>VXBW01004280.1:37884-55172 GCA_013400375.1 Thinocorus orbignyianus
GAGAAGAAAAGCCATGCAGAAATTGACTATCTTTTGGAATTGCACTTCAATATTTTGGTAGTGACAGTAGACAGAAGAGTATTTGAATAAATCAGACCTCAGTTGGCTGGCATGGTGGAAAAAAACAAGACAAAACAAAAAAAACCCCACAAATGTTTAACGTGATTGTTATTCTAAAGAAGCGGCAAGAATAATAAAACAGAATTTAGCATTTATTATTTTGTTAGACAGCAACTAAAAATGCATAGTTTAAAATGTTAATAAAATATATATTTCTAGAAAGTTTTCAAAATTATTTTTTAATAAAAACCCAAGGCCTCAAGGCCTGGTCTCTTTGAAATGTTACCGATGGCTTGACAGATAGCTTATATAAAATAAGTAAATATTTTTACTCTCTGATTGTCTCAATTATTTGCTACACTCCAGTGCCTAGCAGCATACCAGTGCAGCCCCAGATATGACTGATAAGAGCTGAAAATTGGTTACAATGAGTTTCATCAATTTAAAGAAACAGATATTACGTCCAACAACATAGGAACGTAAATTGACAGCTATCATTTCAGCTATAGGCCATTCAGCAGCTGAACAACTAACTGCTGGAGAAATTAATTTCTCTTTCATCTGGCTTTACTTACAGTTTCAAGTATTACAAGGGTGGAATACGTTTCTCCAATTCTAATTTAGGAGAAGCACAGCATAAAATAAGTCTGTTAGATTGACAAGTGAAGTTAACAAATAAAACCATTATGTGGAAGACATTAGACTTGTGCAGTTTTAAGTAGCATGGCTTATATGTGCTTAAGTGGCTTTGGGGTTTCTTTCTGGTGTGCTGCGTGTTGTATGTGTTGAGGGCTTTCTTTTTTCAAGCTGAGAGTCTTAGCTCTGGCACTGAATTTAGGATTGCACTGCCCACCATGCCCTTCACTGGATTCCCATGCAAACCTGTAAATGAAGGGTAATATGTTACTTGTGAAACTGTTCTACATTCTTTGTAACCAGAGGGACCTTTTAAGGCTTCAGAGAGTTGGTAGCTAAATTGGGAGGAAGAATTAAGTTGTGATATTATGTATGATGCCTTACTTGTCCAATGCTACCCTATGTGAACTGTGAGAGTTTAACATCATCATGATACTGTATGCATGGTATTTCTGCTTTTCCTTTACTCATTTCTTGAAAGATTTTGAAGGAGATATGGTACATTCTGCTGACAGAACCTTACTTTGTAACAAAATCAGTATAAAATACACAGCACTATCCTTATTTTACAAACACAACATGTAGTGCCTTGTCTGTTTATTTTCTTTTTTCTTTTTTGTTGGTGTTTTTTTGTTTTGTTTTGTTTTAACTTTTATTTTGTGTTTCATTTATTATTACTTCTCCACCTGTAGTGTCAGGGACAGAAGCAGATTGACTTTAAATGACTTGTTCTATGCCAAGGTGTTGTCTGTAATGAGTAGGTAGATCTATGTGACTTTACAGAATATACTTGCTGTTGAATATAAATATGAATCTTGCATTGTATATATGACCAGAATGCAATTGAAAGTTATGACAATGAGCATAAATCATGCTGATATAGTCCCTCATATTTTATTAAAATGTAAGATAAATGGACTTAATGAGTACTTGTTTTAAAATTGTGAAAGTGTGCACTATTAAACCCAGGAAGTTCTATAAGAGGCAATTCAATATTAAATCAGCTTTCACTGAAATGCTGCAAAAAAAAATAAAATCAATTATAGCAATTATATTATCTTTCAAGTATGTCCAATAGAGCCAGCTAATGGATATAATTTTTAATGGAATTACTGTTTAAGTGTACTGGAATACACCTTAACACAGGAAATACTAAAGCAATTAAAATTTCCCTTTGTATGAAAATTATCAGTGTAGGAATGCACAAGCAACCTAAACTGAAATTAGAGTGCAGAAGACTGTGTGGATTTCTTTTTGCTGAAAGAAAAAAATGTGTAACTTCCACTTTCTTTGTCTGATTTGAAATATCCTAAATTGTCATATACTGCCTGAGGTAAGAGATTTTGAATTTTTTTCAACTTGCGCACTTCTCAGTCTTCCTAACCTTTCCCTGAAATAATGTAACAGACACATGTACTTATCAAAGTATGCCAGACAGTAAAGGACTTAAGCATTTAGCTGTTGTTTCTCCTTGCTCCACCTCTTATCTTTTTTTTCTGGTAAACAGTGAGTAAAGTGAAATAAGGTACCCTCTGGAAGCTTATATTGACAAATCCCACCTACTTGTATGTTCTATGGGAGGGTGACCAAAATAATTTTTCCTTACCTTGTCATATTTTCTAGACAGAAAACCTTTTTTTTTTTTTTAGGAAGTGTGCAAAATTAAGATGTAGCATGGAGTGACTGCCACTTAAACCTGATATTCTATTGTACAGACAAGAAGGATGGGTAGTAGAAAGGAGAAGTAAAAGCGGATGAAAAAAAAAAATACTGAAAGCAGTTTGTAGGGTAGGGGCAGTTGAAAAATAATAAGGAAGAATCTGAGAGATGAGACAAGCTTATTAGGCTGTAAGCAGGAGTACAATGATGACATTTCCCTTTTCAGTTCCTGTTTATATGTTCATACTTACAAACATGTATTTCTTCGTATGTTTATAAGTATAAAGAGATTCTAATTTATGTCCTTCGCTTGAAGCAGTAAAATCCAAAATTAATGAAAATAGTTTTCCTTATTATTTTATAGTTTGACAACGTATGTATCCTACTTTTGACTTACCTACAAGTCGAAGTGGCAAATACATATTACTGAAATGTATTAGCTTAACTTTTTCATTCTTCTGCTGGAATATATCACTGCTGCCATTCAATTCCTAAGAGCTCTGCAGTTCGCACAGTGGCCTTGATACCTGTTTATGCATAGACGTTTGCCTGGAGATTTACAAATCAAGATAGGCATTAACATTTCCAGCCTTAGAAAATTGCTGCTGTATGCCAATGTGAATAGATTTTGACCTAGTTTCTAAGAACATACTTAGAATCAAGGTTTTTACTCATGAATGCACTTCATCGCTGTTCAAGAAATGCTCATGGGTTATTTGGTTGATACTACTAGCTTTCTTATCCTTGTGTAGTCTTATGATATGCTGCTGACTGCATGAATTACATGGATCATGTGAATCTTGGGGAGCAAGGGGGAAACAACATTGCTGTAGATAGGTGTCTTTTTTTCTTTTTTTTTTTTTATTAAACTTATTTCAAAGTACTTTTATTTTCTCTATCCATGTTCTGCAACACAGATTACTTGTCAAATAAATTTACAGTACCTTTCCAGGAAAAGCAACAAGAGAGTAAAGCAACAAGTCATTGGAGAAAAGTTTGTAATCTGTCCCACAGGTTTTCCTTTTGCTTCACAACACATTACTAACATTCTATCCTAGCATTAAAAATAATAATAACAATAAAAGAAGACAGAAGTAGTCTAGGTAGATAAGGGAAAACCAGGACTGTGAATGCCCCTGTGGTTTGATGTCTCCAACCTTTCGCCTCTTGGAATGGCAGGAAACTTAGGTACACAACTGTTCTCTAGGGATGTGGTTTTGCATTATTGGATATACCTTTCTCTGGGATTCTCAGTATGGACTGCTTCCCTGACAATGTACTCTTACGTTATTACTGCCAATGATTTAGGGGGTCGGTTGATTGGTTGCTTTCCTTAAACACAAAAGAGGACATCTTAGTATCTTTTTTTTTGTTTTGTTACAATATCATAAGGGTTGGTGAGGTGAAACCTCCAGGATTCAAGATGTTGAACTACCTTAGCAGATGTTATAAGTAGTGTTGGACTGGGACCACTTAAATGACTTCTCTAAATTCAAGGGTCCCTGGGTCAGCAGGAAGAAAAGAAAGAATATGTAATGGTCACTTCTTAAACTATGCAATTATGAGAACCTGGATTTCTATTGCTGCTCCATGGTCTAGGTATCCATTTTGAGTATTCTAACAGCTGGAGAAACTGACCATAGCAGTGTTTGAATAGAAATGATCAGTTGTCACAGCTTGCAGAGCGGAACTTGTTGAGATTGCTCTGTAAAAACTCTTTGTGTTGCAGACTGAACCCTTGAAAAGGGATGGGGGTATGACACCAAGTTCGTGACACCAGTAAGGTCTTCCTGTTGAGCTAGATACTGAATTATTGAAAGCCTTAGGATGTGTTCAGTGCTCCTGGGCTTCGAGTTGTCAGACCTCTGCAGAGTATATGGAATCACTTCTAAAAAGCTTTCTTACTAGCAATATAGGTTTTTGTCATTTGTTGCTCAATATTTCTTACTTCTGTGATTACATGTCTGCTGTCTAAGCACTGTGGAAAGGCAAAAATGGAAGTCTTGCCTCACCAGCTGTCATTGTACAAGATCAATGAAATTAATTTAGTCAGAATTTTAAACAGGTATCTGATAAAGTTGTTGGTTTTTTTCTTACTATATATTGCTGGTTAGCTTTTTGAGGAGCATAAGGAACATGAACATTTCTGCAAATCAAAACAAAATACATAAAGGTTATCATTTAATAACATGGAGTTATTCTTCTGTTTCGGTGTGCTTAATATTCTGCATAATATCTTTGTTTTCAGTATCCGCAGTAAAATATATAATCATACTGAAAGATGTTTACAATGTCTCATGTAGTGTAATGTAGTGTACAGATGGTATCTTTACCCCTGTCCATATGTCTTGTCCTTTCAAGGATGTTCCTCTGGGTTTGTTGCCTCCATAGGAACCGAGTCATGTTTGGGAAGAGGTAGTCTTGCAGATTTAATTTTATCAGAATAATCTAGATCTCGTGAGTATAAAATGTTTCCCAGAAACTAATTTTCTTCATTTTTCATTAAAACAATTTTTCTTCGTTTTCTAGCCAGACCTGTTTGTGAAGGCCAAAGAAACAATTGCTAACTGTGCGTGATATATGAGTTGGACAGAAATAGCATGCCTGTCTTGGCTGTGGAGTGTTTTGGCCCTAATCTTTCAATGAATTCTAAATAGGTGGACAACTACTACCCTGCGGTAGAAAATGAACCTCAGGGAAAGTGAGGTCAGGTTACTTACAGCTCATTACTGCAACCAGGTTTTTGTGCACGTGTAGCTTAGGAAATTTGGTTTTATTTGCTTTGTTGTTATCCTGTGATAAAATGGTAATAAATTTTAATTACTTGAGTCTCCAATGTTCTAAGGCAACCCTCAGCTGGTTTTAGGAGAACAGAGGGTTTGTAAATTTGACTTCAGTTAAGCAAGGAAGCATAGGATGCAAATGGAGGAGCAGACAACCTGTCTACTTAATAGGCAAAAAATCATTACTTTCTAAAAGGGATTTAATCTTATCCATATTTTGAGTTCACATCTGCATGAGATGCAAGGAAGCAGTAGCAAAAAGGCTGTGAGTAGCACAAGACTTATTGGACCTGTGAGAAGTTTTGATCGTTTTTACCAGTGATAAAACACCAAACAAGATAAATATTTGCCAAGGAAGGATCAGCAGACATCATGTTTGGAAGCAGGGTAAGAAAATAAAAATTTTACATCCTCTCAATGTTATACCTGCCAACATGCCTGTGGCTCCAGTAAAAGACCAAATACCGAGGATGGAAGAAAGCTCTAAGGGCAGAATTATTCAAGCCAGCATCATAAAGGAGGTAGTGCCCTGTAAGTGCTGAAATAGCTTTTTTTTTTCTTTTAGAAAAACCTTTTTAATTTGTGCCACAAACTCTCCCCAATGTTTCTACTTGTCAGAAATGGAAATACAGTTTAATAATGTCACTGGTGAAAGAAAGTGCTGTTAGACACTTTGTTAATACTGAATGCATCTATAGTAATCAGTGTACTCTCAGTAAATGGTTTAGCACGTAGCTTCTGTTTTCTAGAACAGTGTTATCTGACCTTGTTGGAGGTGGAGTCACTGCTGATGTAGGAACAGACCCTGTACACTATATATTCTTTTGCCCTGCTGAATAATTTAATTTTTGATTAAGCAGAGTTTGTTAAATCAACTTAGCTTGTTATGTGAATGACAGTGAAGTCCTATTTGAAGAAAATTAGCCTCTTTATGCTGAAAGAAATTATGGTACCAGGAAAAGTAATAATAAATCCACCAACTCTACCTGAATGCTTATGTTTGTGCATAACCATAGCACTATAAAACTATTCAAAAATTGCTTTACTGGAGAACATATTTCTCCCACTATGATTTTATGCATGCTATAGGAATACAGTTACTGAGGTATAAAAGCACAACACCCCCCACCCCCCCCACCCCAAACAGCACTTACAAATCTGTTCAACTTTGCTTCTTATGGAACTACTCTACTGTCAGTTCTTAAAGAGAATTAGTTTCAAATTTCAAGGAAACTTGGTGCCACAAGGTGTGGCATGGTCAAGAGCTCTAAAGGTTAATGTTCTTCATGGCTGGAGTAAGGGGAAGACTTACCACTGGCTTGGTCTTTTCTCTGTAAAAAATTATCACTTTATAAGTGAATTGTCCCTGCCACAGATTAAAGAAAAACTCATGTCTGCTTTTATTTCTTAGCTTAATGCTCATCTGAACTAACCTACAGCTGTAGCATAGATGTTTGTCATAGGTACTGTTCTGTGTTTCACATGTTAAGATTGTATTATGGGGTTGCATTTTTGGTTTTGGGTTTTTTGTTTGGTTTGTTGGTTGTTGTTGGTTTTTTTCCAACTATAATATCAATTTATGTAGTATGACTTGTTTTTTTTCCCGTGATTTGTAGCAGCAAGCTTCTTGTAACATACATCTTTACACATTTAGTGTTTGCACCATATATGTAACATGTGGGTGGTTTGCATTAAATGGATCATTTTTTAAATTTTATTGAAAAATTGTTTTGGAAAAAAAATCCATAGATCTTACTGGAATGAATGCCATATAGAGAGACGTGTCAAAGATCGACTGAAGTTCCAGGCACTGTGACTGCAGAACATATCAATACAATATGCATTTCTTTATTCTTAATACATGTCTGTCTTTTCAGGATGGGTTGTTGTAATTGATTCTCTTACACATTGATGGCAAGACATTAGTGATATTGGGCAGCATAAGTGAGTTGCTGTGTATTGCAGCAAAGGCTGATAGTGTCTCTTCTGTGTTGCTGTCCCCAGGCAGTCTTAATGCACAGCAGTTCTGGGATCCGTACCTGACACACTCTGCAATGAGGACTTGGGACCTACTGCTTCTTCCCTTTCTTGATGTCCTTGGAGTAACTATTAGCTCATCCTGACAGAACTGCCTCCTGAGAATCTTACACTCAGGCTAGTTCTGTTTTGCTTAAGAGAAGACAGAACACCACTCCCGAAAGGGAGGGTGGAGGGAAAGATGAAATATGATTCATCTCCAGGTTTTCTCTTTCAGATGAGTGAACGGAGAGGCAAGGCAGCTAAAGATCAAATTCCCATTCCCTGGCAGGGTCCTACTGGGCTCTGAATTATTTTTGCTCTCTGGCAAAATGCAGATTCACATCAAGAATACTGTTATTCATTGTATTTTCCTGAAAGGTGAAAATTTTTATGCCAGACTCAGGCCCTAAGTCTGGGAGATTTCAGTTTGTCTGTCACCCATCAGATGGCTGTCTTGGTTATTGGTCCACAGGATTTTTTACGTTGCATCCCTTTTCATCTTTCCTATTCAACTTCTGCTTTTCTCCATCCTGCTAGTTTACTATTATGGTGCTCTCTGTAAGCAGGGAGACTGAGGGTACTCTTACCACTTTGGAATCACTTATGAAACGTGGCACAGCAGATGGAAAAGTCTGTTTTTTTTTCTAAGGCTTCTGAAAATGACACAAGAGAGATGACGATTTAAGATCTCAGGATACAAGTGCTGCAGTGGCAATCAGAGAGTGCTCTGGGTGTGTTTTAAGATGTGACACTTAATGTGGTTCTCATCACTGCTAAACACACGTGGTTATTTCTGTCCTTGGCAGCAGAATGTCAACTATAAAATAAAAAGAACCATTTCTAGCAAAAGTCTTTTGTTCTCCACACTTTATCTGAATTTCAGAAATTGAAATAATAGCTAGATTTTAAGTACTGAAAATATGGAGAATAATGCTTTATATCTAGAACAGTTGGGTGGTTTTTTTCCCTATTTGTGTAGTGCCAGGTATATTTCACAAGCTTGGAAAAGTGTCCTTTGAGAATCTGAATACCTGTCCTTCAGAAGCACACAGTACATTACGCACTACTGTATAGACAACAACATAACAAATACTGACTTACCTAAGTCCTATGATTCTTACAACCTTTTCTTGTGAGAAAGTATAAGTGTATTCAAAGAGCTTTAGTTCAGTTGTTTTTTTTTAACAATCATACAGCTCTTCAAATTAAAAAGGAAATGTGACAACAGTCTGCTGAAAACAAATATTAACTCTTTTACTTCTGAAATGTAGACATACTCAAATACTGCCAGATTTTGTGTGGACAGAAGTTACGGGAAAAAGAACAAGAAACTGTGCACCTACATCCTTCTGTCTTTTGAACCCTTGTTTGGCACACAGAAAATACCTTGAAATACAATTTATTGAAGCAAGCATCTTTGTCTTCATATGCTGCTTACCTATCAGTTGATTTTTAGTTACACCACTGCATACTAGTCAATGTAAACATGTTTTGTAAAGTAACACATGCAGCTGGGGGGAGTCTAAGGCAAACAGTGCAATTCTGTGTATACCCATGGCTGTTCTCCTACCAGGATGTCTAATAGAAATATGCAGTACAAGGAAAACAAAAATTGCTTAGCAAGATAGCCTTTATTGCAGACTGTAGATAAGCTCTCTTTGGACATCTTGTGAAGTTGTTTGAATTTTGATTAGCCTATGTTTTCATTTATTGAAAAGGTTCTTTGGAGTTTTTTTCCTTAATCATGCTTTATCAAGCAGTCTGGATGGAGAGCACTGGTTATTTTTTCCCAGACAATTGTAAATTAGCAAGTGTATGATTGACCTCACAGGAGAAAGAAGTACTGTTACTGTTAAGCTTTCTGTAAGTGTTGGGTTTTTTTGTTTGTTTGTTTGTTTTGGGTTTTTTTGTTTAAATATTTGCCACCTTCACACTCAAATACAGTGGCCAGATGCTGTACATACCATATGGTTCTAAGCTTGCTGCATCCTTCTGGCTAATTGTTACAGGCATTCCTAAATGGTAATATTTAAGAAGTTTGTAAACTGAAGCAGTCAATGGAGAATGTTTTTAGAGATGAGGGGTTAGATGTTGGTATCGGTAAGGCAAATCTAAGAAAAGTAAAAAATGTAGAAGAGAGTTAACTATTACTTTTTTTGCATATGGAAAATTCATAGACTCTCAGCAAGAAATATCTGAACCTCCCCTGCCTCTGGATTACCTTTTTTTTTTCCCCCTAGATTTTTTTCCCCATGGTATAAAAATGCAAATAATATATGTTTCTTTATTTAACTGTGGTTACCAAAGGTGTCAGATGAGCTCCATGACTGGAAGCAAGTGCTTGTAATTTCTGCTTGCTTGTTATTTTCAAGCTGTTACCTGAAACCTGTGGAATTTTAAATGATTCTTTGCTGGCTGAGATGCTGCCTTTCTTTGCTTGACACCATAGCAACAAAGGTCAGATGATGAGCTGAAAGTAACCATCACTTCATGTATCATATGAAAGAGTCAAATGCAGGTGTATTTTTAGTGAAAGCCTGAGTCAACTCTTCCGTGTCTTTTCTGTATTTATCTATTTGCAAATTTGTTTTAACTTCAGACTTTTATGACACACGACTTTGGTCTAAGGCTTATATGTGATAAGACAGGAGAGAGGATAATAGTAGGTCTCTGGAGAACTTTCTTGTGAGAGCTTTTTTTTTTTTACTAAATTTTATTTCATTCCTGGTTTATCTTTAGGCAAACCAAATTATAAAAGAATGTCAATAGATAGATTAAAATAACACAAATGAAAGTAACCAAATCATCAATCAAAAAACAGTTAGCTTTTCCAAGGAAAATATGTACAGCAATGAAAGAAATACTGGTTGCAAAGCATGAGTAAGAAACATTCAGATTTACTTTCTCATCCTCCTAAATGCAGCCAATGCATTCAGTCTTATAAGGTGTGATGTTTATAAGGTGAAGTGGTCCAGGGGTGGTGGCTTGTTTTTTTCTTCCATCCTTCTCTTAGTGAGTTTGAGAAATTAATGTTTGATCACTTGTACTGCTGCTAAATTGAGGTGGGTTGACTTTCTTAGTAACTTACTATTGGAATGTGTGTTAGTAGTATACCTGGTGCAAAAAAATTGCAACTCCAACATAATGATTTTAGTATAATAATGGCCATGATTTGATTCATACACATCTCAAATGCACAGTGTCAGTTATGGACTCCAGACAACAGAAGTTGGAACACTTTTATCATATGAATTATTCAGGAGCAGAAAGTTTGCCATTGGGTAATGGATCTTCCTGGAGGAAAAGGAGAGAATTTTCTTAAGTTGTAAGTCAAAACCAGGCACTCAGCTGAAATTGGAGGGTCTGCCAGAGTTTAAGGCATTCCACAGTCTCCTAAGCCTTCATCTGGATGGATTTAAATAATTAGTTTTGTTTTCATATGTTTTGATGCAGATTAGTTGATACAGGTTTGTCGTAGCTTGTTCTGTGTCCTCTTGTTCTGTGTCCTATTTATTGTTGAATGTATTATGAGAAAAATGCCTGAATAGAAAATAAAAGAAAATAGTATTTTAAATATAATCCAAGGTGGATTAGTTTTATTAGCAAGCTCTGTCGGATAACATTTTGGTTTAGTTTGGGGGAATCTTCCTTTGGTGATTACAAAGACCACGTCTGTATTTTTCCAGTACTGGGTACTTTAATAACTCTAGTGTACAGGGCACATGTTCTCAGTGGGGAGGTGAAAATTCCAATGCTTTTCTCTAACACATTGTAGGAAAGACAAACCTAAAAATATATGCACCTTATTGCTGTGGAATCAAAGGCCATCTCTACGTTAGCAAGTAGTGTAGTATTAGAGGAAGGTAGCTGTAGATTGGCACACCTGGTGCTGCAGACCCAACACCTATGTTGCGTGCCTTTTTGAAAGTTTGAGTTTGCTCAACATTGACTTAACCTTGTGGACTGGAGCCCCTGTCAGAGGTTGTAGAGCACTAGAAGAGTACTTAGAGTACATCAAGTTTAGTTTCACTGTAAAGGAGTCTATTTGTGCCTTTCAAGACTACTAGAAGATGTGAACCAAGGCGTTATAAACAGAAATGAGGAGATTTGTTGTCAGTACTGCTTGTGTCAACAGACATAGTTGCATAGGGCCTGCCCAGATACAGGTACGTACAATCTTTGATTCTAATAATATTTTGTTTTCTAATAATGAGCAATGTCTTGTAAACGGGTAAATACCCAGGCATGAATTTATGCAACAAATATACTCTGCGAAAATATGCCTTAAGAAAGTAACTTGCTAGCTAGGGAATTTTCTCATCTCATCTAGGTAAACGTACCCCTTCTATAATAATTGTGCTGGTCTTTTTCATGCTTTTGTTGAGCAGTTAGCAGACAAAGCTTAGAACAAACGATGTTAGCCTGGCTTTGCCTGAGTCAGCTATGAACTGTTGTTGACTTGAGAGGCTTGTCTTGAGTTTCAAAAGATGTTGCCCTTTCTCCATCTGCTGCTATTTCAGCTGCCAGAAAACTGTCTTGGTGGTTGGTTGGACCTATTTCAGATATTTTGAGGGCTTCACTTTTACAGTCCTGATGGAATTAGGGAACCACTCTTGGTGTCAGCTGAAATCTAAGGTTTATCCTTCCCCTTGTATTTCTAAACTTTTAATAATTTGAATTTACACACTCATTCATTTTGCCATTTTCTATTTGGAGTCTTGACTTTCCCTTCTCTCTGCCATCTTTCTCTCCCTCTTAACATAATCAAAATATTTTCCTATGGGAAATGTGTGCTGTAGCTTTTGGTTTGTTCATTTTTGGTTTTCTTGGTTTTTTGTTTATTTCTTTCTACTCCTCGCCCCCTAGCGTCCCCATTTCCCCTAAATAAGTAACATCTCAAAGGCAAGGTGACTACATAAGGCCAAAGCGCACTACCTTGCCCTCTGTGTTAGTCTGGCATGAATAGAGGTGGAGAAGGAGACATTTTTGGCTGCTTTGCTACTTTCTATATTCTGCATCCACTTTGGGCTACAGCAAGACTTGTGGGCCATAGGAAGCAGCGAATGTGTGATAACAGAGAAGAGTCTGCTCCCAATTTTCTGATCCCAGGAGCAGAAGCTCAGCATGGGCAGGATTGTTCCAAGTAAAATATGACACAGGGGTCAGCTTCTATGAGGGATATTTCTTAGGGCTTCTCAAATACTTCCTTATTCCCTCAGACCTCAATGCCATGGGAAGTTATTTTCTCTGATTCTACATCTCAGTAACTGACATGTGACATGACAGATGTGTTGGGTCAGGCTCCTCTTTGAAAGGAGATAATCCTGGGGAAGGTTGGAAATCAGTCGTCTTTAGTGTGTCATCCACAAATATTTAGAAAGAATGGGGCTTCTTCCGATTAGCTGTTAAATAGAAGAATTTTCTGTGAGAAAAGTGTAAAACTTGTATCTTCTACTGAACACAGTATGCAGGCAGTCTTCAGCCTGAGCATGTTTCAGGTAGACATCGTATTTTGGTTCTGCAGACTGAAAGAATCTGCAAAAAATTGGTCACAGTGGATAATAATATTAAACAGTGAAGTGTATGAACACGCTGGTCTCCAGAGGTAACTTGAAATCTACAGAGAATACACCCATGTTAGCTGCATGATGGTGCCAGCAGGATCACTGTCATGATAAAACTGAAATTTACTGTATGTTTCTATCTGTAAGGCACCCCAAGCCCATAAGACATCAGAATGATCAGTGTGCCAGAGCAAAGGCCTTCTCTGTACATAAAATCTGCACTTACCGTACAGGTAGAGATGTATTTCAAGAAAGTGTGAATAATTAAAATGGAGAGAAGTTAAATCTAATTTTGTGATGAGGGTACCAGTGAAAACCTATGTCCTGTAGAAATAATCTAACCAATACTATAAAATGAACTTCCATGTATTTCAACATATATGCTGTCATTATGGTTCAAGACCACGTTGATAATGTGGAGACTAAATGGATACTGATGCCAAAACATTATAATCACATAAGCTTATTTTTATAAGCTAAAAGATTCCCTTAAAGGGAAGCTGGGTGTGTCAGCATAAGGATTTCTTCCATAACATGCTCAGCCTGAATGCAGGGCTGCAGAGTCCATTGGATATCCCCCTTTGTTTTCTCTCTTCTGGAGTCTCTTTTATTCTCTCTTATCTACCCCTGGAATCTCTTGGATATCCCCAAGTGTCTCCCTTAAACAAAGTTTATCTCTTCTATGTGTTTCCTGGAGCATCTTTCAGAGTGTCTACTCAATTTTTCTCCCCCCAAACCATGTTTCTCCTGTGGTGGCTGCTGTCACTCACACATGTGAGTGCTGGGGTGCTGCGGACAGCAGTTCTGACAGTTTTGGGGTGTTTGTGTCAGTGTCAAAACTGATAGCAGCTGACATGGAAAGACTCGTGGCCTCCTACTTCATGGGTCACCCTGCAACTCTGCACCACCCAAACTCTTCTGATTTTGTCCAATATAATTGCGCTCCATTGTACTTGGTGTTTCCAGAAAACATTTACCAGAGCAACAACTGTTCAATAACTGAACCCATCTAAACTAGAAAGACTGAGGGGAGAGAAGAAACCAACACAAAGTGAAGTAAGGTTATCATCTGACTGAAGCACAGGCCCCAGACTCTTCTGATCCAGCACAATGTGACTACGTCATGATGCTTTTTTCTTTGATTGCAGGAAGCTAATGTGGCTCAGTGTAGCTGTTAATACCATGGCTAAAGATCCTAACTTGTGAATTCTGATGGCTTTAGCAGTGATGGTGTAAAATGCCATCATCCATTGCTAGCAGCTAGCTGTTTCCTGGGGGTTACTGCCACAGGGGAGCACGCTGGTTGATACAGTTTAAAATACCAAAGAATGGTGCTTTGAGAAGAAGATTCACATCAGCTTCTGCTGCCTGCTCAGTTGTGACACTTGCATCCCTCCAAGTTTTCTGCAAGATAGCTGGGAGCAATAACACCTTCAGTCACACAAGTGAAATTCCTCAGAATCTATAAAAAAAGCAGGGGCATTATGAGGAAGAGGAAAACCAGTGGAAGATGAGACTATGTTTCAATAAGTTCAATTTGCATTGAAAAGCAATGTTATTTGGTTAATTTATTTTCATTTGTTTTAAACATCTGTGAATCCATAACAGTATTAGTGGATAGTAAAGAGCTATCAATACCGGTTATCTAATCCCCTTTGTGGAATTCACCTCCATTTAGTTTCGAATTTTTGACTGCTTTCCAACAATGACTGATTTTTTGCAATGTACCCATCCGTGTGTGCTCACTTTTATTGTCAGATAAAAGCAGAAGTGAAAATAAAAGCTGTTTATTTAAAAGTGTAACACCAGTTCCACTTGTTAAGCCCTTTTTAGAAATTATTAATTAAAAAACGGTAGAAAAATCAGCATGCTGCAGTACAGGCAGTTTGGTACCAATGTATTGTCAATGCAACAACAGCTATGTGGAAAATGGAACCGTGGTGAAGGAAAGCCAAGTGTTAAAAGCAACACCAATTGCAATGGTACAGTGTAGTGGAAACTGATGACGTGCATTTATGCTGCGTTTGTTACGTGGGTGGTATGCTATCTTTATAGGTGTGTCTTGAAGAGTGATCCAGTAAAGCTTAAAAATATTTCAAGATCTTTGTATTTGCTTTGAATTTATATGAATGCGGTGTTTTCTGTTGTGATGGATACAGTGCTTTTTTGCTATCAATAGTATTATTTTTGAACAGTCTGTGTTTGAAATTATTTTGTTTTCGGGTATTTGATTTAAAACAAAACAGAATCATCCATGACATTGCAATTAAATAGTGAGATAGTGAATTAATGAAGGCAAAATGAGAGAATCAACATATATTATCAGTTGATTATGCAGATATCTTACAAACACTAGATTTGATGACCATGACTCCTGAAGGAGCCTTTCGTTACTGAATAGGTCTAGGCTTGTGTTGTGGTTTCAGTAGAATTAAATTTACCACTATTTTGCATTGTGCTATGTTTTGGATTTGGCATGAGAAATAGTATTGATAGCACACTGGTATTTTTAGTTGTTTTAGGTAGTCGGGGCCTTTACTGCACCTCATACTGCCCTGCCAGGGAGCAGGCTGGGAGGGCACAAGAAGTTGGGAGAGGACATAGCCAGGGCAGCTGATCTCAACTGACCAAAGGAATGTTCTATTCCACATGAGGTCATGCTCAATATATAAAGCTGGGGGAAGAAGGAGGAAGGTTGGGTGACGTTCAATGATGCTATTTATCTTCCCAAGTAACAGTTATGTGTGATGGAGTCCTGCTTTCCTGCAAATGGCTGAACACCTCCCTGTCAATTGGAACCAGTGAATGAATTCCTTGTTGTGCTTTGCTTGTATGTGTGACTTTCACTTAACTTGTTAAACTGTCTTTGCCTCAGCCCATGAAGTGGTTTGGTTTTTTTTCTTACTTTTACTTTTTTCCAATTGTCTCTCCTGCCCCAACAGAGCGGTTAGCAAATGGTTGTGTGGCTCTAGTTGTTATCCGGGGTTAAACCATGATAACTTGGGAGTGTTGAATTAAGATGAATTTCCCTGTGGCTGTTCCAGCTGACTGCCAGATGCTGAGACATTGAATACCACTGTAACAGATTCAAGAATAATATTTAATTCCATACAGGTAGTTTGAAGATAAATTTGTTGTGTTTGCAAAGTCTTTAAATACATCAGTAGAACATGATAGAATAGTTCATGAAGAAAATAATTATTTCATATGCCAGAATCACAGAATGATACGGGGTTGGAAGAGACCTCTGCAGATCATCTAGTCCAAGCCCCCTACCAAAGCAGATTCACCTAGGCAGGTTACACAGGAACATATCCAGGTGGGTTTTGAACATCTCCAGAGATGGAGAATCCACCACCTTTCTGGGCAGCCTGTTCCAGGACTCTGCCACCTTCAAAGTGAAGAAGTTCCTCCTCATGTTTAGATGGAGCTTCCCATGTTCAAGTTTGTGCCCATTTCTTCTTGTCCTTTCACCAGGCACCACTGAAAAAAGACTGGCCCCTTCCTCTTAACACCCACTCTTTAAGAATTTATAGGTGTTGGTCAGATCCCTGTTCAGCCTTCTCCAGAGTAAAAAGACTCAAATCCCTTAGCCCTTCCTCATAAGAGAGGCACTCCAGGCTCCTAATCATCTTTGTAGCCCTCTGCTGTGCCTTCTCCTGCAGTTCCCTGTCCTTCTTGAACTGGGGAGCCCAGAACTGGACACAGTACTCCAGATGGGGCCACACCAGGGCAGAGTAGAGGGGTAGGATAAGCTCCCTTAACATGCTGGTCACATTCTTCCTGATGCAGCTGAGGATGCCGTTGGCCCTCTTGGCCACAAGGGCACACTGCTGGCTCATGGTCATTCTGTTGTCCACCAGGACTCCCAGGTCTTTTTCCTCAGAGCTGCTCTCGAGCAGGCCAGCCCCCAACCTGTACTGGTGCAGGGTGTTATTCCTTCCCAGGTGCAGCACCCTACACTTGCCCTTGTTGAATTTGACCTGGTTTCTCTCTGCCCAGCTCTCCAGCCTGTCCAGGTGTTAATGTGCAGGTCTATACAGTGAACGTAAGGATGAAAATAATTTTGCAGTGAACTTGTTCACCGTAATATGGAGGAGTCTTGGTGGTGGAAAGTAGTATTTTACTGTTTACTTAGGAATTTTGTCATAATGTACAAGAACTGGATGTTAGAGGCTGCTTTGTGTCTGGCATTTCCTCCTTTTGAATATTTTGCTTAGCAACCATCTCTTTATGTGACTTTGTGGATGCAATTTAATATTTATATAATTGTAGTGCCCATGTGCTTGATCACGATCAAAGACCTGTTGTACTAACATGCATATAAACACAATTTCTTTGACTTTAACTGCTTCTTAACTGGAACTTCTAATACAGTGTCATCACATTAAAGCTCCAGGGAAAATGTGTCATGTTACAGCTGCTTCTAGATTAGCAAAACTGCATTGTGATTTTTACCTTTTTGGAAGAGGCTTGGGATATAGAAACTTCCTTGAAGATGAAATGAAACTGTAAGAAGTGTTGAAAATTAAGGTCCCTGTAAGAACAAATATTTTTTTTTTTTTTT
>VXBW01004280.1:55182-245585 GCA_013400375.1 Thinocorus orbignyianus
TTTGGGGGTTGATATAGGAATAATTTTGCTGATTTTTTTTTTTTTTTTTTTTTTCCTATGAGGTGGTTAGCTGAGAGGTAATGGGCTGCAGCACTTTTGAAGAAGATGACAGTGTATTTTCTCTGCCTGTTGCAGTGCAAAATCAATATAAAGAACGTAACATTGTGACTGGAAAAAAATGCTCTTGAGCATTATACACATTCAAAAGATAAAATTCTTAATTCTTTGGAAGCAATGCTTAGACCAAATCCCGGGCTGAAGTTTTCAGTACTGATTCTTAGATAATTTCTCTTCAGTGGTCAAAGAAGAGAAACAAAAATAATACCAGGCTTCAAAGATTTAGTTTATGAGGCTTATTTTATTAAGAGGCTTATTTTGACTGAAAATGAAGAATATATTTTATGGTGATTTTAGTGAAACTTATGTTTAGGGAAAGGATAGCTAATGTAAAATGAACTCTTTATTCTTGCAGGAAGAAAAGAGTGGAGGAAATCAGAATAGATTAGGAAAAGGACAGCTTGAGTGGAACATTTTTGCACATAGAACAATAAATGTATGGAAAAAAAATACTGGAAAGGTTATTGAAGCGTGAACCACTGATGGACTGTAAAGACACCTAGTTTAGTTTCTGAGGATAAGAAGATATATGGAAATGAAATTGTTGAATAGAATTGAGGGGAAACATAGCTAAGGTAGATAAGATGCCTTTTTTTTTTTTCCCCTGGAAATTTACGTACTCAAGAATTGTAAGGGAAGTGTATTTTAAAGATATTCTATTTTTTCTGTTTCAAAAACATTCTCAGGATGTGAAAACAAGATTTGAACTTTTCATATATCTTTTGTGCTGAGATGCACTTTAAGTGCACATGTTCACTGTGTTTTAATGACTAACTTCTGCTGGCTGTGCATGTAGAAAAATCAGATTGTTGTGCTTAACACTTACAGTTTCTTCCAGTTTCAAATAGAGATTTTGTCATCTTTTCCATTGTTAGAATTATTGGTGATATAGATGTAGCAATCTGAAGTTTGATATGTGTTGCCTGTTTGGTGAAATGCATGCAGATTTGTCAGGGGTAGCTTTCCTGTCTTATATCCAAATTGTAATGAAGAAAACATGTAAAAAAAAAATTATGGTGTTTTATGTGCTTCATGGTACTTGCACAGGCATGTGGTCTTTTAACAACCTCACATTTACTGTAACTTAAACGAGCTGATTTGGGGCTGGGGTGGCAGATATGAGGAAGATGAACAGTAGAAATTGTCTGACCTGACATAAACCAAAAATATTTACTGTCTGCTCATTTGCTTATAGAATATAATGCATAGAGAAGCAGACTTCATTAGTTTTGCTATTTTCAAAATTACTAGTGTTGGTTTGTGAGCTTGTGTTTGGATTTAAAAGTCGTAATAGGTGGGGAAATATTGTCATGGACTCAAATATATAATTTCTCAGTAGTAGTCTCCTCATTACCCTTTTTTCTTTATCAAGAAGATTTGTTAAACATGTCAGAACAGTTCAAATGTCCTTTAGTTTTTTACTACTTACCTGTTTCTGCCTCCCACGTAATGGGACATAGGTTGCTTAGTTATGTCAAAACTTTTCCAGAGCAGGTTTCCATACCTGAATGCATTTCATGAGACTTCAGTAGCTCAGGGCTGTCATAACCTACTACAGGAGTAAAGAGTATGCGAGATAGGAGATAATTTGTAAGTTATGTTCAGACTTTTCAAAATGCTGAAAATGCATTTAGCAGCAGACCAGATATAGCCAGCTACCCTTTTTACTTGGTAGTTCTTCTGAATTTGAGATGAAATAGAAGATACAAGTTTAAGTAAACACCTACCCATTACTAAGAGCAAGTCTCGTCTTCAGAACAAAATATCCGTATTTCATGCAGGTTGTAGCATACATTTTCTTCAGAGGAATCTGGATCAGAACCAGCTTTATAGCTTGCTTAAGTCAGTAAACTATAACACCCAAAAAATTTGTTTACAACAACTTGAATAGTTCTGTAATTTGTGGCCTGTGTGGAAAGGCTAAGGTGGTATTGCAGAACATACAGAAGAAACATTTATATTATTGTGTCCTTTTATAAATGTTCTCCGATGAAACTCCCACTAAGAAAAAAAAATTCTCTAGCCTAAATCGCCTAAATTAACTATATTTCATTTTTCTGTTTCTCCAATATAGTTGAGCATTAACCCAAAAAATGGTCAAGTAGTGCCTAGTTAGGTATTGTCATAATAAAGCTTAGGTTACAGTGGAGAAAGCAAGTCACTCTTTGTTACTTTTCCGTATCTCCTCTTGTAGGTCATGAATATGCCGGCTAATTTAGTCGATTAGACTATTCATTCCTTAATGCTGAGTGGAAAGAAACAGTCATTTTGGGGGTCTAAATATTCTGATGTTGAGTAGGTGCCTGAAATAAGTCAGAAGGATGAAATCAAAATGCTCTGGTTTTATTACATGGACTCTATAAAGGGTGGGTCTTCAACTCTCTGAGAAGGACATCTAACATTAGGTGAGTGGGACTGAACATGTTTCTCTCTTGCTGTACCACCTCTGCCAAATTTGTTTATCTTTATTAAACCAAATAGTGGCAGGATTATAATACTTCTATTATTTCTACTTCATAGATAAACTGTGGGCTAAGAAACACTAATCAGCCATTTGTTGCCTTTATATGTGGAGATGGCTCCTGGCTGCAGGAGGCTGCTGCTGTCTTGCCCTGGATGGGAGAAAGATGTTTCCTGCATAATTATTAGTGCCTTACTACAGTATCTCAGGATTCAGTGAAGTTTGGCACCCAATGACTATTAAAGTTGTCTTACTTCTGCAGTTTTAAGAACTACTTAGGTGCCTTTTGCATATGAAAATGTTCCTCAGTCAAAAGGGCATATTAAATTACTATTAAAATTCCTCTGGTTCTGCATTCACGCACCTATGTATAGATAACTCTGTTAATGAAATCAGAAGTTAATGCTAGTAAAGCATCACTTGAAGGTCGAACCCAGCTAAAATAAAACAGTCCTCCTCACCAAGTTAAACTCTCAGTAGGACATAATTTCAGGCTCTGTCTTTTCAACTGCATTTTATACTCAAACTTTAACAGCAAAAGTAATTACAATTAAAAACTTTCACTTTAGGCTTTTATTAAAATATAGGTATACTAGTTAGAAAAGTAAATTTGTTTAACAGACTACAACTGGAGATTTACATAAAATCTGGTTGTTTAAAACCCTTTTAACTTATGTTGCTATGTTCCCTGTTCTTTGAACCCTACCTCAAAATGTAATTATCTTGATAATGACTATAAAATGTTATAATAAATTACAACGCAAAATATAATGCAATAATATTTAGAAAAGATTTTTAATTAACTACTTGTGTTTAGTGACTTGCAACTGCTTTGTGAAAAAAGTCCAGTCAAAGTTTTCTGTATTGCTACAACACATGTAGGTCCATATCATCAAGAAAACCATAATGAAAAGAAAAAACCCAAAATGTTTTGAAATGTTGCAGCAACATTGCTTCTGACTTAAAGAATATACTGAAGTAGTGATATATATATATGAAATAGTAGTAATCACCAAGATTTTTGGCAAATGGGAAGTTTCAGTGCAAGATTTAAATCATTGAAGGTTTTCTTATTTATTTCATTTAAAATCTGTAGTTACACTGTTTTATCAACTTTGATGCTTTTGTTTTTCACTTAATAGATGAAGTAGATCTCAGTTCATAGTATGATGTTTTGTTACTTGGGACATACTGGTTGTATGAAGTGATTGAAATGAGGTGTTTCTGGACAGTAGAGCATGTTTGAGTTCAGACTGTGTGAATAAACTGATTGGATTTCTGAATCTGCTGCCTAATCCTTGTCTTCTAGATGCTTGTGTAATAAAGGTCTCTCTCTCTCTAGGAAGAATTCCCAGATTATAATATTATTTAGACTTTTGAACTGTCTTTAAAGCGTTTTACTAGCTATTCAGTTAGCTACAACTTAAACCAGCATCTTTTAGTCATGATGTTAATTTTGAAGCAGACGTTACCTTTCTTACACATACTGCTGAGGTATTCCATCATCCTACTAAAGCAAGGGAAATTCAATCCATCACTGTTGGATTCTGATACAGAGCTGTAAGGGGGATGCAAGTCATCTTCCTGGTAGTAATCAAACAGCTGTGATACATGCCACTTTAAGCTTGTATCATCCTATAATAGATGGTTTTCTTCTACAAGGGAGCCTGCTACAAAATCTTCTGACAGATGGAATGTCTTGCAGAGGTTTTGTTTTGTGGAGTTTAAAGCTGTGAACTGGTTATTGACAAATACTACATCATCAGTTCCAGTTGAAGACACAGACTAATAAGTGGAACATTGGCACTAATCCTTATTTAATCAGCCTTAAAATGGTAATTTCAAATTGATTAGGGCACAGGGAATAGGTTTTATACTTTTAAAGTGCTACTAAAAATACCAGGGATATATGTGTACAAGCGAAGGATGAAATTAAAGTGCATTCTGCATGTATGGCAAGTGAAGCATGCTACAGAATGCTGAGGTCAGAGTCATACTGGGACCAAAAAAGTCCTTGATTTAAAAACAATGGATTTCCTCTTTGAGTTCATGGAGTTTGTGGAAGCACTATTACTTTATTTTCGTTCTTTGGCTTTTCATTATGTTACTCAAAAAGCCGTTAAAATCCGATGAAGCATTGAGAAACTTTAATATAAAAAACTGTAGCAAGCTAAATCTTCAGAACTCATGAAACTGAGTTCAATTATCTATCTAATACAGCCTGATTATTGACAGTAATTTCCCAGTTTGCCTTACTGTATGTTTAGAGAACCTAAAGCTGATAGTTAACCATTTAGTTTGTACAACATAACTCACTGATTTCCAGAATGCATTTTTTTGTAGACTGAATAAAAATGGTACTGATTCTTATTAATAAGAGCAAGAAATATTCAGATAAAAGTACAAATTTCTAACCACTTGTGATGTTTAAGCACAAAGATACACAGTGCAGCAGGGGAAGACTGCTTGTCTGTTCAGATGGTGTAATACAAATATTGTATAAGCCTTCCTGAGTACATCAGTCTGCAAACATCAATCTCAATCTATTTTGAAGCTTAATTAAGTGAGCCATGAAATACATAACAAGTGTAGAAGTGCTTTAGTTGTTTTTTTGCATTTTCCGAAGTTGAATTTTTTGAGATTCGAGGTTTGTCTGAATACAGTTAATTGGTCGTCTAGGACTAGAAAGCGGCTTTGTTGAAAGTTGAGCTCAGAAAATGTGAATGGGCACCAAATAAGAGTGCCCATATGATGTTTAAAGTATGGTAGCTGCATCATGGTGAAGTCTTGAGCTACTTGAGTACAAGTATTCACCAAGCTATAGCAGCAAACATTCAGCCTAGACTAACTTGCACTGGCAGCAAATGGGGTGAATTCATGCAGTGCTGAAGTCTGTAGTGCTTAAAGATTACTATTGACACTTGAGTTAGTAGAATTAATTTAGGTTAGGATAGCTAGTTAAACTGCAGTACAGACTCATTCTGAGAAAAGAATGGAGAATGCATTATCTAGAAAGGATCTCAACAACTTTATGTAGTGATAGTATAATCTTCCTGTTATTTATGTAACTACTATTGGTAATATTTTGCCTGTTCTACAAGTAAATCAGGAGTAACTTGCAATCTTTATGTTCAGCAGCAGTTCAAGAGAAATGTTTAAGCCAAACAACTTGAAACAGTGGCAAAAATGTGAATGTCTTAATGAACTTAATCTTCTATTTTCCTCTTTCAGCTCTTGCTCCAAAGCAGCAAGCAGAGTTAGAGTATTTTTATAAAGCTTCTGATAGTTGGTACCATAAGTTGGCTAGAGATCATTTTACATTCTTAAAATATTTTTAAACTGAATTTTCTAGCTTAGTGAAATAGCCAGTAGATTGATTTGCACATACATTTTTAGCTATTCAAGAATATTCTCATCCACTAGTGCAGCAGTTCTGGAGTTAGCTTACTGGTATGCTTACAAAACCAAAGAGGAAGTGCATCTAAAACTTGTTTTAAAGAATGATACCAGGAATACCGCGAGATACAGAAAGCCCAGAGAAGTTGATATGACACGTAGACTACTGAAGATAAGTAAAGTAGGTACAGAGAAATGGGTTATGCCCTTTGATAAGTAGAAATTTGAAAGCATGTTAGAAGCTCCCTTCCTCTTTTGAAAACACTTCAAACCTAGCAAGTATCCATGTATGCATGCAAATACAAAACCATGGCAACTTCATTTTTAAAAACTCTTGGAATGTACTGAATGTGACTATCTTCTTTGATAGTATCGATTGTGAGTAAAAATAGCTTTATGTTGTCAGCAATTATTTGTCAGCAATTATAAGATCCTTCCATTCTTGTGAGTATGTTTTTTAGAAGTATAGCCCTGATGTAGCCATTTAGACCATCTACAACTATTTCACTCTTTCTAGGATCTCTGTCTACCTTCTGCCTCTGATGTCCTCTTGTTAGAGATGACTCTATGCATATGTAATGACCCTGCTTAAAGTATTATCTTTCTTTTATAGAAAACAGTAAACTATATTTTGTAATTGATTTCTGATCTTTGGATTTAAAGTGATTGAATATCATGTCCAAATAATATATTTAGATCAAATAGGTTATAGAAGCAGAGAGAGAAGACAAAAGAAGTGAGAATATCATAGAGTGACTTTGCCTTTTATAGAATGTTACTCCTTTTCAACAATGGCTTTGGTAAAGCATCAAAAAAACCAGGATGACAAACAGAATTTCAGTGTCATTGATGGCCATAAGCTGCAGGCCATCCATTTCTGGAAACCAGTTTCATTACTCAAACAGAAAATGCACAAAACGATACAGGGAAGCTTCCTTGATCAAAGTTGGGTACATGACACTAGTAAGCTCTTCCCTTTATTTCTTCTCTATTGCTCCTGGGCAAACCACAAAAGCCTGCCTTATTTCTGTGACTAACTCACCACAGGATCTTTTGTTTATTTGTTTATTTTTGTGATTACTTAATTCCTGTGTAGACTATAACTGGTCAGCCACCAAACTGTTTTAGGTCAGCTTAGTCAAGATCTGTCAAGATGTGCTTGAAGATAGAAAACTTTCTCAAATTTAAAAAAAAAGACACAGTTTTCTAAATTACTTTTGTGAATTCATTTTAGTACTTAGTACATAAAAAAAAAACAAACAAACAAACAAACAAAAAAACCCCCCAAAAACCAAAACTCAAAATACCTACCAGCTAAAATTCTAACACACATGGGTGACTAAGTCGGCTGATGAAGAGTAAGCCTTTACAATATATTATGCACTACTAATGGTTTTTACTCACTGAGTTCAGATTTCATTAATGTTTTCCATCATGTGTCGCATTTTTTCCTAACACAGGTTTTATAAAATACTAACTAAAAGTATGGTATAATAACCAAAATAGAAGATCTTAATTACTTTTTCTAAAGCCAGAGGACCAGAAATTTAGTGAATTGATTAATTACTGGGGAGTGTGGTAAGTTGGTTGAATTTGATGTGGTGGCTCATGAGTTCATATGAGCAGTGTAGACCTAGGTATTTATTCATCTCCTGTCCAAAAAGCCTTAAGTCATATGATGTTGAACACAAGACAAACAGACTTTGTTACCTCAACACCACACCTCGAGGATGTTACGATGATGATTGATTGATTGATTCATACTGGTCTACAGTTCCAACTACTTCTATACTAAAAGGTTCATTTGAATTTAGAAAAGGGCAGTTTAACTTTTTATGAAAGGAAATATGCCAGCAGCTGTAATCATTTGCTCACAGAAATGCAGACCTAGGCTTGATCTTGACCCTGCTTTACTGTGTTTTCTTTGTGATAACATGCAGGTAAAAATATTTTCCAAAGGCAAATGGTCAGTGGTCCTTAGAGTACACTATTCTACTTTTTCTACTTTTTTAAGAGTTTCTTTGAGGTGATTACTCAACCACAGTGGCAAAAAATACTTGATATTTGCATTTAAGAGGCAAGCATGTATTTGAGGCTTCCGTCCTCTGTTACAAACCCCTTTTGTAACTGTGAAGTCAATTGATCACTTTTTTGTAGCCAGGCACCAAAAAGCCGCTATCTTTGTAACAAAAAGACAGTAAAGCTTCTTCCAGATGCTTTGAGTTACTCAGACATGTCGTTTATAAACATTAAACCTTACTTAGTGGGTCCATAAGTTCAAGCTTTTGAGAAAGCTTCCAAATTACTACCCTACCTAACTCATGAAAAGGCTTCTTATAATCTGGAATAGATAAGACAGCTGCAAGAAGTGTAGCACAGTGCCTGCTGGCAAGGGAAAGGGTTTTATTCCAGATAATGTACTGTGCAGAAACTGCCAGAGATCTGGCTCACCCTCAATCAGGAAGTATCTCGAATAAGATAAGATCATAATAGTCACTCTCTCAGCCTTCAGGGGGAAGGCTGCTAGCTATCTAGTGTTACCATTGCTCAAGTTTACAAGGACTAACTTCCAAGAGCTGCAAATATTTCAGATTAGCTGCTGGCGAGTAATAGCATGATTGTTATTTGCTGCTATTTTCTTGTCATCACTGTGAAAGTCGTGAGTCAAATTAATCTTAGATTTCTATGTCTTTGTAATTTGTTAAGGGGATACACAAAAAGAAAAGAGAGAGACTGGAGAGGTTGTTTAATAGAAGAAACCAATTTTGCTGGTTTTGTGTTTGCAACCTTAAATGTAAATTCAGGGAAGTTATTATATTTTTCTTCAGTGGGAAAACTTTAAAATTAAGTGAGTTTGTTCTTACTCTCATTAATCTTTAATTGTTTGGCTCAACTATGAGGTTTTTTGAAAACTCTTCTGACAAATCTAGACAAAGAAGTTTTAAAAATACTAAGCTTATCCATATGAAAGTTAGTTTAAATTTAGATGAAAATATCAGTAGAAAGCTTGAGTAAATAAAATCACATCTCCCAAGTACACTAACTTTCAACTCCTTTCTGATGAAGTACAATTTGAATAATTGGTGAAATATAAGCGCAGAAGTGGCTTGTTAGAAACAGTGTTCATCTCAGGTGACATTTCAGTTTCAGTGTAACTAATACTCTAAAGCTTTCACTTTCATGTAAGACATGATATGAATGTCTTCAGCTGGTATGTTACTTTTAAAGATATAAAAAGAATTAGTAGTTAGAGGAGGTGAAACTTGAGCATTCTGGAAAATGATTTTTTTTTTTTTTTTATAAAAAGACTCTTGTCTCATATTGAAGGAGTGGCTTCCTACACTGATTCCTATAAGCATGTGTTCCTTTTGTAAAAGCCGAAGGTAATAAGTTGTTGCTGAGAAAAAGATTGGCTAATTTGTTTTACTGATGTTTAAAAATGTATGTCATCTTTTCCAGGAGCACCCGCATAGCATCAATATAATCAGACAAGTCGCAAAAGCCTGACTGTCAATGTTGTATTATTAAACCGATAATTTAAACACTACCTCAAATTTTTTTTTAATCCAAATTGCTCAGAATATTGGAAACCATCTGCGTGTGTACTCAAATAGTCGATACGGTGTCTGCACAGTTTTCATTGCAGTTTCTAATGTTGTTTGGCAGCTCTTGATCAAAATCGCCTCAAGTCCCCTGACATTTGGGCTGTTTATACCACTGCAGCAGGATCATGATTATGGAAGAAGTGCCAATAGTTGCATTGTAATTAAAGCTGCATATACAGCAAGAAAAGGTTGCGGTAGGGGAGAGAAATTTTAGATAAGAACTGAAATGACAGACATAAAGTATGTCTGCTTCACTTAACACTTTATATACTCTATGAAACAAGGGAGGAAGCGACAACCACCTTCCAGAGCACGTTATTTGATGAGATGATATTTAAGTGTTGGATTACCTTTCTGTCCCTTTATACTGGTCACACAGCAAATTTCTGACTACTGCATGTTCTTTCAGACTTGTATACTCAATTTTATCCAAATGATGGAAGTCAGGGGAAGAAGTAATACAAAAGCCTGATGATTTTCATATCTGAGGCACAGCCACTGACCTTCCTTTTTTTTCTTCCCCCCAGAGTGTTGGGCTCTTTTTATGCTTTTGGATTAGAGTGGCTTTCTGACCTGGACAGGGGATTGGGTTGAGCTGTCAGTTATTGGGCAGGTCATGTGGGCGAATTGCAACAGGGGAGGAGGAAGATACCATTTTGATTGATCTGTAATGCTTCTGGAAAAATAAGTTTAAAATATGATGTTTTGACTCCATACTGACCAATACTCATTTTACATTTCAGGAAATGAATATCCTTATTGTAAGATAATTTAGAAACGTGGGAGAAATTTCATGCATTGGGCATCTTTCTAGCAGCCACCTACCAGTAGCTTGATGTTGAGTTGCTTCTGTTACTGTTGCTAGTACAGGATGTGGAAAATGTAACTGTTAGAAATTATATTAAAAAAAGAGATAGCCACTTAAAAAGTGTTTATTTCAAATAACTTTATGCCTGATCCTTTCTTCTTTTACATAAATTTAATGTTGTATAGTCATATTAATCCTTGACATTACTATCAAAACCTTTAAGTCACTGCTTTGAAGATCTGAAGACCTATCACTTTCATTATCTTCATTTGGAGTTTTTGGTCTTTGGTAGTATTAGCAATGTTATCTGTATGTATATTTTTATTGTGTGTGGGTGTGTGTATAAGTGTGTATGTATATACATTTTAGAAACATCAAATTATAATGCCTAGATGGAAAAAAAAAAAAGCCAAGAAAAGTAAGGGTGGTGGTGGGTGGTGTGGGTGAGTGGGGAACAAAACAAAACTAAAGCCACACCACAACAACAAAAAAAAACCAAAAACCACAAAACACCAAAAAAACCCAGATCCTTTTATCTTCAGGGAGTTCTTCCTAATATTATCTCTACTAAGTGATAGATCTAACTGCATTAAACTTTTAGGGCCTGGAGGCTCTTTCCTGACTTCCCTTGTGAGTCAGGTTCCAGGGGGGACACTGTGTTTGTCTGTATGGTAGTACAGACTTTCATGAAATTAGAGGTGTGAAAGAAGATCTTCATAGCAGAACAGCTAAAAGAGAAAATCATATGTAGTTAACCAGAGGTCCAATAGTAAAAGGCTTGTTCTGAATGCTACTACCAAGAATATATGTCAATCCCAAAGGGTTCCCTTTTCCTTCTCTTCCCATGGAACCCCTTTTTCATCTCATCTCTGCTTCATACCTCTTATCTCTACTCCTTAAGCTTCAGCATGAAAATCATAAAAAGGGAGGAAGCTGTGGCTGAGGAAGCTTGAAAGAAACATAGGAGAATGAGACTTGTTCAGTTGTAGGGACAGAAAGAATTATATCTCAGGGGATGAGGCTTGCACCATCTTTATTCCTGATTTTAGAGGATGCGGTTACTTACTGGTGGATCTCGTAACAGCTATATTATGTAAAACTTAAAAATGGCTTTTTATTACTTTCAGTAGTGCTATATCAGATATTGTGGTTGTTTTAATGAGACATGCATTTCCTTTCCCCCGAAGAAAAAACTAAGCAAAGATACAGAGTAACAAGATAACAATAGAGTAGCAAGATAATAATAAAACGAAAAACTCTGGGTTAAGACTTTCTGTCTGAGTCTTAACTGGCAACAACTTTTTGAAGTTGGTTCAGAACCCTGGAAATGGATTCTGCATTAATAAAAAGAGCATAGAGGTAACACTTTATATGCGCAGATCATCACTGCAGTTGATACCATCCCGTGATACAGCAGAAGCAAATGAGACGCTGTGTGCTGGTTTCAAATGATGTAAATGTGTATTTTAACATCATAGATTACAGAGATTACTAAAAATTGCTTAGGAAGAGCTGAATTACAAAATAAAAATCATTTCAGTTTTAGTTTCATTGCTTTTATAGAACTGATGTTCTAAATTAGTGAAAATGTGATAACTAGGAACAGAGATACCTTGTGAATAGATATTTATTGTTAGGTCCGTTTCATAAGTGATAGTTAAAAAGAAATAATGATTATGGGGTTTTTTTAAGTGCTATTTACTGTAACTAACTTTTCACGGTGTGACATGACTCTTCCATAGATTGTAGGAAAACTCAACTTATTTTTTTGTCTTACACTTCTTACATTTGAGTGTGAGAGAGATTGGCTGAATGTGCCAAATGAAAAATGTCTGTAACCTGAATAGAAAAGCACCTAAATATTCTTCTGTGTATAACATGCGTTTGCAATATGTGGAGTTCGGTGTACAAATATAATAATGATAACATAAAGTGTGATGTAAAGAGCACTTCAAATAGTTCTCCCTAAAAAAAAAATAAAAAAAAAATAAGAGAGAGAGAGAAACAATAATTGCAAGCAATTAGAAGTGGAATGGAACATTTAGTAAAGCCTCACTGCATTTCAGAGTGCTTAATACTGAATAGTGAAATTCTACCATTGCATTAACTATAAAATAAGCGTAATTTAGACAATTGTTCCAGTAGATGAATTTGTATTTTGTGATACACAATGTAGGCACTTAACAGGGTAGTATCGCTTTGAATCTTCTCTACCTTGAATGGTCTTCCCTAGGCAACCCTACCTTGACATTACTTATTTAGTGATTTTGCTGATGGAGTATTTGAGAGGGCAGTGGAATGAGAAGGGTACTAAAGAGCCAATATCTACACAGAGGTAGAGTTAGTGTTCTGTGCAATCTGTGCTAGGTAATAGCAAATAGCCAAGTTTTATGTTGTTTAAGTCAAAATAAAAGAAAAAATGTAAGAAGATTTTCTAGTGGACAGATTTCTGTTAATGGATGAATGACAAAATATATTTCAACACCAAAACAATTCCAAAGAATTTTTAGTAAGAACATATCAAAGATCCTGACAATTCTCCAGGCTTTTAGAAAATTTGAAAAGCATAAAGCCAACATTAAAAGTACATTTGATACTAAAAAGCAATCTGGTAAGAGAAATAAGGCCTTGTATACAAATTTTGAGCTTGCTCTTGAAGTACCAGCTCAGCAAACAACCCATAATATTGTTTTTCAATAAGATCAAGGAAATTAAGCTGTCAAGTTATTAGAATAGCACATACTGGGGGTATAAACCAGGTACAATAACCAATATTAATATGCTGGCTTACATCAAAACAAAAATGTATCAAATTTAAACGTTTTTGATTTTGACACATCAAAGCCTTTTCATCCTTCAGTAAGTGTTGTTTCCTGTTTTTCACTAATGATTTCACTTTTACAGTATTTTAAAATGTTTTATTCTCTTTTGAATTAAGTTTAAAAAAAAATGGCCAGCAGATATTCATATAATTGCAAGTGTCAGTTGTCTCATCATGTGTATCAAATGCATTTGAAACCCAGAAAACTGTTTTGAAGTTTAAGATTTAATTGTTATTTGTCTTTTTTCTGCTATAGCAGTGCTGTCTGCAACCAAATATCACATACAGAGTGTAGAATTTCTTTACTGTTGGATTTGTACTTTGCTTAAATATAACCAACAAAGCTGTTGCAGGTAAAAACTCTTACTGGACAAGTATAAGTTTTGACGCATTACTAATATATTACAAATGTAGCAAATATTAACTACCAACCTAGCTTACTCCTTGATTTCACTACAAAAAGAAATGGAAGGGAAGTTTGTAAGAAGTTGGGGGAATGGGAGAAATAACAAAACAAGATTTGCATTTGCTTCCTATGTTTATAATGACACTTCAAAAAAAATGGATGATCCAGTTCATTTTTCTCCAATTTCTCTCATCTTTCTATTTGGAAAGTTGCAGCTGCTCAAGTTCAAGGCATCCTCCTGATGGGTATTGAGAAGGCTTGTTGGTGATTTAGTAAGATTCATCTGCTTACTTGCCCTCTTAGACTATCTGTGTGTATATGTGAAAAGTAACCACAGCTGCAGGTTGCAAGGGTTGGCCGTTGGACTAGGAGACAAGTATAGTCAAACTTGTGGCCAGAAGCAAATGCATATTAAAACCAATTAATGTAGGTAGCTAAAAAGATTAGTTTGAGAATCATTGTACATACTTCAAATATAGTATCAGCAAAATAGAGACTTGTTCAAGGTTTATGCCTTTTTGCGTTGGTTTTGTGGTGGTTTCTTTTCAAATATGATGCACATACTTTTCGGTGCTTTTGCATTAGGTATTTCTCTTTCTTCTGTAGTTAGTTTTTGTTACATTAAGACTTTTATTAAATAAAATAATATTAGACAGTAGTTATTCCTGAAGTAACAACTTTATTTATAATGTGAAAGTTAAATATATTTGTTTAGCCTGATGATAAAGTGTCTGCAGAACATACTGCCAACAGAGAGACCAGCTGCCAGATGAATTGTCTGTGTCTCTTCCTCTTCTGGGGAATGCAAAACAAAACTGTTCTATGACCAGTGGAGAAGTCTGAAAAGGTTTAATCTCCAGTTCTATGAACAGTTCTCAGTCTTGAAATGGCAGTCTCACATTTAAGCAAAAATCTTGTGAAGTGTGGAATTTTAAAGTAAATTTTATCTGATAAATTTCTTTCTTCAAACTGGGAATCCAGAGAAATGTACCAACGGTACAATAGGCAGCCGGAGTGAAAGACAAGGATTAAAATTAAAATAGATATTTTATGATTCTCTCAGAAAGTATCTCTCTTTCCTGATGGAAATTAATTTCTAAGAAAAATATTTTTATGCAGTTTCAAAATGCTGAAGAAATAAACTGCTGTCTAGCTAGTGGCTGTCATGTAACAGTAGCATGTATAAATGGAATATAGAAAGATATAACTAGAAGAATGAAATAGCCTGAATGTGCTAGAGGAAAAGCACAAAATGTCCCCTATGCCTATACATTTTGATCTGCAGTAGGCTGACTCACATTTGTTCAATCTTCTGGAAATCCTAGAGACTTTCACTGCCTGCACTATGGAACAATTATTTGCTTAAAGTTAGAGATTTAACTTCATGTGGTTTGAATGGGTGTGGGTTGTTGTTTTTTTTTAAAGCAGTTTTGGTAATACTTCTTTCGTGATCCTGGTCTAACTTGATTTTGAAAGACAAATCTTGGTGTCTAAGGATTTGTTTCTGGCCTTCGACAGGAGCAGAAGAAAGCGTAAGGAAGTATCTTACTCCTGGACATCTTACTCTTTCTTGTTTGGAAACCCAAAGGCCACTTCTGAGATGCTAAATAAAAGCCAATACTAGATGTCAGAATGTACAAGGAGTAAGTGGAGCCATAGTTCAAGCTGCTTGCCCTGTGTGTTAGCCAGTAGCGATTCCAAATACGGTTTCATAAGAGGCTACGTGCACTTCTTGTCTTTTCACCGTTGCTGGGAATTTGTGAACCAATAACTTCAAAAGTATTTGTCAGAAGGTTAGAGGTCTTCAAGATACTTGTTGTCCAAAATTCCGTGAAAGCAGTGGTGGCGAGGAATTGTAATAACTGTCTACACTGGGGGGAAAAAATTATTTGTATTCTGTTTGAAAGCAGCTGGCTCACTGGTCAGTACAAATATGCCATCTAGAAAATCATCTCCGGTCTAACCATGGTATGTGTTGTATTTCTCATCCATTGGGGGCTTCATCAAAGGGATATGAGAACTTTTATGCTGGAGAGAAGTTTTATTAAAACAAATCTGTAGGAAGACAATTAATTTTGCTGTCCAAATAAAACTTGTTTAAATCCTTTGTGAACTGGACTGCTCTGGAAAATTGCATTTGGATGTTTCCTTAGTAGAGTAATAATTTGAGTTGGAAGGAACCTCCAGAGGTCATCCAGTCCAAATATCTGCTCCAAATATATTTAGTTACGTCAGGTTGCTCAGTCATGTTCAGTCAAGTCTTGAATACCTATGAGGACAGAGATTCCACAATCTGTCTGGGTAAGCTGTTCGACTATTTAACTACCCTCATGGTTTAAACCAACCAACCAACAAACAAATCCCCTAGCCTCCTTTTACCTAATACGTATTTGGAATTTCCCACATTTCAACTTGTGCATTGCCTCTTGTCCTATTACTGCATGCTCCTGCGATGACTCTATCACCATCTTCTCTGAATCCTCGAACATCATTTTTCCAAGCTGAACAGGCCAAGCCTGCTCAGCGTCTCCTTGTATGTTGTGATCTCCAGCCCACTGACCAATTTGGAACCTCACCACTGCATCTCCTCCAGTATGTCAATACCTTCCTTACACTGAGGAGCCTGAAACAATATCCAGATGGGGCCTCACAGACACTGAAGAGAGGAAAACAGGCTCACTACTCTAAACCAACTGAGGGGCTGGACTAGATGATCTCCGGAGGTCTCTTCCAACGCCGTACGATTCTGTGAAACCAACAGGCTGTACTGTTGCTAATACATCCCCAGGTTTTGGCTGGCCTCCTTTGCTGTAAGTTCACAATGCTGGACCAAGTTTGACTTGTTCACTAGGGACCCAGATCTTTTATTCTTCAACAAGGTGCTGTGTGTTTGGGCACAAATAACTGCAACAAGAATTCTCAAGATGAAAAAATAACTCATGCTGTAGTTATACAGGAAATAATAACAAATGCTAGTCAGTTTTTGTTTTCTTCCTGTTTGCTGAATAATTTTACGCATTTGACTTGTTTTAATTGGATTTCTGATAAATTTCATCCTATCAATTTATTGGTAGAGCATATTATGTATTCTAAATACATCGTCTGCAAGCATCTGAGAGCTTTTTTTATGTTATGTTTCACCACCCAAAACCCAGTGTGGATTTAAGAGCATTAGATATGTTCTGGTTTAGATCACAGAAGCAGTAAATTATTTTTAAGTTTATACTGGACATTAGTTTGTTATTTAACCTTAAAAATGCATACTCTATTTGCTTAAGAAAAATCAGAAAATACTTCCAATGAAATCATGTTCTGTGTCTGATTATACTTTCTGATTATTTTTACCTATTCATTGAAATCACCAGCTGGGTAGATTCTTTAATTTACTTCTGAATCTCTTTGGAAAACTCTTCTAACAGTAATGTTTTACTTCATGCATATATGAAAACAGATGCTGACCAGAGAGCAGCTTATGGCTGACAGAGTGTCAACACCTGCATCACCTTTTTCATACACTGTAAACAACAAGGTGAGAAATAAACACACAATGGAGCAACTGAAACACAGAAGGAATCCCAATATAGTTGCAATGCAGGTAATTCAGTTTGGAAAAAGAAATGAAGCTGCAAAATATGTAAATAAAATGAACAAAAGGAATGTTTTTTATATTATCCAGCTGCATTTTCCACAGTAATAACAAAGTTAACTTACTGCATGTTTGAATTCCGATATATGTAGGTAGAGGGCTGATTAATATTCATTTTTTTTAATAGCAAATATTATTGGTATTTAGGTGGAAGTCTGTTGGTATTACTTGGGCTTTTTTTCAAACACTGAAACTCTTCCTGAATCACAAAAATAAAGGATTGAGTGGGGCTTAAGTTTTTACTTATCCAAACTCTCTGTGTAGGTGCAGGACCTGCATATTGGTTTTCAAAAACATTCAGTAAGAGAGATTGCGCAGTAGGTTGAGATAATTTCTTCCATTGCTTTAGTTCTTTTATAGATAGATGTTCCTTTTCATGCCTTCCTGATAGTCAGTGGAAATCTCCCTGAGAAACTGAGTGCATCTCTTCCTGTCCTCCAAAACTGAAAACAGCTTTTAGTGACCATATCTGTAATGCCCTGATTTTTCTAGCTTATTCTCAATTCTACAGACACAAATGAAGCATATCTAAATACTTTAAATTAGCTTCTGTTTAGCCCCCTTACCAGGTGTATGTGAGTAATAAAGCCAGTTCAAACTCATTCTGGGTCTCTCTTAGATCTTCCCATCTTGTGACTGTTTTTCTGGCACTCACGTGATACCAACTGCCGCTGAGGTTTACATTTTTGTTTGTGTCATTGGAAATACCACGTTAAAGAGTACAGATTCTTAGCTTGGGAAAACATTACTTATGTGCAGTCTATTTAGTTGTCATATGCTACTGAAACCTCTGTAATTTGAATGAATATGTTTGGAGAGGTATTTAAGAGGTGTTTTAAAATTTCTCAGTACCGCTGCCTGAATCTAAAAACTCTTAGTTTAGTATGAAATTCTCCTGGGAATGCAAACAGCTTTTGATGTTAACAGCTTGATGGTTAAAGATGAGGTGACCACATTAATGCTTTTGATAATGCTGGTGACTAACCTGTAACTGTTAGGACAATGTGTGTGATTCCTGATGTAATGGATGAAGTCACCAAGTGTTTGCTACTTTAATTCCAAAAGACTGAAAACAACATTTCACCTTTGACTATAACTGGAACAGTGTATTCTGCACTTGCTGTAGGCAGCATCTGAGCTCCATGCAAAGTTTGGTGTATCACTTTTGACCTACATAACTTAGATTCTCTTTTCTGGAAGGACTGTTTCTCTCCCTCTGATGCTATATTCCCAGCAACTGTTTAGAATGTAGGAATTGCAATGAAAAAAGGTTTTAATGAAGTCCGGTAGCTGTTTTCTCGTAAGAATTGGGTATTTCAAATTTAGTAGTTTTATTGTTAGTGTTATATAATTTTCCCACTGAAATATTTCGTGTTAGCACCAGCTTAGGTGTTTCTAGGACACAAAAACACATGAAGAACTTGAGAAGCATATGGCTTTCAGACCTTACACTAATTCTACTAGTATTTTTTATGTTATATTTTTTATTTATAGATAATTACTAATAAAAATTTCCAAGTATTGTATGAAGGCCTGATAAGCTCTGTGGTTTGCTCTACATGGCAGTAATTGTTGCAGGTCAAGAAATGTATAATGGAAAAAATAGTACAAAATAAGGCAGAATGATGCCTCTTCCTTTTGCTATAGCGTAATTAGAACATGTTGTATGCTGCTTCGTATTATCGTGAGATTTTATGTTATTTCTTCTATAAAAAATACAGAGCTAAATCAGTCTAGGGACTTTTAACTCCAAATATTCAAATGTAGGTTTTTAGCCTATAGTTCTCTAAAGGTTCCCAAAAGCTTCCTTTATTTTGGTGCCTGCTTTTTTTTCTGTTAGAGCATATGGTTTTTTATAAACTTGCAGTAACCTTCAAATGTCTGTCTGTTCACTGAAGATTTTCTTGGCCTCACGTAACCAAGAAGCTCTTTGACTACTTCAAAATCAATGTAGGATCACCAGGCTATGCTTATATTTCCCTTGTAGAGATTTGCTGTTTAGGGGAACACTGTAATTAGGTAACATTAATGTTTTCAGCTGTATAGAGGGTGTTTGCATAAAATCAATGTGAATACATCCTGTGCAAAAAACATTAATATTTAAAGTTTATTATGTGCTTTTAAATAGTTTGCTATATTTAGAAGCAACAGTATTGAAAAATGAGTAGACCAACATCCTCAGCATTGCCTTTCTTCCTTTGGTCAATTTAAATGAAAACCTCACAGAGATTTTGCTTTTTTTTTTTTTTATTTAATCTATTAATCAGTTTTATTGAAAATAATATAAAATGACACTTAATTCTGTCATATTTGGCTAATGTGTAACTCAGCTGTCATGTACCCAGAGAGATTCTTTAGGGTGTTCAGCTGTCATATGTAATTTATAATACATATATATATAATACATATAATACAAGTTTTGCTGCATGAAAAAGAAAAATTTAAAGCTGAATATATATATATATATTTTTATTGCTGTGAATGGAGGGGAGGGAACTCATAGCAGGTTTTTTTAAGACTCAATTTCCATATATTTGCTTTGATAATATTGACTTTGGACTTCTTTCCTCTCAGAAATTTTATGCCTGTAATAAGCTTACTGATAGGAAGAATAGGTCAGAAACAGTAAAAGAAATTAGATGATATCAAAGTAACAATTTGTCTAATGCAAATAACTATAAACACAGTATTGAATTTGTGTCATTCCCTAAAAGTTCTAACTATCCTTTGGCAACTCTTTCACTAGGTCTTACCAGGTGTCCCCTCCAACACTGAATACTCAAAATATTGAACTAAGTTGTATAATTTACAATAAAATGAAATGAATCTTGGTGGAATAAATCAAATATGTCACCCATGAAGGGTAATTAGTTTTTATTTTCTCAACTATTGCTTCATTGTGGATTTTTTTCTTTTCATACTTGTAAAGTAACAGATGCTACTTCCAGATATGATACAATAAGCATTTCAATATTTTATAAACATTCTAAAATTATGTTGGATAAGGAGAACATTAAAAACTACTTTTATTGTTATAATGAGTCAACCAACTATTTTTAGACTTTTCCTTTTTTTAATTGTCTAGACAAATTTTCTACACAAATAAACCAGGCTCTCCTGGTAATATATTTCAGGTTTTCTCAGTACATCATTTTTCTGTCAGGATTTTAACAATTTATACAACCTCAAGAAAAATGTACAAGTAGTATGAATAGCAAGCCCTTTATTTGGATGTTGTGGGTCAGCAGTAGACTTGCTGCTTTTTGCTGAAGTGCTGCTTAAAGGGCAAATGAGATTAAAAAAGTAAAAAGTCTTGCAGCTTGTTAACTCCTGTAAACTTTTCGTCATTAAACAAACAAATCAAACATGAATTGTCAAACTTTTATTTGTTGACAACTTAAGTGATTTGTTGTTTTCTCATTCCTGCAATTCTTTTTCTGTCTTTCAAAAAATCTTTTAGATTTATGACAGCCTCTGGAACTGGGGAGAGAAACTTTGATTAACATTGTTTGTAGCTTTTCCTGCTTCTTGTCTTTTAATATTGTGCTTACAGCTTAAATTGCTTCCCTGATGCTTTTTTCATAGCCATTTTATAGGGCTTTCATTATGGCCTGGCTACTTGGAGATGAGCATAATTTTAAAATTGTGCTGTTTTCTCATAAAGCCTCAAAGCTATAACAGTCCTTTCTGTTAATTTATCTAAAATGCATGAATGCCAGTGCCATGCATGAAACTACATTGATCTAGAGGAACCATGTAGAGGAACATTTTCTCCTGAGACATGTACTGAATGCTGACCTCGGACAGTACATTGCTCCTATATTTCAAAACATTCGTCATAAGCAAGACTGGTTTTATTGAGATCACATCACATGGTGTGTTCCTGGAATGACAGACAGTGCTAGCATCTAAGTGAAGGATGCTCACTTGATGTTCCATAAACTAAAAGATGTTTGCTTCCTAATCAAGAAAAAAAACTCCAAACTGAGAAGAAACTAATGGTAGTAATTTTTAGACAAGGGGGAATAAATTATAGGATTATTATGTGCTTGCATTGAAAGTTCATGAAAGAAATTCTGTCATTGTAGCGTGATTTTTTAAATGTTTTTGCATCATTTTACAGTGAAAATAATTCACGTTTTAAACCATTAATTGAACATGGCAGTTTGATTTCAGAATGCTGTTCCCAAATGGAAAGGAAAAAAATATGCAACTTTTTTGACAGCACAGCATTACTGCATTCTAGTATTTATGGTAAATTTTATGAAGATACTTTAATTCCTTCCTATTGAAAGAACAGATTTTGGTGGGTTTTCCAGTACAGATTGAGACAGAAATTTTTACTGATGTTCGACGTCAAAGCAATATTCCAGTTCTCATCTTTGTTCATGTAGTTATTTTTTGCTTTTTTTCTGTTTAGAGCCTATTTGTAAGCCCTTTCTATGAACAGTTCTTCTGAGTGCTGGGAGAGCTTCAACTTGGAATCAACAAGATTCATTTTCAGCTTCCTGCTGGAATACACTTTACCCTTTTTGGTCAAATTATCATGAATCACAATGAAACAAGTAAATGCATAAGAACGGCTTGCAAACTGAAAAAATATATACAGTTAAATAACTTGTCTCTGGAGAATCTTTACTTATCAGTTATGCCAAAATTATTTACCATTACTGTTTAGACATTGTCTTTGTGCATCAGTCAATGTGAAAATAATACACATAGACTAATTAATCTTTACATCTTGCAGATATATCCAAAATTGTCTGCGATGCTTTTGCCTTGGTACTTCTTGTTCTCTTGTCTGATTCTAGGAATGCCTGAAAAATCTCTATTTAATCATCATTTAGTTTTACCTTGCCACAAAACATACTGCCAGGAATGCTGTGATTTGTAAATTCAATGATTAATATGATTTTAAGACACTTAGTCTTCCAAATCTGGGTACTCTTCAGTGCAAGCAAAGAAGAAAGAATGTCAAAAGGTACCCCAAAAGTTGACCACAGAAAGTACAAGCCTAGCTTACCCTCCAGGCAATTAATCATTTCCACGAAATAGCTACATACACCTTTCCTTTGTCATTACAGCTTGACACACAATAGTTATACTTCCTGCTGTCTCAAATTTTTATCTCTGCTGTACCAAATAGTTTTTCCAGACTTTTCTTCTTGCACCCTAGTATCTTTAATTCGTTGTGATAACTAGGAGGAAGGAAAAGCATGGTAAGGAAAGGGAAAGAGCAGGATTGAGCCAAGGGTGTTCTGAGGGAGGCAGTGGTCTTGAAGGGCACTCCACAGTTGAGAAGTTTGTTAGTAATCATATTGTGCTTTGCTTCATCTTGATTGTGAGCTGGTTCCCATCAATTCTGGTGCAAAAGAAAACAGCAGATGTTATTGTTAGATGTTTCTGGCATGTGTGTCTTGTTCAACTATGATTCATTTCTGTGGGGTGACAGACTCGGGGGAGACAAAAGGGGGGGGAGGTTAGGACACATTCAAAATGATAATCAGCATGTTTCAGTGGAGGCAGCCGTTGAAATCTATGTTCTAAAAAGATTTGATTAATTTAGCCTGAACCGTTTTACAAAATCTGTTGCTAGGATTTGTTATGATCATTGCTTACCTCTGTTTCTTGTATCAGCTTAAGAGAAGAAAATTTTGATTATAAGTGAGGGACTATTACAACAGTCAGAGTGTTTTGTTTGCAGTTTTAGCTGATAATGTACAAAAGATAGCTATTCATTATATTTGTGTCTGCAGGCTCTCTAGTATCCCCATTGAACCTATTCTTGAATCCTTACTGAATCAGAATGGGGAAGAGAAAACCAAATTATTAGATGTTACTAACTTCTGTACTGAGAGATACTCGACTAATCAACTACCTCTGATTCCTGTTTTGCTCTGAAGAGAATGCTGCTTGCTGTGGAGAGTCTTATGATCTGTCCAGAGAACTGGTTAATGGAATCACTGAAGAAGAATTTTATCTTGGAGCATCATGGGTTTAATAACAGAGAAAAAAAATATGTAGCTTTTTATATTTTTAAGGAAAGTCTGAATTTTCCTAATTCTTTCCAAGACTTAGACCAGAGCTGGAATTCAGTGTTTCCTTTCTGTGCGCTGATAAACTTGGGGGAGAGAAAATGGGGTGCAGGGGGTTGGATATATTCAAAATAACAGTGATTATCTATTTCATAAGCAGGTTAATATAAACTGCAATGCATTTAAATTTTCTTTTTTTTTAATTGTTCTGAGAGATTGTACTACATCAGAAATCCTAGGCTATTGTAAAGAAGCAATAGATAGTAGTTGACTTAATCTGTTATAACTCTTCCAACTCACTTGACAAACCTGGAAATGGAACACAGGGTTCTCTTAAGTGAAAGGAAGACAAATCTCAGCTGTGCTTTAAAGTGGTATTCATTATGGAAGTGAATTAATGAGAATTAGGTGTATCTGCACATTGCAAAGAAAATGGCCACACGTACTGATCAGGCCAAGATTAGACCCTAGACAATTCATTAATGCATCCCATATTTAAAGTGATCAGTACACACATTTCTCTTTGGAAAACATCATTCCTTACAGTTCTTTCTGCAGTTCAGGGACAATTTCCTGCTCAAATACACCTTATTTTTCAGTCTTAGAGTGATTAGTCACCATAATCTAGGTTCTTTAGAGGTTTACTATAACTCAAGTCAATTATATGGAAACCTAAGATGAAGGAGTAGGACTTGCTAAGGCTGACCAACGCATAGGTATTGTACTTCTTTTTAATTCTGCAAAAAGTCTGTGCTTACAGTTGCTAGGTATTTGTGTCTTATCTTAAAAATATACAACATTTTCAAAGAGAAAATGAGAGAATTTTGGCTGGTAGAATTTTGTTGAGAATTGTAAGATATGTTTTTTCAAATGGACAGTACAATTTAGAACAAAATTTCAGGTTTAATTTTCCTAAAGCTATTGAAAAGTCTGAATCTGTGTTTTCTTAGAAGAGTGCATTAGCCATCATTTTTTCAAGTATACCGAGCTTGGGTGTTCTATCTATATTCTCTTAAAGCTTTTACATTCTTGTAGATATAAGTCAATGAAGCAGAAATTGTTTTAACTTTTAGTATGTCTTCATGACTGTGTACGTATTTTGTATACGGAGGAATAGTTACGGTAGGTTTCAACTCTGAATAACTTGTCACATGTTAATTATGCCAGTTATTTTACTGTAGCCTGATTATACAGATCTTTGTGGTTTTGTTAAATGGAAAATAAAGACATGATATCTTCATCAAGTTTAAATAGTGGTGTTTTTCAGTAATAATTTTGATCAGGAATTAATTATATGATCAAATTATTTTGATATGAGGCAACTTGCTAGATACTTGAAAGATTAACATGAATGTGAGCAAGCAATTTATACAGTTAGTAAGAACTGGATGACTTACTGTGTTAACAAGCATGGTGAAAAATTACTTTGTAAATGAAATGAAGAACCATTTAAGGATGAGACCACCAAATCACAGAATGATAGGGGTTGGAAGGGACCTCTGGAGGTCATCCAGTTTAACCTCCTGAGATCCTTAGTTTGCTTTCAGTATCCCAGCATCTTGTTCTGCCGTACAATATAACAAGTAAACAAGAACAAGGGGAAGTCTGGAAAACAGCTGCTGCGGTTGAAGTAAAATTATTTTGACTTTTCTTCCCAGCTTCCTGCTACAAGAATCTGTGATTTCTTGTTAGAATTGTCATGTGTTGAAAAAAAGAAAAAAAAAAAAATAGTAAAAGCAAGAATGTTAATTTAATTTAATCCATATCTTACTTTGATCTGGTAATTTGATAATTTGCTCTACCTCGAACAATGTGCAGGTGCTTAATGGGAGAGTAACAGGACACACTGAAGAATCTGAATCTTTTTTTTGAAATGCAGGTGAACTCTCAGAACCACCAGAAATAGCCACCTAACAAATGTATCAAAATTGTATCAAAAAATGTGCAGGAAGATTAATAGCCATGATTTTTATGACCATAAAAATTAAATCTCTAGCAAAATTTTATTCATTGCATTTTGATTGTTAATGAATGGAGTATTCATTTGAGGGTAAGGGAATGATAGTAGGTTTAATTACTTGTAATTTTCCTATGAAATCTGATGTGTGATTCATGATATAGGGTCTGAAGTTCATACCTTGCCTTAGATTCAATTTTTTGTTCTTCACAAAGTAAGCTTGTCAACATCCTGGCTCCTTAGTTCATTTAAGTTATGAATTTTTTATTAAATTATAGATTTGAATCATTCCAGTGATTTGTTACATGAACTGGCAGAGACAATTATTGGAGCAATGACAAGACTGAAAGACAACTCTTTTCCTCAACAAAGAAATGGAATTTGCTAAGAAAAATAGTTTCCCCAAGAAATGCAAGCTTTTCTGTCGTATTCTGGCTTCCAAGAAGAAAAAATATTAAACCCTATCTATTACCAGTTTGCTGGTTTGCCACCAGATTTTCTTTTTTTTTCCCTTTCTTTGTCTTTTTTTTTTTTTTTAAGTCTCTGGTTTTCATAACACCTTATTTTTTTTTAAAGAAGGAATAAAATTGCAGAAATCAGATAGAGGGGCTGATTTGAACAGTTGCTGTTTAAAAGATTTGGGGTGTTTGGCCCCTGATTTTTTAAAGAACGTTGCTGGCAAAAATAAGCTGTGCTCTTTTACGTAGCTTCCATTAAAATAGTTAAGTAATTTTCTAACTCTGCTTTACAGCTTTTGAAATAACTGCCAAAATTGTGAATAGCCAAGTTTAGACTGTGCCTGTGATACCAGCAAAATTAGAGATTTATGTAGAGTTATAGTGTTGGCTCCAAAGTCCTTTCATCTTCTGATTTTGAGGAAGTTTTGGAAATTGTCAGGTATTTTTGTTCTGAATTGGATATGGGAAACATATACCAGAATATGGAATATAAAAATGACATATGACATTATTTTCAATGGGCAACACCTAGAACATTATATCAGAGGGAAAATGTTCTTCATCTACATTAGTTTCACTTGTGTTTGAAACTAGGTCAAAGAGTGGTCACACTGTTCGTTGGGAAGAGAGCTGGTGTTTTGCTGTAGAGTATAATGCAGGATATTCCAAATGTCACAAAGTCTACATTTCCATGTTTTAGGATGTTTCATAATTACTTTTATTAGTTTCTTTTCCCATATTCAGTTTTGGGATAATTAAGACTATATCTTATGCATAATTATTTTACAGGGGAAATTGAAGAAGAGGAAAGTAAAGATGTGATTTCTATGATTTCATAGCAGTTGGTAAAGATAATAGAGAGCTCCTTACTTTTTACAATTTGATTATAGTTAAATTATGGTAAATACTATATTGCTGAAACTACAGTTTAAAGTCTGTTTTTAATTGTTTAGGGTTTTTTTAAAAAAAATAATATACCAATGGTGAATTTATAGAAATTTGACAGTAATATCAGTTTTGAGTAATCATTTTTGTAATGAGAGACTAAAACAATGATGGTACTCAAAATTTGAAATCTATCACACCAAAGAATTGGTGACACTATTATACAGTGTCTTTAGTATTCACTCTCTTCAGCCAAAACACTTTTTCTTCAAATATTCCAGCATTCAACTTGAAAATAGAAGAGATAGATGGCACAATTTTCTAGGGAAAAATGAGTTACTAGTAATTCAGTGAAATTAGGAATTTCAAGGAAATTGTTACAGACAGTGGATTATAGACAGTAGAGACAATTTTTACATCTTATATTAATACTGGCTATTTTTGATTGCTATATAGAACTGGCTAGGTAATTTATTTCATGGAGGATATACAAAACACTTTCAAGTTTCTTCATTAAATTAATTATAAATAAAATATTTAAAATTTCTCTTGAATCATAGTAAATATTTTGTTTCAATCTTATCCTTCAAAATCTTGTAATATAAATACAAGATGTTTTGAAATGTTAAATGAGAAGTAATGGTACAAGAAACAAAGCCAAGTATTTTGTAGGAAGAACTCCAAGTAAAATGTTTTGACAGGTTCTGAATGTGTTTTTGCTTTGAAATGTGTTTTCTCTAAAATTGACCTGGTTCACATTTTATTTTTTTTTTTCTAATTTCACTTGTTTCTGACTCTTCTTTTCTCTGTCCTAGTATCTTCAATAAGGTGGGTAGACAAACTGCTTTTTAGTAAATCAGGTAGAAATGACTTTATCATGTCCCCTTCCATGTTAGTCTGAGCTAAAGGAGTGTCATCTCGCACTACTTTGTCCTTTCCTGATTTCCTCACAGCTGTGGTTATGCTTCAGTGGGTCTTTGTCACGGTACAGATCTGCAGATCTTGAAGTGTGAAACCAGAAGGGAGGAAGCAAGCCATACTCAGAATTTCACTTCACTGAACTTGCCCATACCCTTCTACACGATACTGCCCAAATGTTTTGAAGCAATCCTAAGAGTTGCTGCCTGCTGTGCATTCCTCTCTGCTGCTTCTTCCCTGCTCATGCTCTCCCTAGGTCCCAGGGTAATGATGGAATTGAAGAGTCTGGGTAGCACAGGGAGCTGGATATTATGTGTGGCCAGGGGAGGTGGGGATCTGGAGTGATAATCCTTGATAACGGTGGATGACTTGCATAATGTCAGTCTGGTGGCTGCAGTACTCAAGCATCAAATGTAAGCCTAAAGAAACATAAATACGGAGGCAAGGACTACGTTACAATAAGAACTTGGGGATAAGGAAGGTTTAGGTCCAGGTCAGAGCTGCAGACATGTGACACTAGAGTGTATGGCATCTAGGAGGAGGCTGGACACCATCTGGAGTGGGGAGATGTCAGGTTCCCATGCTAGTTGTGGAGGGAGCTTGCCCTTCAACGACTTACTTTCTTACTTTTCATATAGGAGAAGACACAGAAAGCAGCAGTGTTCAGTCTAGGTAGGCTTGTTTAGGTGAAGGAAAGGACTCCATGCTTAGTGATACTGAAGATGTAAACAGTGTGAAGCACGGACAAGAACTAGAACCATCCTATGCTGATTTTTGCCTTGCATTCTTCTGTAGGGAAGGGATAGCCAGGCAAGTGTGTAGGGGGATCTCTAATTTGAGTTTTCTCTTCCAAAGTATACTCAGGCTTTACTCTGGTCAGTGATATCTGTAACAATGCATTCTTCAGTGCATTAACTTTCCATCTGTCCCTTAACACAACTAATATAGGAAGACACTGCAGCAGCCAGAAAGTGAAGAACAGCAAAGATTTAGTTCTTTTTAGAAGGATGCTTGTTCTCTACTCAGATGAGGAAAAATGCAGGTGAATACTCCATGCCAAGAACTCTTTGCAGAAACAAAATAGAGCAGAACTCCGTTCTCTTTCCCATTTCACTTTTGGTTCAGAACAAAATGAAACCACGAAGTCAAATTTCTTGATTCATGCTGAACTTGTTTATTCTACATAAGATAAATGAAATTTTTTTTTCTGTGTGTGTTGCAGTGCTACTTCTACAAGTTTTTTCTAAATATGTTGATTGTTGAAATTCTCTGTTGGTCTGTTCGTCCTTTTCAGATCCCTTTTTTTTGTTTTTTTTTTCATGTGAACTATTCTTTTAAATTGCATTGTATTTGTTTAATATAGCATTCATACCCCTTGAGCTTTAATGCTAGTAATGCCACAGCCTCTATCAATGGCTCACTCAGGGAAACATAGAATTCTACAGAATTTTTATTCAGAGTAGTGCCACAATAATAAAAATCAGGATTGTTGTTAAAAGCACTGAAATATAAAAAAAATTATAGGGATGTAAGGCACAATGTCCCCGTTTCTTTGCACTAGAGTTCTGATTTGCAAATGTGAGTGAAAGACTGACTTTACGTTTCCAGAGATGATTAGCTGCCAGCTCTAATCAAATTGAGAAGTAATTAGCAAATCAAAACTTGATTAGCTCTTTGCTTGATTTACTAAAATTACAGTTTATGCTGTTTAAATGATGGGGGAGGGGAAATGTATCTTCTCTACATATAGCCTACTGATCTATATTAGAGGAGCAAGGGAAAAGAATCATTGCTTATGGTATTTGGCTACTTCAATACTCTAACATCATTACTTCAGTGAAAGTGATGATGGATAAGCAAAGACTTTATCATTTTTTATCTTTGAAATAAATGTGAGTAGCTGTAGTGAGACTTGTTTGGGATATGCATGACCCAGATAGCATGACTTTTTGTTACCAGTACTCTTCTTCCTTCACGAAGCGCTTCAGTGTTGTTACAGAATTATTAAAATGTGAAGGTTATGCATATGACTCTGCAATAAAGTATATTATCTAATTTAAACTTATCATGTAACAGCAAAGGCAAGGTTGAAGAGGAATCTTGATGGTGGTGAAGATAAGTTTCCATCTCTGCCACCTACTGGCTGTGGGACATTTGCCTTTGCTTTATTTCTCAAGTACTGTTTTTCCTTTCTGTGGAACAGGTATAATTTCTTTTATTCTTTTGTCTTATTGAACTTTGAGTTCCTGAGGAAAAAAAAATATATATATACCCGGAGTATAAAATTCTGTAAGAGATACCACCTATGGTTGTATAAATCAAATGTAAAATGTTAGATTTTTATCTGTATGGGGCCAAAAATAAATAATTATGTTTCTCCAGTAAGCAACTTACTACAGTCCTCCTTGTCTGTCTTCTCCTTGAGGTTAGACGGCTGTAAAGCTCTCTGTGTTTACATTGTGACCAAGACACGTTTTAATGCATCTTTTATACTTGAGTCTTATTTGTTACAGAAGTAACTGCAGTGGAGAGCTTCTCTGAATTAATTTAATGGCAGAATTAGCAGGCCGTCTGTAATCCCACTGAAGTACCTTAAAAGCTGTGCTTTTTGGGGGTAGCTTTATTAGAAAAGCAAAAGGTCTGAAACAAATTCAGAAGAGAGTTAGGTGCTTATTTTTTTTCAAACTGCCATGCCAGTATCTTAAAAATAAAAAGTACAGTTTAATTAAACAGAAGACTAGGGAGATAAGCCTAGTAATATTACAGTATAAAGTATTGCAGAAATGCTGATATTTAGGGAGCCCACTTCTGCTCTTAAATGCTAAGTATGAAACACTAATTAAAGAAAATGGACTCATCATTGTGGTTGTATATCTGATCCCTTGCATAGTCTAAATCTCAAAGTATGTTCCAGCAAACTTCAGGAAAAAAAAAGAAAAAGAATGCTCTTTTCAATGGATGATTTTATTTTTTTCCCTTTGGTTCTTTGGGCACTTTATTCTCAGACATAGGTTGTTTATAGAGCAATTTAATATATTGAGTATTTCTGCCTCAGGCTGCAAGGTTGTGGTATGGCAGCTGATCTATTTCTCTTTCGAATAAAGTATTTAATCCATAAAATTTTCCTTTCTCTAGGGGACGTCAGTAGCCTTAAACATTACTCTTGGGTTTTCAAACTTGTATAGACTATTAAATGAACTGTTGTGTATTTTTTATCAAAAGCTTTATTTACTTTTTCTTGAGCTCTCAAGAACTGTACCATGCTTATCTTCCCTGGTTCCTTTCCTCCTGCTGATTCGACCTGCTGTTAGGTACCTATCTCCTTCTCCTGCATCTACTTATTGGGAAGCCATTCTCGCAAGGGGCAGATGACTGATCCCACCATCAGTTTGCAGGAACTGTCATGTCATCGCAGGATGTCTCTTCTAGTACAGTCATGCCAGACAATGAAGCACAACTTATTTGAAAGAACCTCTGTTTGCTTACAGCTAAACCATGCTACTGAAGGAGGTAGATCTCAAGAGGAGCAGCAATGGCAGGAATCTTTGACAAGCATAGATGATGGCCAATAACTCTATGAATGGGATTATATGACGTATTCTGAGATATAGGAGGATTTAAAGAGATGTCCCATCCAATACGTAATTCTGGTGACCGGTAGCTGGAATTTCGAGATGATGGAATTCATAGACTTAGAAGGAGGAAAATTAGAGTTTATCATTTTCAGCTGAGTTTCTTACAGGTATAAGCAAGACAAATTATCTTTTCTATGTGCAGGCAATGGATCTGCTGTGACTATGTTGGTGTCAAGGCTGATTTTAATTACAGAAAACTGAATTTTCACTTATGGAGTACAGAGTTTGATTTTTAGCTTGGCAGTGTTGAGGTGAGGCAAAAAGCACTTGATGAAAATACATATTTGTTAAAAAAAAAGGTAATTTTTTTGTCAATAAGGATAAATAATACATAAGAAACATTTTAAAGTTCAAGTTTCTTTTGGTTATGGTTTTTGTATCTTCATTTGCTTATATTTCCAATGTCTTACAATCTTTACTCTGAATTACACTGTGTGTGTGCTTACACTTGTTGATAGAATTGTTTTATCAAAGTTTTTTGCTTTGCTAATGTCAACTGTTCGGGGGGGGAAAAAAAAGATTGTTGGAATGCATCTCAAGGTCTTTTGCAGGCAGCAAGTTTACAGACTGTGATACCTTAAAAGATATTAAGAGGTAAAAAGAATGTCTATCTTAATGGCTTGGTTTGGGCTTTTTGTATCAGAGAAAGTTGCGGTCTTTAGAGCTGATTTTTGGGGTTGGATTGCTCTTCCATTTAGGTTGCTTTTTTGAGAGTTGTGACTCCATTTTCCATTAAGATTGTACTGTGTCTGAACAGGGCAGAGTCAACTTTCTTGATAGCAGCCAGTATGGTGGTTCTGGCTAAGCCAATATTGGTAGTACTTTGCTGTTTTGGCTGCTGCTGAGCAGTGCTTACAGAACCCCAAAGTCTTCTCTTATCTAGCCCTGCAGAAGCTAGTGGACTGGGGGTGGGCAAGAGGTTGGAAGGGGACACAGCCAGGACAGCTGACCTCAACTGATCAAGGGAATAACCCGTACCATATAGCGCTGTGCTCAGCCATAAACGCTCAGGGAAACGAAAAACAAGATGGGGCATTTTTGGGTTACGATGCTTTTTTTTTTTCCAAGCAGATATTAACATGCACTGAGGTCCTGCTTACCTGGAAGGTGACTAGACACCTGCCTGCTGATGAGAAGCATTGAATTTTGCTTTTCTTGCACATGCAGCTTTTGCTTTCCCTATTAAACTTTCATTATCTCAATCCACAAGTTGTCTTGTCTTCCATTTTCTCCTCATCCTGCAAAAGAGGGGAGTGAAGAAGCAAAAGGCAGGGTGGGTGTCTAGCTGTTGACTAGAGTCAACCTTGTGCAAAATGGTAGAAGTGAAAGAAGTTGCTTTCATTTGGCTTGAAGGAGGTCGTATTTCACAGGCTTTGAGGATAAGGATGTGGATGGGAAGTTCCTCTCTTTCATTGATAATGTTAGGAAACAAAACCGTAGGTTGTGTCAGGAGTTGAATTTGGAAATAAAATAACTGTTTTGTGATTTAGGAACTTTTCCTCAATATTAGTCTGCAGTCCTTATGTCCCATCTCTAAGTTACAGCTGCCAAGCCTCTGAAATTGGGGCAGAGGTTATGTGGATAGGCAGTTCTGGGCTCTATTCCCAGGTCTCCAACTTTTTTTGACTCTAGTATGTTTTCAGTTTGAACTTTACAGAGTAAATTGAGTCCCCCCTTCTGCAAATTAACCATTGCCAGCAGCAGTGGTAGCTCTGGCCATGAAGTTGTACTTGCAAAAAGGTCTGATGTGTTCTTGCTGACTCTCAGTCAGGCAGATACTGCTACAATAGTGCAACCATAAATCCTTTGTACTTTTTCCCTGCCTGTTTCAGTGGGAATTCTTTGTGAAATAAGATTACTCTTAGGTAAACAACCCAAGGTTCGAGGAATCCCAAGCTGCTATTTAAAAGTATTGCATTAAGATTGTAATTATTAACGACATCCCAATTTTCCAGTATTTACGCCAGTTGCATAGATAGGTAAAGTTTAAAAAGTCTTAACCTTAGAAGCATTGTGTCTCAACAGATGTGATGCTGCTTCATGCTATGTGTTACCATAATTAAGAAGCATTCAAAAGTTGTTCTTCTTTCAGCAATTTCAGACATGTTCTTGTGATGCAAATTGTAGTGAGGTTTGTAACCTGTAGTCCACTAGTACAATTAAGGTAATTGACAAAGGCAAAACTAGTTTGCAAAGTTAATTAGATTTTTCCATCTCCTCACTTTCAATTAAGCTTGTTGGTCTGATGCATTTCTTCATGTTTAATTGCCATTATTTTTACACAGCTTACAGGTGGCAGTAGTATAGTAGTCTGTCAGATAAATAGTGGTTATTGAAACAATCACGGAGCTGAACTATTTTCTCCAAGTTTTGATTGTCCTCTTCTGTTTGAGCAGCTGAGTCTTGTAATTAATATTTGCTTCATTTATGTAACACTTTTAATTTGCATCTTAAAATACATTAGAATTTCTGGGGTTTATTTATTTATTTTTTTCTTCTGGAGAAGAACAACCCTACATTATTGCAGAAACAGACATAACACATTAAAACAACTGCAATTACAGCAGATGAAATATTGAGAGACTACGAATCCTTTAAACTGTTCATGGATTAGGGCAGAAATTATAGTGATGCTGAAAGTTAAACATGACACTCAGAAAAATATTTATGGCTTGGGTAACACGGATTGCTGCCCTAGAGATCATACAATTCTGTCAAACACTGTTCATGGGCAGCTATGTTATGACTCAAGCTAAATAATTCACCCTTTTTAAAATATGTATTAGTTTGCGATACTGTTGATAAATTTATTTTGATTGTCATCTAGGTGAAAGGGGGACAAATGCAGCTAAAGTAAGATTAGATGTAAAATCACAGGCGATGTTTATAAAATATGTATAAATACATATTTTTAAAACAAAATGTGTGTTCAACACATGGATACAAGTGTCTGTCCAGTCTCCGCAATCATGAGCTATCAGTCACTTGGTTCAGTCAAGAACCCTGTAGGACGACAAGGAAAATTTCTGGTTCTCTTGAGTATGATAATACTTGTACATTTTGGTGAAAGTTCATGGTCTGCCAAGTTTGAGGACTGAAATAGCAGCTCATGTGGCTATTACACTGCATTACTCTTGCCCCTCCTATATCTTACAGCTCATGAGCCTGGTTTTAGCTTCCCTACTTTTATTGCTCTTTTCATTGCTTCACTTTCCCTTTTTACTGTGATGCTTACTCTTCCATGTCTGACTTTAACATTCATTAGGGAGGATCATTAGGAAATAATGCTTTGGCTGTCCTGGCTGCACCACAGGCCAATGGAACTAGCTGTACGACTGTTGCTGCAAAATGTTGTCCTATTACATCGCCTTTATCTCACAAGAGTCTGTTTATTGTGATCCTTGCCATCCCACAAGACATGAGGTAGCTCTGTTCTGATAGTCTTGGGCTCTCCTAAGTGAAATAACAATATGATGCAAAGATCTTTTCAACAACTGAGAGAAATGATACAGAGTTAAAATCCCCCTCTGCCTGGGCACAGCGATGGGCGCTTGCTGGAACCTAAGCAATTGCAATATTCCTATGCATCTGGACATTGTTTTGGCACTGTCTGTGGAGATCTCGGCATCAGGATGAGACTAACCCACTGGTGAACACTTTGAAGCACTTGAAGAGAGCCTCCCTTGTTCATAGTTAGTCATCTAATGCTGCTGCCAGTGATACATCTGATGATGTTGGTAGAAGTAAATTGCTGACTGTGACTGTCTCACAAGTAATGCAAAAATTCCGTATGAAACATCTGTGAAGCACCAGCTAAACTGAAATGAGTGGCAATGTTTCTAACCTTTTTACTTGCACTTTTATGAGTCTGGTTTTCTGTTCTGACACTTGTAAGCACTTCCTTTCCAGCTTCCTAAAATTTTGCAGATTATTGTCATGCAAGAGTCTGGACATGTGAACCTAATAATCTTATGGATAAATATCCCTTGACTTTGAGGTAATATATCCATTCCAGTCTCTGAATCCTAACAGTTTCCAAGTCTAGTTTTGCCTAATACAAAATTCTTTGGTACAAATGACACCTCCAGTTTCTTTGAGACCAGTACTCTATTCCTCTGAGAGGTGATGTAAGAACATGTAAGGGCACAAGATTTTGGTCTTCATAGGTATTTGCAGTGAAACATACTTGTTGAAAATGTATGAAAACTGTCTAGTTAGCTAGATTTGGTTTTCAAGCTGTTCAGTAAAATCTTTTTTGCTTCTTTACTCAGTAGAGAACAAAAGAGACTGCAAAAGGCTGTAGGAGGGCTGATTGTTTTTACATCCGTATTTCCCTAGAAAAGATAGAGGGAAAGAGAAAGCTTGATATTTCTCCTGCTAGTGTATGTAGAGGCTTTTCTGGGTGACAATGTTAAAATTTATGGTGCTCTATTAGGCAATTGTCTTGCTTAATGATATGTGTCAAATATATCTTAACATGTCAAAAATATTTAGCTTTCATCTCATATTTATTCAGTCTTCTGAAGGACTATGATATTCCCATCAGGAGAATGTGCTGTTTAAATTAAAAAGACTAAGTACAGTGGGTTTGGAAAACAATGTGGAAGTATCCAATCTGGGAAGTTTTTGGTTTGTGGGGTATTGTTGTTTCTAAACAAATATGTTTGGCCTTCCGTACCAGAAGGCTAGTAGAGCCAGCTCTTACACAATTTAAGATACAAATAGGAGGAGTTTGGGAATCTTTGAAGCCTTTGCAGGCTTTCAAACCTATCTTAGACAGCATGGTTAGTTCAGAAGTGGGTTGATCTGTGACATGTAGGATGGGACATTTCTTAAATTGAAGGCTTTGTGGAATAAGACCCTAACCTGTTTTATTTTAGGGTAAATGAAGGTGAGAGTGCATGTCTCTTTTTGCAGATATGCAAATAAGTGTGTATTCGTTTCTGCAAATGTTATCAGAGTATTATATCCACTCCAGAACACTCTCTTTTTTAAAAGCTGAATTAATCATGTCGTATATCTGTGTTATTCAGATGACTGGATTTGTTTTCTTTTTAGTATTGATAAGATAAGTTGGATCTTCATAAAGATCAACAAATTGAAAATCAATATTTTAAAGTGATATACCCATAAACATGGAAATGCAGGGAGTTGGAGTTCTAAGTTTGGATTCTCAAATTAAAGTGGGTAACACATAGGTAGAATAAGCTTTTTCTCTGAGGGCACAATAAGACCACTATTATGTTACAGTAAATTAGCAAATTTGTATTTGGGATGCTTCTGGATCCTGGAAAAGAGACTACTCAAGAGTTAAAAACAGAGTATCTTCTTACTATTATCAAGGTAAGAATATAAATCCATTTACCTCACTTAGAATTACTTATCAGTGTGTGATTCATTCAGTGCTTTTCCTCAGTGTTCACCTGGCAGACACTGCTGCTTTTTTATGAGTTGAGGGAAGGAACACCGACTTCTCCTCATTCCTCTAGTGGTTTAGTTTATTAGGGAAATGATGCATTTAACACCCCTACAAACAAATCAGTTGTGTCATGGGATATTAACTTTCTCTTGCCTGAATTAATGAAATCTGTTTGAGGATAATTTTTTCCCAATCTCAAGTGCCTTAAATAGAAGGTTATTTTCTGGCAGAAGCAAATGCAGTTCACAGACGCAATAAACCACAAGGTCTAGTGACTGAACCACAAAATGCTAAAGCTAAAATGATGTTGCATGTTAATTCAGAATTCTCCTCTGTGGAGTAATTCCATGGCAATCAGGCAGCCATGTCAATATTTTCTTTCTCTGTGCATTAGTTTTAGAAGAGTCTAACTTCAAAAAGGAAGGCCTGGGGGGTGTGTGTGAAATAGGGCAGAAGGGGATAAACTTCTCAATTTTTAGAAAGAACAAATGCAGATATCCAGAAAGCAAAGCCTAGATTTTGTTTTTAACATTACTTTCTATACTCGCCTCTGTCGGGAAACTTGTGTAGTACAGTGTTGACTAGTTGCACTTCCCAATGATGTTCTTTAGCAATACTCATGCTTGTAGGTCAAGTCATTCAACCAAAGCAAGAGAGAAGATGCTTACCAGCTTCAGGTTAGTACTGCCTGTGGAGGTTTATATGTCAGCCACTTGGATTTCATTGCATGCCTTTATTAAATACTAGAGCTACCACGTAGTCATTCAGGAATTTATGAAAACCTCATACACTCTTCTTAATTAAAGTACTCTAGGCATATTATAGTACTGATGTATGTGATTAAGAAGATATCTGAATTTTGAACTATATGAATTCTGTGCATCTTTTTCTCAGGAGCTAAAACAGAGATACTTGTTTAAGTATCAGTCTAAAACTTGTTAACCAGATTTCCTTGGAAAAAATCCTAATTTCCAAACTGAATATAAAGTATGAGATGTCAGCAAAGCCACATCTTAGATTTTTTTGTTGTTGTTGTTGCTGCCATGTTGTACTCTGAACGCTAGCAGGAAAGAAATCAAGCAGTCAGCTGCCAGCAGAAATCTCCAAAGGATAGCTCATGTTTTCTTCCTCAGCTGCTGCTAGTGTGGCATTTTTGAGTTTGCCTCTACATTTTTGAACCTCTGAAAAGGTTCAGAAGGGATGTTGGAAGAAGAGCTGGTGTTAACAATAACTAGTTTGGGTTTTACTCTCTGTAAAATCAACCCACCATCTTTTAGATTCGAAAACTTCTGTTTTCAAAACGTAGAAAACATACTAGCACATGCCACAGGAGCTGACTTTTAGTCACGGAAAGGAGATTTAAGAATAGCCTCATCAATTTAAAACATTTGACAATACTATGAATTTTTAAGTGAAGTTTTCATGAGCATCATTATTTATAAGTAATTTTTAACAAACTGGGAAATAAATTTGGAAGTCTATGGTAGTGTTGTTATGAATTAATTCAAACTGTATTTTTCTCATTAGTAGCTTTAAGGGCTCTAAGTATTGATTGAATGGAACAGAAAAAGGAACAGCAAAATAATCAAAATAGAGGAAACTTAAAGACTGTATGTGTTCTACATACCATTGTAAAGTATGTTTTGATGCTTCTACTATAGAATAGAAACATTGGAATCAGTGGAGAGATTTCACCCAAGTATGTATGTATGTAATGACATTTCCTGTCTGTGGTAGGTGCATACTTTTACTGGAAATAGGAAAAAGAATTACAGCTGTGATGATGGAACTACTCAAGGTTATGAAAGGGGCTATCTTTGCCTTTCTTTTTCAGTACTCTGTCTTTTATAGAATTTCTATTTCTATGTGTTAGCTTTGTGATCAGCATTTCTGTTTTCTTATTCTGGGTTCAACAAAGGAAAAAAAAATCTAGCTTATTTGATAATTATTGTTATCATATTAAAAAGAGAAGCAGAAAACAGAATAAAGAAGTATACAATTCTGGGTCATGGAGAGAAGCCCTCACCTCTGCCCCTCAGCCTTCCAAAAATTCACATTTAGTTTCATCTGTGAAAAAAGGTTTTAAGCATCTGTTTCTTCTGTTTTCTTGGTTACATCTAAGTAATGATCTGGGAAATGATCGGATATGTCTTTGCCTCTAAAATGTCTTTGAGCCTACTATTTCAGATACACAGAACTCAGAGAATCAAATTGATTATTATTCCTGTTAACGCATAATACCATATAAGTGTAGGTGTACATTATATGTCTTGTAAACATCTTCTTGCTGTATCACCTCAGATTATATTCATTACAATAAAAATAAGATGTATTTATGGTTCAGGAAAGAAGTGGGTATGGATTCTGCAGAAGATGGACTTCCTTTAGTTTTTCAAGTACTTGGATTCATTTCTGTTTTCTTTGATTCTTTCAATAGCAATGCTTGTTTTCTGTAGTTTAAGTGCTAGTTCAATCATCATCTTGCTATTGTGTTCGTTAAATAATGTTTATTTTGAATTGCTGTTCATCATCACTTATGTCTATTAGTAGCAAGAGCCTAGTGTTATATTTTGACCTCTTATTAGTATTCTTACCATATTAAATGAGAAAGTCTTTCTTCAATAATTGATAAGATAAAGAAATGTAATGTTCTGCAACTATCTCATTTTTCCTCATTTGGCTTCTTTATAAAGATGCTGTGCAGCCATCTTCCTAAACAGAGAGCACATTCCTTGCCTAAGGCCAAAACAATTATCTGCCATCATAAAGAAGTTAAACCAGTGCGGACGAGGGAGAGAAAATGCTTGAAGTGCTAGTTATAAATTCTAGCAGCAAATCCATGGAAAAGTGAAAAGAATCAGTAAGGGTACATTTTGAAAGTAAAGCCATGTCCTATTTGGTATAGAAAACATTGGGCTGCAGAGTTAGGACAAGCTGAAAGGGTAAGCGTTCTGCAAAGTCTTTGCATGTTTGCTGTTTTAAATGTTTGTGACTTGAGTAGTTTGGCTAAAGATAGACATGTTTTTATATCTCTAAATATAGTTAGATGTATAAAAGGGTAGTATTGCCAACTGAAAACTGTGGCTTGATGTATTGTGAAGTCTTTTGACAATGGCTTATGAAATGATTTGTGCTTTACTGTTTTAAGCTTCTGCATTATTTTTGTTTTTTAGTTACCGCATTTGTAATAATGCCTTTGTCACTGATATTAGACATAGGTTTGTATCTTAATGAGCAGCACTTTATGAATCAGCAAAGTTACCAAAAATACGCAATGTTGCTTTAACCATAGGACTGCTGAATCTGAGGCCTTAAGAGACATACGTTTTCTTGCACCTTGTTGTCTGTGTTCCTTTAAGCCAAGCATAAACATACTACTCACCTTTCTAATTTTTTCTTATTTTTTTGTGAAAGGTATTTCTCAAGGTTCTGTTAATTTTGATATCACATAGCTGATCTCATGGATAAACTACTTGTTTGTGGATGCTGCATGTCTAAATAATTGAAAGACCAGAATATAAAATATATTCTTGTTTGTTTTTTTTTCTTGGGATAGAAAATTCTCATATGAGCCTAAGTACTAATTGTTGAATACATTGTCAGCCAGACACAGATTGTAAATGAAATTTTTTAAGAATCATTTTGCTACAGAATAATGTTGATTTTAAGAAAACCTTCCCTCTATACCCCTTCCTGTACTCCCTCAGTTCTTCCTGGTATAGATGTATTTAAAATTTTGATAAGGCTTTTCTTTTTTACGAAGTGGTTCTAAAATTTAAGTAATGCTCTAGCTGTATCCTTTATTGAGATTTTTTAAAAAATACAGTCACACTAAGGCTTTTAATTAGAATTAATTTAGATTAATATTTTTCACTCATTCACTGCATAAATTATAACAGCCATACTGTTAAACTTGATCTATAAACACAGAGGTAGAAGAAGGTCTGTGTCTTGAAAGAATAGAGAAGCTAACTATAAAGCAAAAAACCCAGAATCAAATGGAGAAATAGAATGCGGTAATATGGTATCATGATCCTAGCTGGCAGAGTGGGCTGTAGTTTCAGTGTTGTAACAGCCTTTGCTGCAATCCTGACAACATGAGGAAGGTGAATTTTTAAGGGGCTGTTTTAAGAAGACTAACACTTCACGTTTGCCAGCTTGTAGAATTGCCTTCTCTATTAAATGCACTTTGGAGGCTTCCAGCTTTGGTTGAGAAGTAGAAGTTGATATACTGATGTTGAAGTAGAGAATGGGACAAGAAGGCTATGGATATGAAGAAAGCTTACATTTATGCAATGAAGAAAACAATGCAAATGGTTTTAGAAAAGCACTGATGGAGTACAAATGAGCTTCCTTGGGGCTTTACATAGTTCTAGGGGTTCTGAATGAAGGGATGGAAACATTTTTTTCTGTTGTGCAACACTGCACTGCTTCTCTGAGCTGATTTAGAGGATTCATATTGTAGTAACCATTATTACTGAAGTACTGCAGTATGTTTATCTGTACTGATAAACCTTCTCTTTGGTGGCAGTCACATTTGAGCATGGATTTGAGCAGTGCTTAGTGTGCTTATCTAGGCCAAAACAAGGAATGTTGCCACGCAGAAGCCAGGATGAGCTATTTTTGTGATGTAAAAAGATGAAAAGAGCTCTCAGGAGTCCCAGACTCTGGAGATAACAGAGAAAGTCGGGGTGAAGGAAGACTTCCCCTTACTGGAGGAAGATCAAGTTAGAGAACAGTTAAGTACACTGGATATCGTCAAGTCCGTGGGTCCTGGTGAGATGCACCCATGAGTACTGAGGGAGCTGACAGATGTCATTGCCAGGCCACCCTCTATCATCTTTGAAAGGTTCTGGGGAACAGGTGAGGGGCCTGAGGACAGGAGAAAAGCCAATATCATACCAGTCTTCAAAAAGTGGAAGAAGGAAGACCCAGAAAATTACAGACCAGTCGATCTCACCTCCATCCCTGGAAAGATGGTGGAATGGCTCCTTCTGGGCATCATCTCGAAGCATCTGGAGGAAAAGAAAGCTATCAGAAGTAGTCAACATGAATTCATCAAGGGGAAATCAAGTCTGACTAATCTGATAGCTTTCTATGATACTATGACTGGTTGGATAGGTGAGAGAAGGGTGGTGGATGTTGTCTACCTTGACTTCAGCAAGGCTTTTGGCACAGTCTCCCACAGCGTCCTCGTAAGTAAGTTTAGGAAGTGTGGGTTAGGTAAGAGGACACTGAGGTGGACTGAAAACTATCTGAAAAGCAGAGCTCAGAGAGTTACAACTACTGGCATGTAATCTAGCTGGAGGTCTGCAGTAAGTGGGGTTCCCCAGGGGTCACCACTGGGTCCAGTCCTCTTTGATATATTTGTCAATGACCTGGATGAACAGATAGAATGTATTCTCAGTAAGCTTGCTGATGATACAAAACTGGGAGGGGTGGCTGACACCAGAAGGCTGTGCTACCTACAGTGAGACCTGGGCAGGCTGGAGAGTTGGGCAGAAAGGAACCAGATCAGATTCAACAAGGGCAAGTGTAGGGTGCTGCACCTGGGAAGGAATAACACCCTGCACCAGTACAGGTTGGGGGCTGGCCTGCTCGAGAGCAGCTCTGAGGAAAAAGACCTGCGAGTCCTGGTGGACAACAGAATGACCATGAGCCAGCAGTGTGCCCTTGTGGCCAAGAGGGCCAACGGCATCCTCAGCTGCATCAGGAAGAATGTGACCAGCATGTTAAGGGAGCTTATCCTACCCCTCTACTCTGCCCTGGTGTGGCCCCATCTGGAGTACTGTGTCCAGTTCTGGGCTCCCCAGTTCAAGAAGGACAGGGAACTGCAGGAGAAGGCACAGCAGAGGGCTACAAAGATGATTAGGAGCCTGGAGTGCCTCTCTTATGAGGAAGGGCTAAGGGATTTGAGTCTTTTTACTCTGGAGAAGAGAAGGCTGAACGGGGATCTGACCAACAGCTATAAATTCTCAAAGAGTGGGTGTCAAGAGGAAGGGGCCAGTCTTTTTTCAGTGGTGCCTGGTGAAAGGACAAGAAGAAATGGGCACAAACTTGAACATGGGAAGCTCCATCTAAACATAAGGAGGAACTTCTTCACTTTGAGGGTGGCAGTGTCCTGGAACAGGTTGCCCGGAGAGGTGGTGGATTCTCCATCTCTGGAGATGTTCAAAACCCACCTGGATACATTCCTGTGCAACTTGCTCTAGGTGGACCTGTTCTGGTAGGGGGCTTGGACTAGATGATCTCTAGAGGTTAACCCTGTATCATTCTGTGATTTTAGAGATTATATGCAAAAGGCATCTGTGGACAAAGTGATGAATTTAGCAGACAGTATAATTATTATAGCGATTTAAGAGAAGTTTAGAAGGCTGACCTGCAGGTGATTATTACCATTGGCAATAGTCATGAAAGAGATTAAAAAAAAAACAAAAACAAGGGAAGAGGAACCAGGGGGTGAAAGAAGGGAGGGTGCATGATGAAAAGCTTCCGTGGAGCCATTATCGGATATGCATGAAAGAGAACCATAAGAAAAGACTAGAGGAAGAAGCTAATGAGATTTTCATTTGGATGTGGTAGAACAAAACTAGAATAAGGAGGTAGGTTGGTGAGATAGAACATTAGAGATGTGATATGAATATATCTTATTTGAGTTTGTATATGGGATTATGAGGGTATGGTTATGTACTATGTCAAGTACAGTGGTCTTGAGGAATATTGCAGAGAGCCAGGGTGAAACAAGGAGGCTCTGCCAAAGATCACTGAAAGAAAAATTAGAACACAGACAGAAGAATATTTATTAAAAAAAAAAAAAAAAAAAAAAGAAAGGGTTTAAGAAAATAATCTGGAGTTTAGATTATCTAGATCTTAAAAAGTTTGAGGACAGGAGCACAGCTGGAATTAAAACAAAATGGGAAGGGGTGTTAGTTGGTTAAGACAGTGCAATTAAGAATAGTTTTAATTTGTTCTTTTAAAAGTTTGAAAGGACAAACAGAAGTTTGAGAGAGCTGAAGGAGAGTGACACAGAGTAGTTGCCTCAGAGTTTTTAAGCAAATACTGCAGACACAAAATATCCTTTTCCAGAGACAGAAGTTGCTGCTGCTCAGTGGCCTTCTGCATTCCTCAAAATAAGAACAAGTTAAAAGGGTAAAGAATGAAGGCCTTATCAAGAAAGTAATTAAATTTCCTGTGGAATCAGGAATCAGGAGGAGTTTTCATGTTTTTAAAATAATACATAGTTTTTAAATATATTGCAGCATGTATCCACAAAGTTCTCTTAACAAATTTGCTTGTTTTCATGTTACAGTGTTTTAAACAACCTTTTAAAATGCAATTTTATAAACCTTTTCCAATTTATGCATAAACATAATTTCTAATATGTTTTAGATAAAATTTAAAAAATTGTTTTAAAAAAAGATCTTTTCATCTTTTGTGTTTCTATTAACTTTTTAATGGGCTTTGCTCTGATAAAAAGCTTCAATAACAATAAACTCTAGAATTTATTTTACAAAGTATTCCATGAGGGTCCAGCTATGAATTTACCACCCACTATTCTGAAAGTTCTTAAGATATAGTAACTGCTAGTCTTTACACTAGGGCAACATATATATAAGTAGCACACTGTATGTGTAGAATATCTGTCATGTTCCAAAGACAAAGACTGTACAGAAAAAAAAACAACTATTCAGGTATAACACCACATAAACATCAATGTTTCAGCATTCTTGCCCAGAATACCTCAGATATTAAAAAGTGAGAATTGCAGAGGACAAATCTGAAATAATGAGTAAATGTAAAATGTCCGTAGTTCTTATTTGTCATCAAAAACTACTTTGAAGTATGATAGAGTCTGAATTTTTATTATACACTTAATCTTTAATGAGTCCAATACTTGTGTCCAAAACACTTGTTAGAGATGACAACAGGTATGATTTATGAAATTTGGTTATGATAAATCCCACCACCCACATACAACTGGCATTATATCCACCCGGTTCTTCTGAAACTCCTTCTTTTAGACTTAAGAATGCTTTTTCACATAAGATAACTTCACCTAGGGTAGTTTACCTGACATTTTGACAGCAGGCAATTTTGCATCAGAGATACTGGATCAGATTTAGAATTGCAGAATTGTGTCGAGTGGTAGAGACCTCTAAGATCAAGTCTAACCATCAACTGGACACTGCCAAAACCACCAGTAAACCATGTCCCTAAGCACTGTCTACATGTCTTTTAAATACTGCTAGGGACAGTGATTCAGCCACTTCCCTGGGTAGCCTGTTACAATGCTTGATAACCCTTTTGGTGAAGAATTTTTTCCTAATATCCAATCTAAATTTTCCCTGGTGCACCTAGATACCATTTTCTTGTGTCCTATTGCCTGTTACCTTGAGGAGACCGGCCCCTATCTCACTACGACTTCCTTTCAAGTAGTTGTAGAGAGTGATAAGGTCTCCAATGAGCCTTCTTTCCTCAAAGCTGAACAACCCCGGTTCTCTTAACCGCTCCTCGATAATACTTATGCCCTTGACCCCTTGCCAGCTTCGTTGCCAATCTCTGGATGGTCTCCAAAATCTCAATGTCTTTTCTGTAGTGAGGGACCCCAAATTGAACACAGTACTCGAGGTTTGGTCTCACCAGTGCAAAGTACTGGAGGACAATCACTTGGTCCTACTAGCCACAGTATTCCTGATGCAGGCCAGGATGCTGTTGGCCTTCTTGGCCACCTGGGCATGCTGCTGGCTCATATTTAACTAACTGTCAACCAATACCCCCAAGTCCTCTTTTGTTGGGCAGCTTTCCAGCCACTCTCCCCCAAGCCTGTCTCACTACATGGGGTTGTTGTGACCCAAGTACAGGACCTTGCACTTGGCCTTGAACAACTGGCCTGGGCCAATTGATCCAGCCTTTCCATATTCCTCTGTAGAGCCATCCTACTCTTAAGCAGATCAGCTTTCACCTAGCTTGGTGTCGTCTGCACACTTACTGAGGGTGCACTCAATCCTTTCATCCAGGTCGTTTATAAAGATATAAAACATCTGAACTGGCCCTGATACTTAGCACTGGGGAACACCACTTGTGACTGGCCACCAACTAGATTAAACTCCATTCACCCTAACTAGCCAATGTTTTAATGAACCAGATTTTTGTTTGTGTTCAAGGAATTGTTTGGCTTAATACATTAATAGTAAATGTTTGTGAGTTTTCAGTTAATTTTATAAAATGGTCAAAACCTGTTTCTGAGCTGCTATCCCTAGTAAGAACCTTGCACTTTCTTAAATGCAGTGTTTGGCCTTCCAACTCTTTCAGCAGTTTAGGGTGATCATTATGATGTTGTCAGGTCATGGAGATTCCTGGTTTTACAGTTGTTTTTTAATTTGTTCCTCCATCTACAAATTAAGTTTGATTCATGAGCATGAAAATTACTACATAATCTAATGCTGTCTTGGGGCAAGTCGTAATTTTCTGATGATGTCCAGTTGTTTTTTACTGGAGCCAGAAATGTCACAGTTTTTCCTTTCATCAGTGAAAAACCGATTTTTTCAGTAATAAGCACAGTGTGATTTAAGATATCTCATAAAATTAATTTAAATGCCTTCTCCAGTTTTGTTCACTTAATACAGGGAGAGCAAGCTCACATATGGATCATTGCTGAATGCCTCTGATTCCAAACTTGTGTGCAGCAGTGCTGTTCTGTTGGTAGCAGATATAGAGACCTGAACCACTGCTGTAAATGCAGTGATTTGGTGTTTCACTGCACTGAAGAGGGAGACTGAGTATTTGCCCGATTCCTTTGCCCATAGTTAAATTTTCCTCTGCCACTGGGCAAAACAAATCTGCTCCAAGGAAGTTATTTTCTCCAACTTCAAGGAGAAAAACAAAGAGCTACAGTTCGTACTTCTGGGGGTTCATTAAAATGTATTTTATTCTGAAAACGTTATAGCTAAATATTCCTATTTCAGTTAGTGAAAGTTCATGCCAGCTATGGAAACTTTCAGAAAATAAAAATGTTTACTCTGGAAGTCCTTGTTTAGTTCTGAGAATTTGAAGATTATTGTAACATAACGGCTCCAAGATGCATTTGTTGGATTTCAGAACAACAAGGCCACTGAAGAATGAATAACACCCACTTTTTTTAGTGGGCAAGTAGCAGGTGGTGATAGGGTGTGTGTCCCTCAGCCCAAGCCTGGCCAGGACCCCATATGCTGGCTACCATAGAACAAGCAGAAAAAAACATATGCTGTTATTTTGTACTTGCTTGAGGAGTTTGTTTTCAGGAAGAAAACAGGAAGTTAATACCCAAACTAGATTTTATAGCTTCTCTGTAGCTTCTGAAGTATTTGTATATAGATGAGAGTGAGTGATACGTGTTTTCAGCGGTTTCCTGTCACTCATAAATATCTTTTTTCCTGAGGGTATCCTCAATCAGTGTATTTTTTATTGAAAAGTTTGTTTTGGATGCCTGAGCAGGAATGTCAGGCTTACGCAGAAAAATCTGACGCATGTTGATTTTCATGTCAGAGAGAAAAATCAGTTTTTTCTGTAAATGCTCTAACAAGTCAGCCTGATGCTTTTGGATCCAGAATTCTTACAGCTATTAGCAAAAGCCTTTTACAGCATTAACTAATGTAGTACAAAAAGAAAGAGCCATCAAATTGGGTCTGTGGTGGAGAGGGATTTATTTCTTGAAATGTAATTTGGTTTCTTGGTATCTACCAGAGATGCCAGTGCGAATTTAAGTTTCCATTTCCTTGACTAGGATTCTTTCAATATCAGTGGTTAATTGTATCTTTCTTTCTCAAAAATCTTTTCATAACACTTATTCTGTAAAAATAATTTAAAAAAAAAAAAGATTGTTAATTGCAAACTTACTTAGATCATTATAATAGTAGTATTCTCAGGAATGTGTTATACAATGAATTATCAAGTGACTTGAGCTCTTAGATCAGTAGTCAGTTTATTGAGGAAAAATTTGGATAATTCATAGAATACTATAATATTACAATTTGCGTTAAATTCTGTGGTTATTCTGTGCAAACAGTTGTCAAAAATTTTATAGTGTTATTAAAATCTGCTTTGAATCTAGGATCTCCTTCAGGAAAACATTAATCAATTACATGCTATACGTAAGGATCCCTTGCCAGAAGGCATTTAATATTAACTTTTGATTAACTATGAACTGTAATGTATTTCATACACAATTAAATTAATTGGAGGCCGTTGCAACTACTGGCTTGTTGCCACTGTTAGGGTACCAGAAGGACAAGTGGAGAAAAGTGCATCTTTTTTGTCTGACCTGGTACTAGAAAAAGAATCAATAGCAAAAAAAATTTCAGTGATCAGGAAGATGAAAAGTATGGATTGCTGCAAAAGACATTTTGTAATTCTTTGGTAGGTCTCATAAATGTTTGGTTTAATGAAAAATGTAAAAGACTGTGTAGGTAGGGGATGCCAAAGGGTAGGAGTACTGGTGTAGGCACAAATAGAGAGAGTCATAGAAAAGGTAGAAGAAAATAATGGAGTCTTAGGCAGAAGATACTTGGAAGACTTGAATAAATAGCTGCAATCAGAAGCAAAATTACGTTATAACTTGAATAAAGAAATAGGCAGCCTAAATATGAGAACAATATTATAATTTAATAAGATTATAATTTATTTCGTCCATCTGGAATAAGGCATTGCTTTGAGGGAAAGAGAAGTTCATGTATTTAGGTGTGTTGCAAGTAGAGTTTAGATATTGTTACTAAAAATCAGTCAATCTTTCTGGTTTCCTCATGTCACTGAGTGGCAAAGCAAAGAGTAGAATTTGTATTCTCAGCCCAACAGTCTTGATAGAGCAGACTGTTATCATCTTTTTTTGTTCCATTGATCAGATGGCTTTTCACTTACCACAGTGCACCAGTGTTGAAAGTCATCTTGGACTTTTGTACCTTCAATCTCGGACTTCATGGAAATCACATTTGAACTTCAAATATTACAAGAATATTATGCAAAAATGCCATTTCTTACTAGTATGTGATTTATACAATAGTGACTAATTTATGTAGTAAACTGCCACTACCTTAAATTTCTAGTATATTGTCATCTTCCTTCTCTTTGCATTGTATGAGTAAGAGAAAAGTCAATGAGCAATTTGATTTATTACTTTGAATTTGTGTACTGTTATCTTTCACCTCATTTCCAGTAATGAATAAGTTTGGAGTTTCCCCTGATTTTACTGCAGTAAACATTCCAGGAAATATACACTGTGGTTTCCCCTTTCAGAATTTTTGAGGTAGAGCTATGAGAGATTATTTATTATCTGCTCTATAAAAGAGAGATCCTCCTATGATAGCCTGTTCCCTTGATAAATTTTACCCAATGAAATCACTTTCCAAGCTGTTAATTTTCTTGATGTCATTTTAGTATTAGAGGAGTTTCATTGGTGCCTAGCTGTAAAGGCTCTGATATTTTATCAGTTCTAGGTATTCATAGTTCATTTCACTGTTTTCATGACAGAAGATTTATAGTTTGAATATAGATAGGGTCTTTGACACCTTGTACTGGGTCTGATTGGGGTGGAATTATCTTTCTCCACAGCAGCCTGTGTCTTAGGTTTGTGACCAAAACAGTGTGGATAGTACACCAATGTTCTGACTGCTGCTGAGTAGTGGTTGTACAGTATGAAGGCCTTCTCTGTTTCTCATTCTGCCCCACCAAAAACAGCTGACCTGAATTGGCTGAAGACATGTTACATGCCATATGGTGTCAGGCTCTGCAATAAACCTGGAGAAAAGGTGTAGTTTTTTCAAGGTAGTCACTGTGCAGAGAGCACTTGGGCATCAGTCTGCTGGTGGGATGTAACCACTGATTGCCCCTGGCACCACCTGGGGTGGTTTTTTTTGTTTGGACTTTTTTTCAGTTGTCTTTGATTCACTTGTAAATTTGGGGGGTTGGTTGGTTTATTTATTTATTTATTTTTCCTACTTATTAAACTTTCTTTATCTCAACTCACATTTTTTTCTTACTTTTGTCCTTTATCTCCCCCATCTCACCGGGGAACAATGAGCGAATGACTGAATGAGGGCTTAGGTGCTGGTTGGAGTCAACCCGCCACACCCGTTTTTCGGGTAACAACTGGATATAAAAGCTACTCATAGTGTCAGAATCTGGAAAATCTGCCCATTTGTCTTTTCCTTTGAGAACATTTGATCCTGCAATCATATTTAAGAACAAAGCATACCTTTGATTATTTGGTTGTGTCCTTCATCTTACTTGTTAAGGTGGCTAATACGTTTTCCTTATATTATGGTCATTTGTTTGAATAAATGTCATCATTATATTGATTAATATCCTGCCTTTCATAAGACCAATAAAATTTCCTGTCTAAATTCTATCTTATTTTATATGATGCAGAGCAACAATTTTTTTCATATATAAAACACTGAAAATCACTTTGGAACAAAGGACTAAAGGAATGGAGCAAACTTTTAAAAAATTCATTTATTATTTCTGAGGAGATATTGAAATGAGGCCCAAATGTCATGTAAGAATCCAAACTGCTGCTTAGATCTGGGCAACAGAAGTTTCCCACTTATTGCATTGTGGAATTGTTGGACACCCACAAACTTCGTAGTAGTAGAGACACTCAGTGTAGCAGAGCACAGATTTTGGTAGACTTGAGTAGACTGAAAATTAAAGCAGAAAATCATTGATAGGAACCTGATACACAGTCACTCATGCTCCATTTTGTTGTCTGTGATAGTCTCTGCTGAAACCATCTGACAAGACTTAACATGAGAGCCCTAAAGTCTAATATGTCTTTTCAATACAACTCTCCGGCCATTCTGCACAACAGACAGCTAACAGGAAGTTAGTATCAGTAGAGCTAAGACTACCATAATCTAGCAAGAAAGGGGAAAAAACCAAACAAAACAGCTCCAAACTTGTCTTTGAAATGTTTATAACAAAGGGGCTAAATTGTTTACATCTTTTCTTTTTATATAAATGTGAATTGTCAGATAATCTGTATGACATGATAGGTTATGACAGTTTCAGCAAAAACGTTTTTCCTTGATTAGTTGTTTTCTGTGGACTATAAGCCTTTAACAGTTTTTGTCTCTTCTCAAGGACTTCCTCTGTTAAGGACTCAACCCTGAGTCCTTTGTATCTCATGCCTTGTTGCCTATTGTCCAACCAAATAAATGAAGAGAGAGCTTTAGATGGTATCTAAGGTGTTTTAACTTTGATGAGTCCTTACAGTCTCAAATTGTTTATGGTTCCTTGTTCTCAGCCAGTCCTTTGGTCTTTGGTTTGCTTTCGTGGCATAGCAGGGCAACTGGGTCCTATACCTTGCAGATGACAGTAGTGAATGGTTTTCCCACTTCTGGGAATTGCTGCGGACTGTTTCTCCTGTGTCATCTGTTAAGTCTGATACCTCAGGCACAGGCTATTTTAAGCATCATCTCCTTTCTGGGCTTAGCTCCAGTAGTGTTTGGATCCTTTTACCAGTGCTTTCTCAGCACAGAAGTTGTTTAGTTAAGGTGTCAGTCAGATTTGGTATGGTAACTCTTGCTCCTCCTCTTCTTTCTTGGTTCAGTGCATGGACTGGGGTGATGTCAGCACTGTTTATGGTACTCCTTCTTCAATTCCTAGCTAAAGCTGCATGAGCTCTGTCCATCAGACAGGGGAGGAGCACACATTCCCTTCCCCTCTCGAATGCTTCTCTGCTGTTATCTTTGAAAGCTGCTACTCTCAGTCTCCATCCGGCTGTGGGCTACAACCTCTCTGGCTAATATTGTGCTTTGCTGATGCTCCTGCTACGGTTTTAAGGTTGATGGTTCTTGCACTCCAGTGGTTTATCTTTCCTTACATTGCTTCTCTTTAATGTTTCGCTTTTATAACATGTTTCTACATTTTTTCTGCTGAAACTAGAAGTCTGTGCTCCTTCAGAAAAGGATATATAATGAAACGATGGAATTTGGTACTTAGTGTTTCATAACTGTAGTTATTCTGAGGATAGTGAATTTCCCCCTGTTTATTGAAATAGAAATATATCCTTGTTTTCTCCCTAGAATTGGTGAGAATTTCCTCTAGATCATATGGTTTTAAGGAAGTAAGAATTACTTGAAATTCAAACCTTCAGAGCCTGAAAATTACTAGATTTATAATTGGTTTCTTTTTCTGGGCAGATTACCTGCTAGGGCCTTTGTGAGAGGTCCTTAATTTATGCCGCTTACTTATTTATACCTGTCAGTTGTTTTGTAGCTATTTGTCAACAAGTGTGTGTGAGAAGGTGTTTAGTTTTCCTCATATTAAAACCAGCTTTTAATATTTTTTTTCTTTTTGTCAATCAGTGTCCTTGGTATTGTTGTTAACAAAGTAATTAACTGTGTAGTTAACAAATTCAGTGCGCCTTCTTTGACACCTTGCAATGAGTATTATCTTACAAAAATGAGTTGTCTAAATGCAGATATTAAATAACTCTTCATAATATCACAAATAGTTACCACTGAATATGGGAGTCATTCAGAGCTGTTCATACATAAAATAGTGTTTTTCATAAAAATATATTATTAATAAATAATTGCATTTATAGCAAGTAGACATGAATAAATAGTAATCATGGTCAGCGTTATTACACTATGTTGTGTTCATGCAAGTGTCAGAAGTGCATAACAAATGCTGATTAATCTGGGACACAAATTAATACAAGAGCACAAAGATGGATGTCACTGCAAGAATATCTATGTGAGTTTTTGATTTAATCTTGCCAACTAAGTGCTGTAGGTGAAGAACAAGAAGAGTTTCCACCTGTAAAGTTCTACTGATAGTTTAAGAGGATGTTCTTTAACCAAATGCAAAATATCCAAGAGGTATGCGTAATGTTTTTAGTTTCATAGACTTTTTCTATAAATATATTTTACTTTCCTCCTTGTGGATGATTGCAATGTTAGTATCTGCAAATCATGTTTTTTTCAAAGTGAAACAGCTTTGCAACAACATACAGTTAGATCTGTCATGCAATGTCTGTCCCTCTATGCTATGCATATTTGTAAGTAGAAAGTATTCTTCAACCTGCTGCCACTGTAAGAGGCATAGCTGGCTTCAGCTTCTAGTGAATCTGATTTTTCTCAGGCAGGAGTAATGGAATAGCCTTTTGTCTCCTGTTCTAACTATTTTATTCCCTGTGCATATCTGATGGACATATGCAGACAGGCTGACAACAGGTTTGTTGTCTACAGGCCAGCATAAAAATTAAATAATACAAGTAGGAGTCTAAAGATGACTAAGAGTACAATAACAAACTGACAAACCCTTACAAAGCAGCAGAAGGAAAAGGGGAGAGCTGTTTGATAGTCCCGGGCTTTGTTGGCTTACTTTTTTTTGATAGAACAAATGTTTAAATTAAAAACCCATATAAAGTGCTACGTATTTCTAGAATGAGTGTTGCTGGGTGGTTGGTTTTTTTGTTTGTTTGGTTGGTTGGTTGGTGATTTTTTTTTGTATTACATTGTGTGCTACTTGGAAAAAGTCTTAAGGTTTATTCATGAATGTATTATTTTTTAACCTCTGGGCTAGCTGTGCAGCAAAGGAAAGTATGGCCACTTGTATTTAACAGTTCTTAATCCTGGGACTTGAAGCTTCTGTCTAGTCCAAGGGTACATCCATGTAGATCTTTGCAAGAAGGCGCTACTTGTTCTGTCTACCTCCTAACCTGACAGGAGGCTGCACGAGTGCCATTCAGTGCAAATTCCAGTTCCACTGCTAAATGAACGTTGCTTTTGTCAACACTATTAATTTTGACTCCATAATATTCCATAATAGTCTGTCCGTATGGTTTCGAGTCATTATGTGGTTATTCCTTAAAGCTTCTTAGTGATGTAAACTTTTTTTGTACAACCAAATAACTGTGAAGGTTTATGTCAGAAAAAATTCATTAGTTTTAGTTGAACTGGAACAATACCCATCCCTTCTCCCCTTGCTTTTAAACCTTTCTGAAAACAGGTTTTTCTCTAAATTAAGAATAAAAAGCACATTAGAATAAACAGCTTGCATGAGATAAAAACCATTCCCACTTTGCCAAAAATGTAATTTTGAGCAACTAAAAAGTTACATTTTTTAAAATAGTGTACCTGTTCTCAAAAAAAAAAAAAGTCAAACCACTTATTATGTGAAGGTATAAAAATGAGCTGCACATTAGTTAAATTTTATGATCTAAATGCAACTCGTTGAAACAAAACACTTCTATTTTTCTTAAACATAATATTTTAAAATGAGCAGAAAAGGAAAGTAATGTTCCTGATTTGTTTTTTTCTGCCGATGAGCACACCCTTGGATGTGTTGATGTGGTTGTGTTTCTAGTGGAAGATTGTACTGACCTTTCTCCTTTCCTCTCCCAAAGATGTGATGGAGGTCAGTTATTTGCCTGTTCTCTAGTAAACGTAGACATTATTCTTGCTAGTCCCTCCTTGCAGTGTGCTACTTAATTATGGTGTTTATTGCATAGTTTTATTATATTATTTCCTAGCTAATATAATACCATTTTTAAAATAATAGCTGACTAAATCACTCCTAAAGGAAACAATTTATTATATAAGACAGAACATCTACATAAACTTGTTGCTTGAGTTTTCCCTAGTTTCTACTCAACATTCCTCTTTCAGAGAAGAAAAAAAAAAAAAAAAAGTAGAAAAAATATTACACAAAGAACTGCTGAAGAATTTCAATAAAGCAGTGGCAGGTTAGTACCAGAGCTTCAGAGCTGAACTAACGTTTGTTGCTTTTCATAATTTTTTAGTAGGAACCTAACTAACCAAAACTAACCATGCTAGCTATGTTTTTTTTAGACTCTAATACACCAGTCAGGTCAAAACTGATTTAGAAAATATGGAAATCACCATCGCTTACACTTATATGCATTATTTTCACACAACTTCTCAGAAATTTAAAACTATCATGATCCTTATTCTGTAAGTTAATTTGTACAGTATGTCAAACCCACTGCGATAACACACAGAAAAGGTCATATTTGAACAGAAGATTGCTATATTCATACTTTGATGTTGCCCTCACTTCCTCTGATTAGAGTTGAAGATACTGTCAGGAAACTAAGTAAAAGCTGTGTGGAGATTTGTTTCATATTATTCTGACACGTGTTTTCCAGCCTCCTCACATTTGTTCTCTTCAGAAGAATAAAGAAAAGACTTCAAGTCTTTCTTGAGTCAGTCTCACACTTTTCATAATCATGGTTAAGGAGATAGCTTCTGGCCATTGTAGCCTGAATCAAAGATTTTGTGGAGGGATTTTTTTCTCTCATTTGTTTTGTCACTATTGAATCCAAATACTATTGAGTCTTTTTTTTATTGTAGTCCTTTTGCCAGAATAATCTTAGTCTAATTTATCCTGCCTATTTTATTCTTCCTTATGGTCGTCTTCCCTCTGCCTTTGTTCTCCTGCTTTGCTTTGTAGAATTCGTCTGCCATAATCCACTTCTCCCTTTATCAGGAATACCTTTCTCATTGTCCCACACAGGCATTCTGCTCCTTTCTTACGCAGCCATACAGTACATCTGCTAAGGGTCTAGATAACTTTCTTGCTGACTTGGTTCTCTTGTCCAGCAGCTTTACAGTTCTCAGGACAAAGAGTGTGTGTTCCAGTGTTTGTATAATTCTTGATACAGTGAGGTCTGTAGCCAAATTGAGACCCTTTACCATCTGCTGTTCTGCTCATGAAACTGATCATCCAGACTCCAATGTACAGTCCAGCCATTTGTTGCTGCTCTACATTTAATTAAAAAGTTGCAGCGTAGTTTAACTACCTACTTAAGCTGCCTGCATGCATGTTTTGTACAGTCAGATTTTTAGGTGTAGTACTGATACTAAGCAACAGATTTTTTTGTAAGTTCTCTCTGCTTTCCTACAAATTGTTATTGAATCACAGTCTTTAATTCAACACCAGAAGTATGCGCAGGGGAATATCCATATCACCTACCCATTTTTAATAGATTCTGTAATAAATGAATAGGAGGAGGGACAGGTTCCTCTTAAAAGCAAATCAGAGAGGAAGCCTAACCTAAGTACTGTGGACTCCCTCTACTTTTCCACTGATTATGACAGTTTTTTAAATTTTTTGAAGTCAGGCATCTGAGCGAGGTGACTCAGTGAGTTTGAATACCAGAATCACATGACACTCCCTTTTCCCCATCTTTCCATACTGAGACCTAAACGGACTCAAATCCAGCACCTTACTCCGCAGCAGCCAGAGTTATGCTACATAGGATTGTGTAAGAAGCAGAAGCATGAAGCAGAACTATGAAGAACGTCAGGGTGCTCTCAGTGCTGGTCAGCCAGCTGCTTTACCGTGCACGTGGTAGTGCTTCACCCCAGCAGTAGAGCTGAGAGCCTGTCTTTACACCCAACAGTGCAGTTCCCCAAACTGTGAAGGAAATTTTAAGCAGATTCATCTCGCATTGATTTATAGGGTCAAGAGAACTTCTGTCAAGTTCCAATATATTCAAGGTGCTTAATCAATAGCAGTGTTAAACTGCCACCAATAAGCATTTGCAGGGATATTTTTCTTTGATTTTCTGACTTACTCGTATAATGCCATTTGTGTTTGAAGAGATTAAAAATGGGAAGAATCCGTGGGTAGATGTTTTTGATGAATAGGATGTTTAGTAGAAATTTAATAACCTTGAGTGTAAAATATTGATCTTTTTGTACTTGCTCTTATAAATTTCTTTAAAATGGTAACTTTTTTTTTTTAGTTGCAATTACATGGAAAGACAAACACAGGCTTAGCATCTGTAATCTAACATGTGACATGATGCAATATACAATATACAGTTTGCAGCCCTGAAGGTCAGGAACTTGAATTTTATTTATTAGAGAGAGGGAACTTGAATTGGCACTATGGATGAAGGGTGTACTTTTAGACAGAGGTGGAACAAAAGGGAGAGAATGTTGGATACCATGCACCTTGTAATTGATCATGGAAATCAAGTACATTGATGAATTTTAGCAAATATAATTACAGTAACTGAAAAAAAAAAGTCAAGTGTTCTGTATTATACGTATTATGGAAACATTTGATGACAAGCATAGTAACATCCTACAAAACTGGTAATAAAAGGTATTGTTAAGCAACATCGTGTTCTAGGCTCTTGCTACTAATCTTGGTCTGGAAGTAGAAGGTTACTCTCTGTGTGTATCCGAGGCAGTGTGGCTGGACTAACATGATATTTGAAACAGTGAAGAGTACTTTCTGTGGTGAAAGCATGGTATTTTTTTTACCACTACAGAAGGGGAAGTAGATAAACTTTTTTGGTGTTTTCTTTGTTTGTTATGTACTACATGTTGGACTGCAACTCTTTCAGGCCTCAGTGTTCTGCAGAGCTTTCCTGGCTAAGTTTGGCTATGAGTCAAATATCCTGTCTAAACCTGTCCACCTTTCTAGCAGTCACTTCCAAAATCCAAACTGGCTTGTTAGCAAACTTATATACTTTGTTATTCTGAGCAGAAGTCTGGTGGTGCAGGCACTGCAAGACTGTTCTAGTTTCTTGGTTTTTAAGATTGCCAGACTCCTGTGTTTGTGAGGCCTTAAAGTTTGCTTGGTAGCAGTAAATCACATTTAACATAAACTAATTTACCATGTAACGTAAAAGGAATATGAAATTTTAAAATTCTAACTATAGAGAACATATTTACAACATTATGGAGCTAATATGATTCCTATCTCTTTGTGATCTACTCAGAGTGTCTCCTACTGTATATTATCTTTTTAATAACCTTTATAAAGCAAGATTAAAGGCTTTTTTTTGATAAAAATTCTTAATTTACAAAAAAAAATTGTTCCTTTTGTACCCAGCCCCACTTGAGGTTCCATGCCAATTCAAATCTTAATCCCATCAAGAATAATATCTTTAATTACTAATGGAATTCAAAGATGGCTTTAACTTTTTTTCCTCTAGGTGATTCAAGAATCAGGGTAATTAGTAAATATTAGAAGAACTGTAATTGTATGGTGAGATAAAGCATTCTTTTTCTACTGTGATCAAAAGTCCGTTTAGTCTTTTGATGTACCCAACATATAATTTCTTATAAAATATTCTAAGATAAAGCTGAAGTTTAGGAGTGCAGACTTGAAGAAGAGATTATTGCATGTAACATCAGTGATTCTTGATGAAGCTAATGATGAAGTTACATAGGCTGGCAGGGTCCTCTGGAAGTCATGGGATCAATGCCCTGAGCAAAACAATCACAATCTTAAGTTAGATGGGGTTATTCTAGGTTTTAATTAAAAAGTTCTGAGTGTCTCCAAGAAAAACAAGAAGACCTGTTACAGTATTTGACTGCCCCCATGGACAAAGTTTTCTATCTGCTGCAAGAGCAGACCGTGGCAATGACATTTCTGAGGTGATTGTTGCCTGGGGTGACTAGCTCCCCACTCTTCAAAGGATCCCATGATAACATACACATACAGTTTATTAAAGGAAACCAGGCTATAGCTGCCAGCAGTGAAGGCTCTAATGCTCTTAGCCGGTGAGCAACTTACAAGCCCTGTGTGTTATGGTGCCAGGCTTGAAGCTGGCATTTCTGCCATCACATTTAGTGCAAGAGAGAAATAATGCTCAGATTTTAACAAGAATTATAAAGCTGAGGTAAAGATGGATGGATGCTAGTGTTTTCTGCTGAACCACAGATCAGCCTGGATATTTTAGCACACTGTGCTGACTGCACATTGACAATTTCTTTACAGCCCTCTCAGACTCTGGAATAGCAAGAGTGGAAACTCTGAGCTGCCCCAGCTTTACTAATCTACTTTTATTTCCCAGTCTATGTTTTATAGTAAATTCATGTTGCTTTTTCCGTGCCTACAAACTGTTTTAATGAAAGGTTTTAACTCTATCTAAATTATCTTACATTATAATAGGAACTTAGACTGATAGGGCAGTATAGGTTGAGATAGACCTCTAGATGTCATCTGGTCCAGACTTGTAGTCAAAACATGTTCAGTTGTGAAGCTGTTGTTAGAGGTATAATGAATTTAAATTTAAATTTAAAAAATAAGTGTCTGCGTGTTTTCCCTCTTCATTACAAACAAAAAAAAATCATTTAGAATTCCTGAGATAAAATTAAATAATCAGCTGGTGTAAAGGAAAATGCTTTGACTGAGGTCACGAGTTGCAGTCATGTAAATGGACTAAACAAAGCCCTGAATTTGGGTATCTGTTGAAAACTGTCTTCTGTAACGATGCCCTTGTTAGTAATTCTGAAGATCTCTTTTAAACCCAAATGGATACAATGGCTATTAATCTATTTTAACTAAGTCTATCACTAATAACATGAAGTTGTTAACAATAAGATGGGGGTGGAGTTCTTGAGTTGGGTTTTTTTTTCACAGTAGATAATTAACTGTAATTCATGAATAAAAAATAGAGGAAACTCTCAGAAAAGCTCTCAGTTTAGTTTTTTATTTTTGTCTTGTGTACGTAGCTGAGATGAAAATTGTCACAGGAAGAAGCTGTTTATTTTATTTTTACTATGTGAACTCTGAACATAGATACAACTATTCATGGAGTACAGAAACTGCAGACTAAGTAACTCAGAAAGGCATGTTTTACTGATATGGCTGTAGATGGCAACTCCTGAAAGCCTGAGGGCATGGAAGAATATTGAATCTAACTTGAAATGCATTTACTCAGGTCCTTGTTATAGGGGTTCTGCAACCTATTTGTAGTCAGTGTTGCTGCTGTCACTTGTTTGCAAGAGCAGAGGAGTGTCAGAGGTTGAGGAGGCGCATGCTCTTGCTCTGGAAATGAGCAGGGGCAGCAGGCAGCATGGCTCAGTTTCTCCTGACCACTTTTTGCGGTAATTGCAAAGAAAGAAGTAGCAGAAGCAGTGTGCCCATTCTCAGCAGCCCAGCTGACAAATTCCGGTGACACCTCAGTAATCGGGGATTTTCAGTTTTGATTCCGTAATGATGAGTGCCTAACCAGTGGTGGTATAGAAAGAATCAATAATGCAGCCACCTGCATTTCAGGTGTAGGTTGACTGCCTTTTGGTTGCAATTTTTTGCAGAATTTCTTCTGAGTTCCTGTGTTGCAAAGCATGGAAAATTTTCATCAGGATATATTATCTGTTTGAGTGGGTCCAGCAGAGGTCCACAAAAATGATTAGAGGGCTGAAAAGTACCTCTCCTATGAAGAGAGGCTGAAAGAGCTGGGGCTGTTCTGCCTGGAGAAGGCTCTGGGGAGACCTTCTAGCAGCCTTTCAGTATCTGAAGGGAGTCTACAGGAGAGCTCGAGAGGGGCTCTTCGGCACGAAGTATAGTGACAGGACAAGGGGTAATGGTTTTAAATAGGAAGAGGGGAGATTTAGATTAGATATTAGGAAGAAATTCTTTACTGTGAGGGTGGTGTGACACTGGAGCAGGTTGCCCAGAGAAATTGTGGTTGGCCCATCCCTAGAAATGTTTAAGGCCAGACTGGATGGGGCTTTGAGAAACCTGGTCTAGTGGGAGGTGTCCCTGCCCATGGCAGGGAGGTTGGAACTTGATGATCTTTAAGGTCCTTTCCAACTCTAACCATTCTATGATTCTGTAATATATGGCATGATTCTATACTTTACCTTCTTTATTGGTCTAATGTTATTTTACTGTCTATTTTCTTTAGTAGCTGTGTTTGCCAGTTGTGGGAAAGTCTGTCTATAGGTCTTAGTGATTTCATGCAACTTTGCTAAATTGCTTCTACCAAAAATGTGTTAATAATTTTTGCAATATTTATGTTTTGTCGGATATATATGAAAATATGTACCAAAAAGTGATCAGGATGTAAATCTAGTTAACTCTGAAGTTCTCCTTCAATTGTTTATAACCAAGAGTGAAATAATAAACTTAATTTTTCTGGGCTATTCTTGTCTTCATAATAGACTTAATGTGAGGTATTCTGATGTGTGTTGTCTAGAGCCTTAGTTTTTCTGCTAAATATCTGGATAATGAAAAGAGAGTCAAATTTTGTGCAATTTTTTTATGGCTTCCCACAGATGTGTGATTCCTTCCACTTTCCATCCCTTTCATTGTTTTTGCTTTTATTTTTTATTATTTTTACTGCTTATTAATTTATTTATTATTTGTTTTTTGCTTTTATTCATGTTTTCTAAAGGTTTTGTTTATTGAGGTGTTTGGAAGGCATAGAGATAATACACCAGGAAGTAATGCATATATGTTACAATGCCTGTTCCCAAATACATTGTAAAAAATTGTAATTCTTTTTAGCAATTAAGTATAAGTATTTAGTAAGTATGTAATGTACATTTTATGTGTTTCCCACACCTTTTTTGCATAATGTTCTTTCTCTGCTGTTTTCTCAGTTACAATATCAAAAAATAAGGAACAGTATGGGAATTTCAATAACATAGTTAGAAAAATGTGAAATTAATTTAGTCTTTGTATTGACCAATTTGTTGTCCTCACTTTTATTTATTGAAAATGACTTAGTTTCATGTGGATAATAATGGTGATGGTGTAGTCTTCTGAACTTAGACTAGATTAAGGGTATGTGGTAGTAGATATTTGGAGGGAGTCTTAGTTCTGTGTTTACTTTTCTAATGGCATTGTAGCCCTTCAAATGGAAAAGCAGGCTCTGCCAGATATGGCCAACCCGTAGATTTCTCTAGTTTCATATGCTGCCCTTGGCAGTGGCAAATAGGTTAAGAGGTGGGCTGCATAATATAATTCACCTAGGAGATCACATTTATGGGATAGAGAAAATATTATTAATAATAGTTCATGCTGTACTTGGGGCTGAGGGTTTCTATTTATACCCTGAAGCATGAAATTTAATTACTCTTACATCATTGTCTTTGCTTACAAAGCTGCCAGTATTATTTGTCATCACAAAATTATCCAACCCTTTTTAAAAGAAGCTTTAATATTTGTCTCAATGAACTTCACAGCAGTAACTCCAGAAATTAATTAAACAGTGCCTTGGAAATGTAGCTCCTTTTTGCAGTTGAAAGTTTAGTATAATTTCATAGAAGTAGATGTTTCACACTCAGGGAATAAAGTTAAAAAAAAAAAAAATTGGATAGTTTTCACTATACTCTTCATTATTTTATTATACTTTTTCCCAGCTGATACTTTAATTGGCTGATTATATATTTTAAGTGAGCTACCTCCTTCCATACTGCTCATCCCCTTAGCTGCTTCTGGACCAATTCAGCCCAAAATTAAATATGTAATAAAATTATAAATGTTTATAATTTTATCATCTCTCTAAAGTAGCTCTATTACTGATAGTATATTTAAGATCTGTCTGAAGTATATTTTTCTAAAGCTAAAACTTTAAAGTTGAACTTCGGTCAAATTTAGTAAATTCAGTGAGTTAATTACCTATCTTAAATACTTCCTGTTTACTCATGCTGAAAGTTTCAAGTTGTGTGCTATTTTGGGGTGTTTTTCTCATTTTAGTATTAATTTCTATTTATGAGACAATATATAGATTGTATCTCATTAGCTATTCAGTGTTCCAAATATTATCTGTAATACATGTTATATAATATTTTTCGATTAAACGTGGGGGCAGGACAGTATGGCTTTTTATGAGAGTGAAGTATAAAATGGTTATAGTTACACACAGTGCAAGAGGTAGGTTGTAAGTAGATCTGCAAAGAAAACTCAGTCCAAACCACAACTGAATCCAAAATACAGCAAGGCAAAGAAGTTAGTTACAGCTGCATCAGTTCCTTCATCTGACTCTTCACGTAGTTGAAATAGTGTACTGATTCTAGTATAAAAGGGGGGGCACGGGTGGTTAGGCGATAGACAGAGGACAGGAACATTCACTCTAGATTTATGGTCACCTAATTCAAAATGTGATTATGGTCTAAATAAATCTATATTTCTTTCTAAAATTTTATAGTTCAAGTATAAAAAGGCTTAATGTTTAAAAATGTATCATGTCAAGATTATTATCTTCTGGTATTTAATTTTGTTCATTACTATGATACTTTTATGTCCTTAATGTCTTCTCCAGTGCTCTGAATTTCATGTTTTTAATTTACTTGCGATTATTGTTAATATAGTTTTTCATGGATTTTTGATAACTGTGCACTCAGCCTGGCACTGAGCTTGAAGAGAACCTTCATCTGTCTGTTTTACATATAATTATATGTATACAAAACACCCTGTATTCCTCAGAGGAAGATGGGGTTTACTTCTTTCAAAAATCTAGAATAACAAATAGCTTTCTATGCTTAAATGAACTATACAGCTTTTAGAAAACAAATTCCCTGATAAAGCTGCGTGCTGCTTCTAAGTATATCACTGAATTTTCAGGTGGAAGTGTGCAATGACACGTGGCAGTTTAGGGAGTAAAATCATGTCATTGACAGCCACCTCCTTGGAGGTTCCTTTTCAGTTGAAGTGATTCTTAGTATACAGATGCTAAGAACAGATCAGCCACCCATGATATCTGTCAAGAGCCAGACCATCTTATGGTTACTTGCTCTACTTCTGAAGATTTTTATTTTTTTTTCCTTATTGGATTAACTTAATGAACAAGCTGTTTGCGATGACAGTATTGGTTAAATATTGATTCCTGGATCTTACTGTATGAGGCATCACTTTGTCTGGGTAGCAAGTCTTTGGAGAAATTGTTTTTATTTCTTGTGAGTACTCTCCCAGATAATATTTCTTGGTTAATTTATTCTATCAGTGATTTACATTATACAATAATCACCCATCGTAGCAGATAAATATATAATATGTACATGTGGCTACTGATAATTGCTGAATTAAAAGATGCTGAAAAATGCAATTTCATCTAGCCAAGGTTGATATCAGATTATACAGGTCATTCTAGGGCTGTTTCCTTTTTTCCCATTTATTTTTCCTAAATCACTATTATTTTCTTTCAGTAACCTAATGGTGTAATTGCTGCTTGATTCATAGCCTGCTAAAGTCAGTAGAAATATCCCTGTCATATTCAGTGGCTGTTAGACTTTTTTTTTCCATCAGCCAATCTGAATTGTTTCTTGCATGTATACCTTTCGCTTAAAAAAGTTTTTTGAATTGCAAGCTATGTTCATGCTGCGCAGTCCAAAACCTTTTCCTTCCTCTTCCTCTGTCTTTGAATGTAAAATTACAGTTCTGGTTGAAAGGTCTGTAACAGCAATGGAAAGACATTTTTATTATCTAGAAAACAAAAAGGAATGAAATGTTCTGTCATTAAAGGAAAAAAAAATGTCTGAATCATAGAAAGAACAGCTATGCTGAATAAAAATGCTAATTTTCAATAAAGAAATTTATATATTTATATATGTCATTGTAGAAGGATTCATTTGTTACCTCCAACAAATTTTCTGTTGGACTGTCACTGAGACATACTTTATTTTAGTATTGCATAGTTCATCTTATATAGAGGAATATTTTTTACTGAAAATGTTTTTGGAAGTATCTGTCATAAGATGAAATGTGGAAGGTTTTGCAATGTTACCCTGTTGAAATTATACTTCTGCTCCTATATATTAGAAATTCAGAATACAAAAACACTGAGTCAAATATAGTTTTAGCAGTTGCATGTTTTCTGTAATATTTTGCAGAGGCCAAATATTTATACTTTAGTTGCTTTTTGGTTGACAGCTTCACACAGATCTGATACCAGCATTTTTCCTTGAGTGGTAATTTTTCATCAACGTTGTTTTTTTTTTTTTTCTTTGAAGATAATCTAATTTGAAATTACGGTTTTAAACTACATTCAACATACACTACTTGATGCTCAGCATTGCTTGGTAGATAAAGTGCTGACCATAGAAGCTGTTTAGTTTTTCTTCTTGATAGTTTTGCTATGAATTGTAACTTGTCAAAATAATGGTTAACCAAAGAAAATACCATGGTAGTCTCTCTTTCTGCATGTGCATTTCCATGTCGGTGAAAACGAGACAGAGAATTAAGGTGGAATAAAATAAATCATTGGTCTTGAACTAATTTTTAAGTTTCAGAAATTGTACCATAAACCACCATCTTTTCAATGCTATTCTTTTCATCCTAGAGCTACTTTCATTCTTACTGGGAATCAGTACTAAAATAACAGCTATATGAGAATACATTTTGCTGTTAATCTGCTGGTAGACTGCTTAACCAAGTATTTACATGGTTCTCCAGGAAAGCTTTGCAATCACGTTGTTCTGGCAAGAATACACTGACAGCAGAACCAACGGTGGGTATTTTCAAGCTCACTCATATACTGCGGCTGGCGCAGTGTTAGACCCAACTTCATAGTGACATGAGAGGAGAACCAAGCCCTTGCTTTGTACTTGTCAGCAAAGTGCCATCAATACCTCAGTGGCTGTGGAACTGGTAATACCTAGTGGGAGACCTTGTTCTGTAAGATTTTGGAGAAAGCACCATATTTTCTGATGACTCCACTGGATGAGTAAAGGAGAGCTTTTAATGAGGTTGAAAACGGTGAATCCCATTTACCTCATCTGATCTGGATGTAATACAGGGCCATTGTAGAAAAGCAGCATTGAGAGAGTTGCATTATTGAGAGGTCTGACATCAGAAAGTCTCTTAACATGGTTTACTTCATTTTCTCTGACAAATAATTGTCTTTTATCTGCTAGCAGGCAGTGTGTCATGGTGCTACGCCTGTCTTGATATATTCTCTGACTTCAGAACAGTATTATCAAACCCAGTTTAGGGATTTTTATAGTTTTAGATCTGATGAATCTATTCGGAATGCCAGTTTACAGAGCAATACCATTTCAGCCAATATGATAGTTGAAAGCTAAACTATATGTACATTTTTTAAAAGTATAATTATAGCTGGAGACATGACTGGTTAGCTGATTAACTAGAAAGATACAAGGTTGCTGAGATTTGCCCAAGCAACACAGGCTTATTCTCCTCCCTTAAAAAAATGAACAAAACGAAAAGCTTATTTTTTTTTAATTTCTGTTGTCTGCAAAACAAGATGTAGCACTACAGTAATTGCTTTGCATATTTACTTTTGTAGGTAAAATTTGGCCATGAATTGTATAAAGTTCAACTTCATAATTCTGTTGATAAAATACCTGATCATTCTAACTAAACTTGCAGTCAGTCACCATTTTTGCTTTGCCAGTGGTATTTGCTTTAATCATCTGACAGTCTGTGCTCTTCCCATCCTGTCCCAAATGCAGTGGAGTTTAAGCATCATATGTTATGGAATTATAAAAACAGTTAGAGAATTTGCAGAGGGAGAATCGTATGAAGAAAATAATAGACTGTAGCACCATGTAATTAAAACCCTTTTTAGCATTTAACATTAAAGCATTTTTTTATTCAAATTCAAATGTTATTGTCTTGTGTCATGACAGTGTTTATTTTATTTTTAAAATAATGAAGAAATGAGAAAGTTAACCTTTTGCAATGGTAAAAGCATGACTAAACACCCCTGAAACATGGCTAGACAAAATAATGCTGCAGAAGTTCATTTTTTGATGCTCTTGCAGCTCATCAATCCAAATTATTGCTTTCCTTTATTTAAATAATTCTAAAGTACAGGTTCTTTGCCGTTGTTTAGTTATAAATCTAATAATATGATTGGAATTGCTCAATAATCTTCTGTCTCAAGCTTTTCTTCATTTCTGATTCATTGTGCCTATTATTAAACCCAGCTGTTGATGTTTTTAAACAAACTGATTTCTGAATTAACTCTGCATTGTGTTCTATAATAACGCCACTTCTGAATTATCATGGGCTGTTCCCAATTTACTTTTAGATAATTAAAGGCTGTCTTTATTTCTATCCAAGTTGCCTGTTTTATTTCCCAGAGCACAAGGATGTGATTTCATTCACGCTGCTCTAGGGGTCTGAAGTTGATAATCATTTTTCTACATCTGCCCTCATCAGTGTCATCTTCCAATATATGATGCTCCAGCATTATTCCTTGGCTTTACTCATTAGCATTCACAGTGTTGGTGCTGTGTTGTGCTACTCTGCCACAAACCATTTCCTATTGTTTTCCTGAGAAATTTGAACCTTTGTACTGTTGAGTAACGCTGCTTTCTAGAATACGTTCATCTTTTTACTAACTTTTATTCATATAAACTCTTTCTATGACAAAATTGCTCATACATTAAAATCATGCATTTAAATAGATATATAGATAAATAAATAGATATATAAATGAGTATAACTGCCATTGGGATAGTTTTATCACTTGCATGGTGTATATACTAAATAAAAAAATACATTAAGGAATTTAAAAGTAACACCAGATGTACTTCAGATGAAAATACTGATGTGTTGCGTGCTTTAATACAGGGTCATGCATGATATCTAATTTCCTCCTTTCACCACCTTGTGTCATCGTTAAATACANACCCCCCCCCAACAATTAAAAAGAATTATCTTGTTTATCCCTGTTAAGAATCATAACAAAAGGACGTTTTAGGCTCTTAATAGTCTTTTTTAAATTAGTGTTAACATCCATTTGTGAGAGTTACATTTATTTCTCATTGGAAAGAATAAGGATTTTAATCTGATCCTACTTCTTTTTTCTTGTCAAGGTGAAATTCTTGGACTTCTTCCGCATTTTGTAATTGAGATTTTTATGGACTGGTTTCTTCCCTTTGTTATTTTTGGAGGGACTGCTTGTGGTACCTTTAAATGGAGTAGTAAAGCTGAGCAATGAACATGGCAAAGTGATGCTCACCTTACTAATAAACAGGATTAGTACAACAGGGTGAAAATTTGATATGCAAGACAGGTATCTATTTGCTCAAAACTGTAGTAGCAAGTTCTTCCAGGTTAATGTTACCTTTACAGATCAACTGCTTTTGTGTACTTTGGTTTCATGTAAATGCATATGAGTAAGTGAAATCTTTGTACTGGTGGCAGTGTGTTAAGTTTCTGTTTAGTTCATTACTTTGTATGCAGGACTTTTCTCTATTAGTCCTCAAGAGGCAGTACTGTTAAGATGTTGCGTAAAATTTCCGGACAAGTGCTGAGGTACTCTAACAAAAATGCATCTTATTTATGATGTGTCAAATTACTGTTCTGAGAGTAGACCTTTTAGGTTGCATTCAGCCTTTAATTTGACTGAATTTAAATAGCATGAAATGCCTTTTAGTTGGAACTTGGCTTGCATATTATATCTCTCATTTCAATGAAAAACATTCAGATGCAAATACGGTTTGTTTGGACTGAGTACAAATGCCACTATCATGACTGATGAAGGCTTTTGATCACACATCTACAAACTGAAACCTTAAAAAGGAAGAGGCTATTTGGACTGGCATCTGCAGTGCCATGAATTATTTAGTTCCCATTATTCATAAATCTCTTTGAAGAGAAGGCTTATGAGGTTTTTAAGGAGGAGTAGTCATAGTTGTGTTGCCAGTTTCTATTTATGCTGTGACTGACTGCATGTGCAAACTTTTAAACTGCAAGAGTTGTACTGAATATGAAAGAGGAGTGCTGGCGAACTTCTCAGGAATGGCCCTGAAAGGCTTTATTGGCTTCCTAGGATAAGAATGGGGATGCCTCTGTTGTTACCGCCTGTTTTGGCATGCTCCAAGAGGTGGGCAAGGCAAGAGCATGCCAGTATAATTTGGTGAGCTACCCTGTTAGCTGCTACGGACCTGGTTGAATCTTGCAGAGCACATGTTCACAGCTGGAGTTTCTTCTGTCACTCCTTTGCTGAACTACAAATCTCTTTTGGCTGAGCTCCGATATCCAAACAAAGATAGAAATACCACCCTCCTTTTTGCATTCTTTCATTCAGAATCCTTTATTGTACAATGTTTTTTGCTACAAACAGATGACATTTCAAAATGTTTCTTCTATTTCTAGCAATGATTGAAGCTAGACGCTATATACAAACGTTATTTTGCTATAAAGAGAGTTTGCATGCTTGTTTAGCTCATTGTAATTGTGTAATAATGTTGTTTGGAAGATGTAGGTTGGCAGAGGTGTGTTAGAAATACCCAATAGTAACTTATTTACCTGCCTTGCAGCAGGCTAGTTTAGTGTTTGGGAGTTTTCCTTTCCTTTTTTTTTTGTTGTTGTTGTTGGTTGTTTTTTTGTTTGTGGGGTTTGGGGTTTTTTTTGTTTGTTTGTTTTTGTCAGGAGGGTTTCAGTTTGTGTTACTGAGGAATATCTTGGTTAATAATTCGTATAGTATATGTTCTTCAGGATGTTATAAAACTCATATAGTGAATCAAAATACTATAAAGACTAAACTTCAAGTTGTTGTGCAGCTGAGAAAAGTAGAAGGTTCACAAATAATTTCTTCACTATAGCACATTTTCATTGTAAATGACATAAGAATATTCTACTTCAGAAGTCATCAATGAGGATTACCCCAAGAATCACATTATGTCCTGTAAAGTCACTTTGACTATAATAAGTTTCTTTAATTCTCTAAAGTTATATTCTTCAAAATTACTCCATGAAAGTGTTCTCATCTTTCATTTTTCAATTGACTGTACATATTACTCTGACTTGGTTTCACTCATAATTTACAGGCAGTAATGTATGTATATCCACAGACATTTTTACATGTTACATAGTACATTGTTCATATATATCTCATATATATATTGCTTAATATATTATATTATAGGACATAATATAGGATGTTATATGTTATATAAAGCTATTGGTATTGAAAGAATAAGTTTATATAACAGAATATAGTTATATAAAAATATATTAAAGTAATATATACACAGTATGTAGTACATATAATATGAAAGACAATATTATATGCATATGTAATATATATATATACATATGTATTTCTGAGATTAATTGCACTGATGTGATAGGAAAAAGAAATATGAAAAATGAGAAGTGCAAGAAACATGTTCATTTGCTATATATAAGAAAGGGGGTTTGTTTCTTTATTTAAGATGAGTAGTGTAACAACCTTGTGGCTATGTTAGATGGAAGGAGCCCAGGCAGAGACCATCGTTAAGGATAGGAAGGAAGTAATTATTAATCAGATAGGAAGACTTTCCTGTCAGGTTATTAAGTATTCATTTACAGTTATTCTAAAGTCTTAGTCTATCTCCTTCTATGCTATTACTTTTATCGCTCTAGAAATACTTTCTCAGTATTGAAATGCTGAAAATACAGATGACTGGTGTTCAGAATTTTAGGAGTTCTGTAATAGGTACTGTGTCTCATACACATTTGGTTCTCTGAGCTTTCTGATCTGGATCTCTGAATTTAATCTTCTCCCCTGCTTTTCACTTCATGTTGGCTTTTTTTCCCCCCTCTTCTCTCTGCTTTCATCTTTTTTACCTCCCTGGTTTTCAGTTTTTCTTGTTAAATTTGAAGAACTTTTCCTTCTGTGATCTATCATTTATAATTAATCTAAATATATTAACTTGCTACATCTCCTGGACTCAGTTTTTAAAGATCCTATGCTATGATGCTTCAGTCTTTTCATTTTCATTCCATCAAAGTGGCAGAACTTGCCGAATGTTGTTTTTCTCTCTTCCATTATTTCTAGCAGTAATTCAGAAGCTCTCATTTGGCACTGTCTCTACAGTGGACCACATACCATCATTAGCGTGTCTGCTTGCCAGGTACATGTGCTGACTACACTTTGACTGTGTACACACACACACTGGTAAAGATCTTCTCTAATAAGTCCTTATTTTTGATGGCTTGTAGGCAGAACTAAGTATTTCCTGAAATAGATCTAGGACTATTTTTGAGCATGGCCAACACATACATGTAAAGACCAAGAGTGAAGGGCACATGATGAAAGGCCCCAGTATAGAGCGTGGCTGTGACAACCACGTCAACGTCTCATGTCAGTATTCTGTGGATGTTCATTAGACTGGCAAGCTGTGAGTCACACCTTCTGAAACTAACTCACATGAACTGGAAGAGAGTTTAAATATCGATGTAGTATTCTGTTAATTGCTGCCCACCAGTTTAGTCCCAAGTGTTAAAAATAACTTCTTTTTTTCCTGCTGAGGAAAGCTTCCAGATTAAATATTCTCTTACAGCCAGTGCTTCCAGCTTTTTGTGTACCAATACATTTGGCATATTATTACATGTAGCAACCTGAGAGTGATATAGAGTCAGGACTACTGATAGGTGCTGTAAACAGTGATCAACTCATAAATGTACAATTGAAGGAGGGGTAGAAATGTTTTAATGTTCAGAACAAAGAAAATTGGGGATCAAGTCAATACTAAAAGCATCGTATTTGGATAAATTATAGCTTCTTCAAAACTATTTTTACTTTTTTAAACTTCTCTTACAATGTTTAAATTCTGAATTTAATCTAACTTTCTTTTCTGCCTGAAAAATCTAGTGGCTGTTTTATGAGCTTTCAAACTCCGAATATTTAGGCATATGCTTGTAGATTCTGCATATTCATTCCTATAGTCTCTTTCTAATAGAGAACTATTGGCTTGTATATCTTTATACAAGAAAAGAGTGATGGTAAAATCTCAAGTCTGGAACTGTGAATTATATTAATTTGTTAATTTTCAGCTGTAGTTCATAATTATGGGAAAGTTGTAAAATAGCTGACAACTTTTATTGCATTAGTTTGTATATTCAACATGTATGCATTTAAAACTGTATCAGGAGATTAGAATTATATACAGGAAATAAGTAAGTTTAGGGGTTTTTTAATATAACTAGTCAGTTGTGAATTTAATACATATAGTCAGGTAAAATTTTAAACGTGTAATAAAGGATGGTGTGAGGTTAAAAAGATTGATAATAAGGATAAAATTTATCTCTGGACAGTTCATCTTTATAAAAATAATTTCTCATTTATATGTCTCACCCAAGCTACATAAGTCAGTCTTGCTCAATAAGTCTTACCAAGACAGCTGGCAACTTTCTGCCTTAAGAGTAGTAGGTACCAAATACTGGCTGGCAAAGTGGAGTGACAATGAGTCTTTTCTGTTTTCAACACTGGAGTCCTTTTTTGTAAAGCCACATATAAAGAAAAGTATAGTAATTAGCCTTTTTTTTTTTTTTTTTTGTTACGTTTATGTATAGCAGATTAAAAATTACAGTCAAATATTTGAATTTTAGATATAGTACACAGCCTTAGTTGTGGCGTTTTTTTTTTTTCTTACAGTTTACCTGTGTTTCTTGAATTTTCAGTAAATTCAGAAGACGTGACAGTAAATCACATGAAAAAAAAATGCAAGACTTCCTTTTCAATATTGTTTCACTAATAGCAATATAATCAAGTTGAAAGATTCACCTTAATTTCCGCATCATCAATACTGGATGCAGTTGCAATAAATAATTCATATGGAAAGCAATGTACCTTCCTATTAGGTCTCAGTTAGGGGAGTGCCAGGTTCTCACATTTCCTACCTTGTTTCTGAGAATAGATGACTAAGTATGTATTTGAAACTGAGTTGTTTGAGTGTGGTTATATGTTTTATTTTATTCTTTTGGGATCCTAACAAAACACCATGGTTGATTTGTTTTTACATCTTTACCACTATTATCATTAAGGAATAAGTTATATTTTTATATACTTACATTTTTAATATGTATAACAAAATGATTCATTTTTAGTTAAAATAAATATCACCAAATAGCTACCATCACATACATGTAGCAATCTTCAAGAGTATTATTTATGGTCCCTCAACTGTGAAGGTTTTTAATGTCTCTAAATTATCCTGTAAACCTCACTAGTTCCAAAGGAGTTCTTATGTTCTATAATATTGAAACCTTCTCTCTCAAAGGTCTTGAGAGGAATGGCTATAATTTATCAGGTCAAGACAAGGAGTAAAGCTTTACACTGTATTTCTTTACATGACAGCTGCAGTGATTGCAAGCAGTGATAAAATTCTATGTGGATTTTGTAATGGTTGAATAAAAGCATCACTGGAAAGTCACATCTGAAATTCCCATTCTCCAATTGAAGAAAAGCTTAGATTTACCACGTTTACTGGCTTAAATTTAAACTTATGAGAAGCCTGTCAGTTGAGCTTTGCACTTAATTTATTGTAGTATTTTTTTCATCGGTCTTGTCAGTTACCTAAGTTTGTCTTCTAATGTCCGGAAAAGCCCAAATTGATAATAATTGGGGAATAAAACCAAAATCCTCTTCAAAGTTTTATCCGCTGTCCTTTAAGATATGTGGTTGTTTCCACATACCTCAGTTGCTGTCCCAGTGACCCTCAATACATACTTTAAGTTTATTAAGAAAACATTTCATGGAGATGATTTATTATGTATTTGATGTAACACTTTTTGTACAGAAATCCCACAGGTTATGATCTTAAAAAACATATATTAGGGAAAGTAGCCGTGTAATAAAAGCAAGTTGTCTTCTCAAAACCTTCTTAGACTTTACAGTAGAAGAATTAGTTGTATACAGAAGTAATATAAGGAGAACCCTAGCTGTATACCTAGCTCCTTGCTTTTCATTGCAATGTTTCTGGTATCATGCAGGTTGGACAAGGGCTTATTGGTGAAATCAAGAGGTCTTAAAGCTTTGTGAGTTAATCAGAGCTGTGGACTGTGAGTAGAAAATAATGTATATAAGCATAGTAGACTCAGAAACTGTCTATTTATAATAATATTGGACAGTGTATAGATTTAAAAAAACTCCAAAATTTTACAAAAGCCTACCTGGAGACATAAATGGCATAGTCTGAGGTATTCTACATGCATTGGTCTGCAGACGTGGGAAGAAAAATAAACTTAGTGCTTACAACTGCTTGTGCACAATCACAATTTCATAGAGTCATAGAATTGTTTACATTGGAAGGGACTTTTAAGATCATCTAGTCCAACCATCAATTTAACTCTGATTAAAAAAACATGCCACTAAGCACTATGTCTACCAGGTTTTTAAGTATCTCCAGGGGTGGTGCCTCAACCACTTCCCTGGGCAGCCCATTCCAATGCTTAATAACCTTTTCAGGATAAAATTTTTTCCTAATATCCAATCAGCTGCTCCCCTGGAACAACTTGAGACCATTTCCTCTTGTCCTATTGCATGTAACTTGGCAGAAGAGACCAGTCCTTGCCTCTCTACAACCTCCTTTCATGTAGTTGTAGAGAGCAATAAGGTCTCCCCTCAGCCTCCTTTTCTATAGGCTGAACAATCTCAGCTCCCTCAGCCTCTTCTCATAAAACTTGTTCTCCATACCCCTCAACAGCTTTGTCGCCCTTCTCTGGACTCACTCCAGTACCTTAAAGTCTTTTTTGCGTTAAGGGGCCCAGAGCTGGACGCAGTATATGAGGTTTGGCCTCACCAGTACCAAATACGGGGAGATGATCAGTGCCCGAGGCCTGCTCACCACACTGTTCCTGACACTGGTCAGGATGCTGTTGGCCTTCTTGGCCACTTGGGCACACTGCTGGCTCATGTTCAGCTGACAGTTGATGAACACCCCCAGGTCCTTTTCTGCCAGGCAGCTCTCCAGCCACTCATCCCCAAGCCTGTAATGCTGCATGGGTTGTTGTGACATGAGAGCAGGACCTGGCACTTGGCCTAAAGTTGATGGCCTAGTTATGTAATGGCAGCCGATTTGCTAAGTGCATCCAAGTAGGATGTTTTTCTTTCTACTCTTTCTGAAGACTTGACACAAACACAGAAGCTGGGCGAGTATACGTGTACACACATTTTTATTGATGAACGATTTTGATAGTTTATCTGCTGTGCTGAGTGAATATCAAAGCTTTTCAAACATTTGGTTTAAGTTTTGTGATAAAGGTAAAAGAGTTCCAAGAACAGAACTTGAGTAGCTGTATCTCTGCCTGACAAAACGACACTTAGAGCTTTGCGGAATTCTTCTATTCTTCTTCTTCTATTCTTCTTCTAATTCCTCTATTCTTCTTCTGAGTTGTTTTTATACATACTTCTTAAAACATTCTGTTACCTTGATAAAATGAAATGTGAATCTCGTATTTACTTTTGTTCACTTACTGTATTGTTTATTTGCAAGTGAAATTTATGTGATGTTTTATGGAAACCCAGCTTATGATGAAATTGCTTGCTTGCAACTTGCATTGCTTGTAGAAGCTACGTGACCAGCTATATTATGGCATGCATAAAGTTGGCACTTTTGGACAGGCAAATCATGTTATCTGGATGCCTTTAAAAAGAGCCTGTAGGGCATGATTATACTTATCTTCTAGTTTCACTATACAGTAATATACTGTGTTATGTACTTCCAGCTGCTAATGTGAATCAACTACAGCTGCAATCCTGAACTCTAGTGATGTTTAGATTAGAAGATGCTTCTTCTGAATCTCCATCATGCCAGTTATAATGAATACCAAGAACAAAATTAGTATATTTATAGTTTACTTTTCAGAAAGAAAATGGAGCTGCAAGTTCTTCGATATTTTGTGATTAGTATCACATAATACAAGTCATCACCTGTGATAATCTAGTCACAATTTATAAATATTTAATGTGTTTAGCAACATATTAGGAAGTTTGAAAGATGTCTACAGTTATTTTAGCTTTTTCATTCCAATGTATGAATTACTTCTCAGTATCTGATTTCAATAATCACTATTTTACAAACCTATATTCTATTGTGTGGGAAAAGAAATATTCTGAACACCAAAAAATATTCTGTCATTACCTGGCATTGAATTCTAGAGTGACAGGGTGGAGCAAAAGCCAAAATGCTGAAAACTGCGCTCCTTCATAAGACTGCCTTTCCAAGTTTTGCCAAGTAAAATATAATTTATCAGAGTTTCTAGAGTTGTTGCGTCTTATCAAGAAAAGTCTGCTTTAAAAACAACTTCTCTAAACATTTATTTTTCTCACAAAGCACAGTAAACACACAGCAGATGTTTTTTTGATTTTCTGTTTATCATTTGGTAACAGAACAGCCAACTATTACTGGTCAGGATGTATGGTCGGTTCATAAGTTTCCTAGATGCAGTAATATATAGTAGCGTTTTGTCATTTGGTTCTGCATGTTACCTTATGTAGTATGTCTGGCTTGCCCAAGGGTTTTATACTGTGTGTAGAAGGGTCATTAGGTAAAATGGGTTAGTTTTGGTTTGTTTAGCAAAAATTTACTTATTTATGGGGTGGTATTTTGATTGGGGTTTGGTTTTGTTTTGGTGTGTTTTTTTTTTTCCTAGTTATGGGCTGAATGTAGACACACTGACCACAACTGAAATCCTTTATGACCTTGTTAGTCTTGGATTTGAGCCTCTACTACTACTGTCAAGAATTATTTTCTCCTACAACAGAGTAACAGATTTAAAAAAAAAAATAATGTGGTAGAGTATGAAGCTTTAAGATAGTTTTGTAGTTTATGTATTAGCAGCCATGTTAGTATTTATTCATGGAATTGGAGAGGTGTGATAGTATTGCAGATAACCTTAACAAATGAGGGAGGTAACTTTGAAGCAACAGAATCTTCTACAGGGGTGAAGTCCTGTTTTTGGAAAAGATAAAATAAATTTGTGAAACCAAAATGGTCAATACATAAGTGTACAAGAATATGTATGGAGAGGAGGACTTAAGGGGACATTGTTGGCCTTAACACAATGTGATGCTGTTCTATTAGAGGCAAGTGTTATTTGGGAGCGCACAGCCAAAGAGCTAGGTTGAAGTCATCATATTTATTCCATTTTGGACTAGCACTACCTCAGATGCATATCTTACATGATTTTAGATCAGTGTAGATAAATTGTTGAAAATTCAGGAAAATTTGCACTTTTTCCCCCTTTTTAATTGTATCTTCAAGAATACATTTTATGTTTTAAGAAGAAAAATGATTGCAAATCACAATATAGATGCTAATATATAGCATATATTCAATATGTGTTATATTATACGTTTAATGTTATTGTTACAATAAAATAAATAAAACAATTTTTTCTCATTTCAAAATCACATACTTTTTTTTTTTTTTTGGCATACCAAATCATTTGTAGTTTTTCCCTTAAAGCCTGAAGAAAAAAAATATTAAATTCTCAGAATCGGAAAGGTTCTTGTTTTTTTGGAGATTGATAAGTGAGCTTGGTAAGTGAAATGTGTCTCTTTCTGAGGGAAATTGCCTGATGTCATTTTAGGAACTTGTGGATAGATATTTAGATATCAGATATTTTAGCAGTCTTCATGAAAAGAGTGTGCAGAAATTACGTATAAAAAGAATGTTCACTATAAAATGCAAAAGCACATCAATAAGGGCAATCAAATGAGAGGTTGGAAAATCAGAAGTAAACAAATTTAGTCATGAGGATGTATCTAGGTCTTTTAAACTCTATCCTAATCTTAAAAAAAAAAAAAAAATCTTGTCATCTGTTGGCCACTCTTCAAGGCTAGCCGGCAATGTTTTCCTGAATGCAGGAGACTAAATCCCAGTAAGAATTGCAGGTGATGATGGTGGTTTTTTTGTCCTTCAGTGGCTTCTGGAAAAAGCTGTTGTTGTAAAGGAGGTGGTGATGCATGCTGCATTACAGCACATCTGGTACCTTTACTTTGAATGGATCTCTTAGTCTGTGAGAACCTAATAATTTGCATTATTCTTTGGGGAAAATGGTCCCATTAAGCCTTCTGTCACAGAGAGGAGCTTTTCCAGTCAGAGAATCAGAGTTGGCATTTAGGTGACCTAAATGACCAGTCATAATCCGTCAGAAGGAAAAAAATGCAGTTGTCATCATCATCATCAAATTAAAAAGAATATTCTAAATTTAGGTAGTGTAAAAATAACTCCTTTTCTTTTAAAAAATGGAATGTTATAATCAAAGAATATTATAATCAAACATTGTATGTTGGGGGCATTGGTGGGGGGGTGGAGCAGGATTGTTTTGGGGTTTGTTTTTGTTTTTTATTTTTTTATGTGTGCTGCTTCTCTAATAATTTTTAGTATTCCTCGATCACAAAAGATTTTAAGACTGGAATAAAAATACAGATGAATAAATATTTCCATCCTATAGACTGCTGATCTCTTATTTCTTTATTGAAGATGAGAGACTTCCAGGTTTGCTAGAACTGTAGGGTACTGTATTCAGGATAAAATCAGTGCTGTATGAGTGTGACTTTTATCTTGTTTCTTTTCTTGAAAAGAGCTATTTAGTTATTATAACATTTAGATATTGTGCTGAATTTTTCCTCTAGCTGCCTTCTTAGTACGTGTAGTAGGTGAAATGAGAACAAGACATTGACCTCAAAGCTTTCACTTTTTCTTATTTCTTTTTTTCTTTCTCTTTATTTTTTGAAAGGTTAGGTAAGCTGGACATCTAGGGTAAATACTTTTTCCCTTTTTTACTTTTAATGAGCTATTGAAGTAATTGGAAGGAGGTTTTTTTTTTCCAAAGAAAAAAGACAAAACCCCAAATCGAATAATAAATCACATATAAGAGAAAAATAAAATAAATGCTATATCAAATCTGTCCAAAAATGTCCACAAAATTGAACAGCATAGAGACAGCTGAGTGTGGAGAAAATATTGAACAACTTGTAGCCATCATTTATCAAAGAATGTAATTTAACAATTGTTGGCATCCAAAAAGCAAGAAGTCAGAAAGATATATCACAGAAAAATAAAGCACATTATATTATTGATATTTGAGAGTAAGGATATATTAGGGTTTTTGAAATTTGAATCCAGCCTTTTAGATTCAGGCAATGATTTTTAAAACATTGTTTCTGCAGCACAGCTAGAGCAGAAATGCTTTTCTGATTTAAAAATGCCCTGAAAACCTTAGTTCTGTAAAAATTAACTGTCACGATTCAGGACTTGGCACAATTTTTCTCCCCTTTCCTTAGCCCTTATAGTGAACCTCCATGAGATCTCTGACCTTGACTTCTTGCTGCTCTGCCATCCTCTCACTCCTGGACCTTTCCTCAGTAGCCAACCCTTTTATTTTGCATATGCAGTGTCCAGAAGAGCCTTCAAAAAATAAAATATTGTTTAATCTTGGGAGAATTCAGGCTTAACAGAAGAGTTGTTTTTTGGAGTTTTTTTCTCAGTTTTACTTAGAAATCTAGTAGCTCATGCCTTTCAGCCTGACTTTTGAGAATATGGTCTTTCTTCCCTCTTTGCCTGTCTGTCTTCTCTGGTCTTTAAAATCTTACCTAAATTCCAACAAAGGTCACTGTTCACACTTTCCTCTGTATCCAAAATCAGTTTCCTAAGAAAGGAAAGGCAGAGTAGCTAAAGAAAAATGCCCTTCTAAATGTGTTCTGGATTTCAAAGAAATCCCTGAACATAGGGAAATGCCAGAAGTCATTGCCTTTCTTTTTCATCTATTTCCTGATTAGCTGGTTAATTTATCCAGCTGAAGTAAGTGCCAGCCAAATACAGTAAATTCTAGTTTTCAGGTTACATTGTACCCATAAATTATTGCTGACCAGTCCTAAGACACTTAGGTTGTATTACAGAAGTTTCAAATCAGTATCCTTCAAGTATCCTACTTTGAGAAGTGGGAGACTCACTGCCTTGGAGATCCTGTCTCTTCAGTCAGTAAGCAAAGAAGTCAAGGGAGAGAAAAAGAGAATGTGTGATGTGAAATGCAGAAAAGTCAACTGATTTGCTGAAGACATAAAGAGAATGCAGATCCTGTGACTGTAACGATGATTGTTGAAACTCACAAGTCTTTTGTCACTAGCAAATAAAGCTGAGTTATCCCATATCCAGTGCTCTAACCAAGAGATCAGCCTCCCTATGCTCAATTTCAGTCTTGGTGGTACTAACTTGAGACATTTATCTTTTGTCTCTTCCTGTGACTTTTCATGTAGTAACAACAAGAAGGGGCAGACAAAAATTTTCAAACTTATTTGATATAGGTTGCAAATTGCCATCTCCTTAACCAAAGTGACAAAGAGAATAAAGAGGGAAGAGAGAAAAATCCTTTCACCACTGGAAAAAGGTGTACCAACCCCAGTGATAGCAATGAAAGGGAATTTTCCAGCATGCTAAGTATCAAAAAGACAGGTCATTGATGGAAACAGCTCCAGCAAGTTCCTTTCAGTATGCAGAATTATATTTTGAAAGACCATTTTCAGCTAATTTGGCTGTTGTGCAGCTTGAACTTTACGAATTGACTTGTAATTGGACCATGCTGTCAATGGGAAAACTTACAAGTATTGAACATGACATTTTTAAGAAGGTTACTGTCATCTAGTCCTCTATTAGTGGATTTGCAGAGAGTTATAATTGGTCTAACAAGCTTAGTAACCTGTCCTACTTCCAATTATAATGTACAACCTCATTTATATCTTTTCTTTATTTACTGATACATGATGGGTCATAATTCTCTGTCTAGGGCTGATGCTTCAAAATAAAGCTATCTAATCTAATGGTTGGACTCTTTTAATATACATGAATATATGTAACCATACACAGAGATTAATGTGTATGCATATATTTACCCATACACGTAGATTAGATATAATTTATATACACATATATACGTGTATGTGTATTTATTCTGAACAATTTAAGTACATACGTAATTTTTCATATGCATATTTTATATATTTCTCTTTATTCTGAATGATTCATGTGAGCATGAAGTCTCCTGTTGCTTTTAAATTTTTAGGGGAGGGTGTGTTTTCCCCAGACCTTTGTTAAGTTTAAAAGATTATTCTGTCTTGAAGTGATAATGTGTTCATGTAGATGTAATTCTCAGGACTGAAAAAGAAGAGGAAGCATAAGAAAATGAACAGGTTGATGAACTCAATGCATTCATTATCAACTTATATTTGCATGAAGGATAAACTGTTCACTTATTATAAAATTAGAATGGCACCATTAATTTTGTTTACTACAAGAGTGATTTTTAGTACATGTAAGATTTACTGGCTGTTTTACAGGTGAATATGTCGTGTTAAATAGCCTTATGGAAAGAGCTCTGCAGAAGCATCTGCTTTTGCTGTATCTCCCTAAAGCAGAAGTGTACTGTGGAGTAATGCTGATTTCAGACGTCATGGGACTGCTTTTTTTGGTTTTGTTTTCCTGGCCAGGAGACCGTTGGTAATGCAGAATGGTGCATGTGGAAGGCAGAGAGAGAAAGCAACGACAAAAACACAAAGAAAAATCTAGAGAATTGACATTTTTGTATGCATTCATAAAATTGAATGTTTAATTTTTCAACATTTTCTTCACATATAGCAACTAGGCTTTCACTACCACACTCTCCTTACTTGTCTTAGTAAAGACTGTTTGGTGAAACACCAAACCAGACCAAAAAAAATAAAAGAAAAAAGCCAACCGGCCAAACAGACCAAACACCAACCAAAAAAACGACAACAGCAACTTAAAACCTTTGGATGTGAACAAGCGGAACAAAGAGAGCAAAAAGGGGATTTGGCCTTTTTCCTCTTTTTTCTGTCTTTTTTTTTTTTTTTTTTTTTTTTTTTTTTTTTTGTCACAAGCATAGCTGCCTTTGATTTGTTAACATAGTTCTACCAGCAGAAGAAGAATTACATAATTTTTCGGAGGTACTGGATTTTCATGGAGATGCTCATACTTTTCAGAGTGTACTTGAGAGTTTAAAGGGTTGTGGAGAATATCTTTTCTGTAATTTACAGCTAACAGAGCAATTCCATTTTCACTTTGGTTTCTGATTAATATTGTATATCAGCAACATTATCCATGAGCCTCACAAAACAGAAAATAATTATTCTGTTGATTTTGACAATGGGGCAGATGCTAGCAGAATATTTTAAACTCCTATTGTTGTTTTTGTGACCCTGGTGTGTCTTCAGAACTAGTAGTGTGAAACTGCGTTGCTTCAGTTGCAATAGTGGCTGTACAGTCTGCCCCTTTTACTCTGAGTTTGGACACTGATCACTATTACAGGCTTCAGTGAAGAAAAACAATGTTCATAAAACATAGATTATAATTGGAGTAACCTGCAGTTTAACTGCTTTTTTTTTCACCAGCTTCACAGGAGTATGACGTTACAAGAAGTAGGAGCGAGGGAGTGACGTAAGATTTAGGTACTTCACAATCTACCTTTGGCAAGGCAAATTGTGCTGTAAGTTTTAGAATTCACAAATATGTGTACATATGCTCTTACTTGTGATTAATGGTCCATGATTTTTCTGCACTCCTGGCCATGCTTTTTGAGTGTGTTTTGTGATATATTTTCTAAATTCTCAACACGAGTCTGCTGACAGAATCATAGATCTGAACTATCTCATAGAACTGTAGTGTCTCAAATAAATAGGTCAAATAATCCCAGAAACGGTGTTTGTTAGCTTTGAATCGATAGTGATAAAGTTTCTCTGTATTCGTACTTGCTCAAACTTCTGTCTAATCTATCTTTGTTCTCTTCTTCTTGTGCAATCTTTTCCTTGCTTCCAGTGGCTGCTACAAAGAGCAAAGCTAGAGGTGAGTTTCTGCCTGCGCTCTTCAATTTGCATTGCATGGTTCTGCAGCCCACGTATTTTCTCACAAGATTTTTTTGCTTTTTCAAAATCGAGAAAGCTGTTTTTAGATCTTATGGTATAATAGATTACTTTTTAAAACATTGTAATTGCTTCTCTAAGTGCAGATTATTTTCATTGTTTATCAGTCATCGCTACTCATACTGTATTGCGTTAATTGGTTTAATGTAGGAAGTTTTTAGGAAAAAGATAAAACCAAGTGCATTGTAGCTAGATTTCTGACTTGCATTATGTAATGTAGGGATATTGATGCCATTTTAATAGAAATGAAGATACTACATAAAAATGTTCATAAATATGTAAATGTAATTTATATTTTTTATCTCTGGACATAGTCATAAATACTGAACAGAAAACAATGAACATGAGTGTCTCCTAAGCATCCCCCATCTTTTCACACTGGTATAAAATGATCATAGTTGTTTCTGATAGCATACCAATATAGAGAGAGGCATACTGTAATCTCTTCAGAGATTTATGACTTCAGAGCAGCAAGGTGATTGTCACAAATCAATGTGACAAAGAAGTATACTTTTCAGAACTAATCATGTAAGGTTAGTTTCATCCTTAAACCATTTCCTGAATTTCAACGAAGCAGCGGTGTAACACACATAACCTGAAGGGTGTATTTTTGCTTGCACATACATATGAATATACACATTCTTTTATATATATTAACATATATAGCAAATCTTGAGAAGATACATTTTTAAAAATTTATCTATTTTTTCTGGTAGATAAAGTTGTCTTATTTGATAGTTAAACATCAGTTTTTAAGGCAAGTATTTTTTCTATAGTTTGGAAGTTAAGAATTCTCCTATTCACAGTGTTCGTTAAATTCAATTATATACATTGTCTAGCTTGAAGATGTAGAACAGTAGCAATAATCAAAGAAAACATAACCAACTGATGGTATATGTGTATTAAATTAATCAAATCAATATTTAAAATACAGGTCAGGTTTTTAAAACCTTGCATGGCTTTTCATAAAATCTTTTTCTCTGAAACTTTGCATGCATTGAATGCCATGAGTGGAGTAGATTAAGTCAAATTCACATATTTGTCTATGCATGCTATTAAATTGGGTTTACTCTTTTCTGTACTGTTATGTACTCGGCTATGATGCTGTGTTACAGTGCTCAAGAGCTTAAGACATTTATAAACAACAAAAACCCCAAGAAAATCCAAAACCCATCCACAGAAGCAAACTTTCAGCACAGATAAACATAATCTCAGCAGTATTCAGCCAGCATTTCTGTCGTGGCAGAAACATCTCGTTGAAGTGTAACAGTGAACTGGCAAGCAGTTGTCTAATACTGCACTGGAAACAGCAAATCACAACCGAGGGAATGCTTTGCTCCAGGAGGAGTTTCTCTTTTGGCATTTATCTCCCTGAAATCCAGCACTCTTACATCTATGCTCTTACTTATTCATCATCTTTCATCATCTTTCCTTTCTGAAAACTCGGAATTTGTGCTGCCATTGTCAGCAAGGTGAAGCTGACTTTCATGCCTGCCCTAAGATCTGAGGGTTCCAGCACACATTAGGAGGTGGTATTCTATGGGACCATCTATTTTGAAATTTTGTCTCCTGCTGGTCTCCTTCCCCCCTCCACTTCCTTGTGGGATTGTCTATAAGCAGAACATTAGAGCCCATGTTCTCAAACATTGCATTCAGTGCTCTTTCCTTAAATATTTTCTCAGACTTTGTTGAAAGCTGTTTGTATTAAGTGGTGTAAAGCCCTATTGAACTCTCTAGTTTACCCTTACTTTGTGCTGCTTAGAATAATTTTTCATTGGAAGGTCAGCTGGTCTGCAGGTCATCTGGACCTAGCCACTGCGCAAGTGAGGCCCACTTAAATCACTCTGCTCAGAGCCTTCCAGTCCAATTGAATTATCTCAAGGGTCAGAGATTCCACAGCTCCAGCTTAGATTGGTGCTACCATGGCTTTATCTTATGGTTTTCATGTTTCTTTTTTATACGTTCCATTACCACATGGAAGAAGAAACTGCATGAAAATTTTTGGTGGTCTCCAGAAAGGGTAAATGTTCTGTAGAAGGAAAGATCTTTTTTTGGACTATCTTGGGCAGATGATGCCACAGGACAATTATGTTCTGGACAGATACTTGTGGCATTTCCAAGAAGTCTACTTCAGAAGGATTTGAAAGAGTAATGGTAAAATTAAAAATAAAAATGGTCATTCATAGCACTGAATTCGATGAAACAAAAACGAAAGATGTCACCTGAAAATCTCAGATTATCTGAATAGAGTTTTTTCAGTGCGTGAGTTATTTATTTAAAGGACTGTTCCTTAATGCACCAGACGAGATTTTTCAACTTGAGCTCTATAAATGAGCATTTCCTCTATCAAAGCACCAGTCTCAAGACCTTGAGCTCTTAAGAAGAGCTGTTGTGACTTTTTGGTATTGTCGAAAGTATCTTCTGGCAGCAGTTAACAGTGGTTTCCAGGCTCACTGGTCTTATCAGAGCTGCTAATGATGTGTCAATTTTCAGTCAGCAGGTGAAAGAGAGAGGCCAAGTGTTTTTATTCAAATGTAATTAGTTGAGGAATGGAGTTCTGCACTCAACATTTTCACTTCTCTGATACCCTCTATGTCAACTGCTATTAAAAAGTTATTTCCAGAGCTGCCCCTCCAACCTAATGCAGTTAGACACTTGACTTTTTAACTAGCTCTTCAGAATTTAAATATTAATTTCTGATATCGGTATTGGTATGGATGAATACGCCAACTTCCTATAAAAAAAAAAGCAGAGTTTGAAGACCAACTGCTCTTGTGGGAGGAGAAAGCAAGGCCTTCAGAAAGATCTCTTATCCTGCCTGTTGGGAAATACAACATTGCTTTCTGTTACTAAGACTCCTGGGGCCTGCAGATTAGAAATGACAAAATTCCCAATAAGAGTTGCATGTCCCAAGAGGTTTTTTGCAAAGGGAGGATGTCACTGCCTTAACATTGCAGGAATTGTGTTATCTGATCTATATAAAAACTTGATGCACTGTTAACTATTTCTGCCATGCTTCTTTTCCCATTTTTACACTCCCATCTGTGAAATTCTATTTTTAATTTTATCAGGCAAAAATAACATTAGTATCACAGTCCCATTTCTTCTCATAACCCACAAAGAACTACTCTACTACCCACTCAGTCTATAGACACTCTATATTCTCTCTGCAAAACTGTGGTAAAAAGTCTACTTCTGTGGGTTCTAGGGGATGTCCTGTTGATGGGGGATACCTTAAACTTTTTGCTGGCTTAATACTACGTTTTTAAGTGCTGTAAATGCCTTTAACTTTATTTCACCTTCCTCGCAAGCTTGATATTAACAGTACCATGTTCTGTAGCCTGTTGGGTATTCAGGAGATTTTTGAGATATGTCTTTCTCAACTTGTATTGCATGTGTCCCAAAGGAGTTGATCTTATTTTTGAGTTCCATTGAAAAGCAATTTTTTCTCTCAGTCATCTCTTTTACAAATGCAGAGGTATGTTGTTTCTACTTTCCTTTTGAAAGAGGAGACTGGTTTTCCTTCAGAAACATAAGAATAAATTTAGCTTTAACAATGCCATTTAAAGACTACATCTCCATATCTAATATAAATCATCATAGCAGTTGATACACTGTCTAAATACGTCTAATCCAAGAGACAAAGATTGCTCTGGACTTTATTCACATAATTTATTTTGTTCTCATTATGTCAGCAAAGAAAGGTATCAGCTTATTTGAAGTCTAAATCGGGAGGGACCACGTGAAGAATGTTGGACAAATATACTGAATTCCTGCCTGGATAGTTGTACAACGATTCATATTATCTTTTAGTTAGGAGTCAGTTTGTCTCTCAAGACTTCACCAGATCTTCATGAATAGTCATGTTCTATCCAACCATCTCTTTGCTTTTCTTACAGATTATGATACAGTTTATTGCATTGTTCTGCATAAGTATTTGTCATATTGGTAAATAATAGGTTTAATTAATCTTATTGTTTTGATTGAAAACCAGACAAACCAGGATATATTGTGTTGCCCAGGATTCCCTGTATGGAAAACCAACAGTTTAGATCCTCTCTTCAGTACATGTAATTAGACAAATATATTTCTTATTCAGGGTAAAATTATCCTGAAAACAGACACATATCATAGCAGCAGTCCATGCTAGCAAAGGAGACCCAAATACTGCTGTTTGTCTTATTTGCATTGTCTTCACAAAGTTCTGAACTATTCCATTATTAATATCGGTCAAGCACTAGCTCAACTGTTGCAGTTTTCTTTATTGAAGGATAGATTAATCAGGGTATCATCTACATAAGAATGACACACTTAAATGTTATGGTAAAAATTGCAAACTAGTAGAAGTGTATAGATGTTGAAAGTGGGAATCCAACACAGAGCCAAACTCCAAAACTTGTGGTAGTTTGAAAGAGCATTTATTTATGGTTACAAGCTTTTACTACTGAGACATGTAGAAATGAAAACCTGTCAGATTCCACCTTTAATACAAGGTCATTACAAGAAGCTTGCTAATGCCATTGTAGTAGCATAGCATGATCTGAAACTCGATGAAGTTTTTTCAGATATTCTAATGCTATTGAAATAAAGAAGCTGCTCTTTATAATGTGCTCCTGATATTTTTATTCAAAATATAGCGTCACCTTCTAAAGGCAGAATTTTCGTGTGCTGCTTTAAGGTAGTAAAAGCAGCTTTAGTATTTACTATAAAAGATTTTACTTTTGAGGGGAGAATAACAAAGCTAATGAAGCCTTAATAACCATTCCTTTACTGTCTCTTTTGTATTCCTTCCCCTGTAGTTTAGTCACTGCTTCCAGTACGTAACTTCTAAGGTCCAGTGCTTTTCTCTGCTCATTAAATCACGCCCAAAGCCTAAACTTGTGAGTTTGAAAGGTCTGGATTTAATTCCTAGCTCTACCATGGTTTTCCTCTGTGATTTCTCATGACACTTAAAGCCAGAGTTTTCTCATATTCAGCAGTTCTGATGGAGAGGAAAGTGGTGATGAAGAGCAAAATGTGATGCTTGTCCATGGAGAGAGTGCACAGAAAATAGTAATAATTTAAAAAGGTTTGAAAATGACCATATTAAGAGTGCAGAAGGACTGTGAAGACGTACAGGAAACATATTGCTCATCCTTAAGCATTTTAGATAGGCAGTTGTTCTTGCGTTTCTCCAGTTCTTGCTCTACTTTGGTGAAAAAAATATGGAATTTTCAATTTAATGGTTAGTCTTTCAGTATATAAATGTGTTTGGTTTGGCTATGTTTTTTTTTTGTTTTTGTTTGGCTTTTTTTTTTTTTCTAAATTTGCTTAGATGTAAAAGTTCACATTAGATCAAGATGACAGGTTATTTCACAGTTTCAGTTTTTCATCAGGTAACACAGAGTCATAGATTTATTTAGGTTGGAAAAAGACCTTTAAGATCATAAAATCCAACAATAAAGATACTTACAAAATAAAATATTATCAATACTTTAGATTCTCAAAAAAATCAGAAACATCTACTTCAGTATCATAGATATGCCATTTGTGAAAAGAGATTCGAAATATTTTTTTTTCAAAGTTTAGCTGATGTTTGGAAGGAAAAAGCTGGAATTGTAATGATGATAACAGTTCTTAACAAAATTGCTGACTGCTCTTTAACCTTTGCAATTATATTTGGGAAATACTTGGCCCTAGTATCTGTAAGATCTTTCCAATATTGAGACAGCTCAGATTTCCACATAATGTTGTGTGTACACACTCCAAATGTTCACAATTGCATTTCTCTCCAGAATCCTTCTGCTATTCAAGGTCTCATGTTCTGCTACATACTAAGGAGACTGCCAAAAAATTAATCAGCTTTTTTTCTTAGGTTGAGGGACTTTGTTAACAATGCTGGAAACAGCAGTTATACAGGCCTGTATATCCTCTTTACTGCCTTTAATGCATTTTATTTTGGTATGTTTTCTAGATTAGATGTAAACAATGCAATTATTAGTTGTTTTCATAACATAACAGGCTCATTGAGATTGTTGGTCACCATGGAATAAAACAGTTCTTGCAATAAAGAAATAGGGAAGGAAAGTACAAAGCCTTACTGAAAAGAGATCAGTATGGGCAGGCTGTTGCTGTTGACTTGCCCTTTTCCTTTGAGAGGTATCAATACTGAACTAACATGTCAGTCATTTTATTGACTAAATATCTTAATAACCAGCATAGAATAGTTTGAGGTCGAGTAAGATAATGTTTAATTCTTGTGAAGTGTAGCACAGATATGGGAGAGAGGCTCTAAGGAGGATGTTCCCTTTTGAGGCAGGCTCAGTTATAGAATCATAGAATCATTCAGGCTGGAAGGGACCTCCAAAGGTCATCTAGTCCGACCTCCCTGCAGTTGCAGGGACACCCCCAACTAGACCAGGTTGCCCAGGGCTTCATCAAGCTTCACCTTGAATATGTCCAGGGAAGGGGCCTCAACCACCTCCCTGGGCAACCTGTTCCAGCATTCCACCACCCTCAGAGTAAAGAAATTTTTCCTGATGTCCAATCTAAATCTACTCCTCTCCAACTTAAATCCATTGACCCTCGTCCTATCACAGCAAGCCTTTGTGAACAGACCCTCTCCAGCCTTCCTGTAGGCCTCCTTTAGATACTGAAAGGCTGCTATTAGATCTCCCCGGAGCCTCCTCTTCTCCAGGCTGAACAACCACATCTCCCTCAGCCTGTCCTTGTAGCAGAGGTGCACCAGCCCCCTGATCATTTTCATGGCCCTCCTCTGGACCCTCTCCAACAGGTCCACATCCTTCCCAGTTACGCAGTAACTCTGTCATAGAAGGCCACTAGGTTAGTCATGCAGGACCTGCCCCTAGTAAAGCCATGCTGGCTGTCCCAAATCATCTCCGTGTCCTCCATGTGCCGAAGCATGGCATCAAGAAGGATCTGTTCCACGATCTTTGCAGGCACAGAGGTGAGGCTGACAGGTCGGTAGTTTCCAGGGTCCTCCTTTCTACCCTTTTTAAAAATGGGTGTGATGTTTCTTTTCTTCAAGTCCATAGAGACTTCTTCTGACCGCCACGATTTTTCAAATATCATGGAGAGTGGCATGGCGACCACATCAGCCAGTTCCTTCAGTACTCTGGGATGTATTTCATCAGGTCCCATGGACTTGTATATTTTGAAGTTCCTCAGTTGATCAAGCACCTTTTCTTCACTTACTGTGGGAGGGACTTTTTCACCTTGGTCTCTGTCCTGTGGGCCATCAACACGAGAGCTAGGAGGAAAGGGGTTGCCAGTGAAGACTGAGGCAAAAAAGCTGTTAAGAACTTCTGCCTTCTCCTCATCTGTTGATACAAGTTCCCCACTGCTGCTCATCACGGGGGATACTTTTTCTTTAACCTTGCTTTTCTGGTTAATGTACCTGTAAAAACCTTTCTTGTATTTCTTTACATCCCTTGCCAAATTTATTTCTAGCTGTGCTTTGGCCTTTCTGACTTTATCCCTACACAGCCAGGCAACATGCCTATACTCCTCCCAGGATGCCTGTCCCTTCTTCCATTTCTTATGTAACCCCATCTTGCTCTTTAGTCTTACCAGCACGTCATGTCTCAACCATGGTGTTTTCTTGCCTTCCCTGCCCAATTTCCTACACATGGGGATTGAGATCTTTTGTGCTCTATAGAGAGCATCCTTAAAGATCTGCCAACTTTGTTCCACTCCCTTGTGGAACAAAGGGCTGTTTCCCATGGGGTCCTGTTTACCAGCTCCTTGAAGAGTTGGAAGTTCGCTTTCTCAAAATTTAGAGTCCTAACTCTGCTTCTCACAGGTTTCAGACTCCTTAGGATAGTGAACTGCACTAGGGCATGATCACTGCAGCTAAAGCATTTTTTTAGTTCTTATTCCCCAACTTTCAGATAGGAGACTCTTCCCTCTCAAAGGATAATATGAATTCTGATTGCTTTTTTTCGATTTGTCTGCCTTGGTTTGGCTGTTAAGTATTTGGGACCAGACTGTTAAAAGCAACGTCTTAGGCGAGTTTGCCATATTTCAATAGAACTCTGCTGGAAATTTAGTTGCTTTATTTGCTATCTGAATGGATATGCTGTTGTAAATCTGGTTGTGGTATGGAGTATTGAGCCCTTATGGCTATCTGCAAAGAATTTTTGTAGTCAGTGCATTGCATTTCAAATACAAAAGTATGGTGAACGCATGATACACAGACCCATATTGCTGTATGCTGGCCCACTAAAATCAGTCTTTAGATTCTAGCGAGACAAAACACTTCGCTTCTGAGTCTAGACTTCAAGTTAACGCACAATAAAAAGGACATAGTTGAGTATCCAAGATTTGTTCACCATATTTTATACTTGTGTAATTGGTGGACATGATTCTTTCATATCTGGCAGTTGGATGGGAGGGGCTGCTCTGAAGCAGGCTGTGGCCTTCTCTTTGTTCAAATATCTAAATTCCTCAACTTCTATTGAGAAAAAATTCTGATAGAGAATAGAAATTTGATAATAATACCTAAAGACTGGCAAAATTATACAGTTGGAGTACAGGTTACAGTAAATCCTTGATCACTGATTTTACTTCTCTGTTGATAGTTATAGACTCTTTTTAAAGCATAGACTTTTCTTGCAAGCTTGGCTTTGTTCCAGTATTGTTTTTTTATTTTATTTTATTTTATTTTTTTAACTAAAGTAAGTGGAGAGAAGAGCTCTTTTAAATAAAAGGAAAAGGGTTTTTTTTGTTTTTTTTTTAATCGTTGGGAAACTGTAGGATTTACACTGTTTTTCCACTTTAACTCAGTTCTCAAAATCTGCTTCTTAAATCTCTGTGTGAGATCAGATCTTTGGATAATTTGTTTTACTTTAGTGAACAGTGGTCAGTGAAACACATAGTGTTTAAATGACTGAGGATTCACTATTGTTGCTAAATTTTGGTGCTCTGTAATAATGCTAGCTTGGTTTCTTGGTTCAGGCATGACAAAAGAAGAAAGGAGGTTAAACCTTTTCCATGTGTGCTTCCACTGTTCTACAGAGGATCTCTAGAAGTGCTTTTTAAGCAAGCATAATGTTCTGCATTACTCTGGGATTCTTTCAAGGGATAACAGCTTCAAGGTCTTCCTCGCCTTTTAGTTAGATTATGGACTACATGTAAGACAAAGGTAATGGAAAACAGTTGAGCAGAGTACTATGTAGGGATTTTTCTTCCTATGCTGTTCATACACAACTTCCTAAAAAATCTGGTCTGATTAGAAACAGTCATGGGGTTATTCACATGGATCTATTGACTGCAAGATTCAGTGGATCATTAGAGATGGAGAGAAAAATGCAGTGTTCTCTTACTGTGTGCCTTAGGTTGTTGTTTCTGAATTAAAATCTCCACTCACTACTCACCTGATTGCAGAACACCCAACTCCTTTTTGCTTAAGCTGATAAGTGAATTTTATCTCTTAGAAAAAATAGCTAGCAACATCATATTGCCATTATGCAACTTCTCAGCTCAAGTAAAAGAATCAGAACTCTATTTGACCTGTTGCCAATAACTGCAAATATCACTAGGAATCTGAGTAATTTATGTTTTGGAAACTGTTGCTGTCAGAAAGCTAGGCAGATGAACAAGTGTGTTCCTGTTCCTCACAGATTGCTGGAGCTGAAAGAACATTAGCAGCAGTACCCAAAGAAAGAGAAAATCTTAGGACTTCCTTTTTAGGAGCTTGATTCTATGAAATCAGGTCCAGCAACTAAATACTAGAATGAAAATAAATAAATGATTTTTTTTTCTTTTTTTCATGGTGAACGCACACGATGTCAGTATCCCTGAAACTGATGAAAGACTTAGTATAAAGAAAAAGCACTGTAAATGTTGGATCTTTCATCTGTTATTCAGCATACTGTTCATGGCCTCCCTGAAGAGCTAATAAAAAACTAAATATCACGATTCCCACCTAACAACCTCCTATGTTTATTATGTGGCTTATTAAATATTATAAAAATATTTAAGATGCTGTAACTTGGCAGAAGTCCTTGAAAGGAAAATGAGCAAGAGAATTAAGGAGTTTGTAGTAAGATTAAGTGAAGCTGTCAAAAGGAAGGGGAACACTGGAAAGAAGGCAGTGGAAAGGAATCATGCCTGATGGCTACAAATCCTTTGCAGCCATCCAGCAGTAGATTTTCTACCTAGATATTGCAGGTCCCCCATGTGCCTTACAGTTACTATTAGAAGTCACTGTCAGTTTGCCAAATTCTGGCTTTGTGATGGCTTAGATTGTCTAAGCGAAGATAGGACTATGACTCCTGATTTCTCTAAGTACCTATCACCAATACGATACGTCCAACTGGCCTCCCACTATTGCTGACAGCACAGCAGCCCTTTTTCATTTGTGAGGATTGGCTTTTCCATTCATGTGGTTTTCTAATAACTATTGTTATTCTATATGCATACATCATACAAGTTGTATGTGATACACTGGGAGTAGTACTTAAAAATTGTAGTTGGACTTAGAAGCAATTGTGCACAACCATAAGTTTCTCAAAATAGAACTTTCTGCTTTTTGTGCTGTACTCAGTAGATTCAAAATGTCTGTCATCTGTGATGCCTTTGTTTATTTCCTTAGTTTTCCTTCAGAGGTGTTTATTTTCATTTGTTTTGGTTATTGTCTTTGTCACAGACTTCTGGAAATTCAGTGTATCAGCTGATGCTTCCCAAGAAGCAGCTCAGAAATGAACGCAGAGTATCAGTCCCTGCATTTATGCCCATTTACATTTAAGGAATTTACAAGTGTATAAAAGTAATGAGCTAATAATTTAACATTCTTTTCAGATAATGTTATGTACAGAAATGAATAGGATGAATAGGCTTTCCTGCCATGGTTGGGCTTCTTTTACTGAATTTAATTTTTGTAATGATTATCATAATGGACTGCCCATCCCACTCCAACAATAAACATTCCCCGGGAGGCAGACTAGTGAAATAAATGCTTCTCCAGAGCAGACATAATAAAATTCCTCTGATCTTTGGCTTTTTCTCTCTCCAGAAGCTCAGGAGAAAAAGTGGTCCTTGTAGAGCTGTTGACAGGTTACAAATTTCTGGTTTCTGGGACACCAGCTAGGAAGCAAGTTCCACAGTCAGGGAGAAGCACTGAAATTGTGCTCTGCCAACATTTCCCGTCCATTTACTTTCGGACAGCTTCCACTCCTGCTGATCTCAGTGTTTGCAAGGTAATGTGCTATACAGTTGTATCCATCTCTCCTGCTGAACAATTTAGCATGTTTTCCTGGTCCTTCCCTCTGCTTTGTTTTGGGTTTTTTTTCCTTCTGGTATGTCCCAGTAACACAGGAGACAGTTTTGTAATCTTCTATTATTCCTTCTCCTATATTCAACTATGATCTTTAGTTGATGGAATATCTTTCAAAATATATTCAGTCATTTGTGTAGGTTAGTGACAATTGTTTTAATAACTTTACCTTTCTGAAAGTAAATTTTACTTTCTTTAGTGCTTCTGTGAAGAGCAAAGCACTATTTCCCATGACAATTCCTTAAAATAAGATCAGAGATTTCTGCTGGAAACCTGTCAGTCCTACCTGAAGAATGTTACATGTTTTCCAAAGGACATGAATTTTTAAAAAAGCAAATTGTGTATGGTATTCAGGAACATGGACAGCTATAAGAGATATTATTGATCACTAAGTCCAGTCATCACAGGCATCACAGTGTAAATCCAGTCATAATTTAGAGTATGTGTTTTCTTCCTACTCAGTTGTTCTCAGCTGATAAGATTCTAGTGTATAGCTGTATAAAGGTTGTCCAGCACTTTCTGTGAGATGTGCCAGTCCTCTTTCATATGAATGATACTTTTAGAGATTTTCTCATTGATTTGCTCATGAGGTCTGTTACTAAGATTATTATGAATGCAAAAAGGAAAGAATGAAGAGGAGTCCTTGTAAAAAGTTTAAGAATTCATTAATTCCCTCATGTCTCTTCTTCCTTTCAGTTCCAAACTGACACCATCTCCCATAAGCACATTCTTCTTGTTTCCCACATTTCCTGTGCTGGTATCTTCTGCGTAATTTACATGTTATGTTTATGGGTTCATATTTTAACACATTTAAGTAAAGATTAAACTACTAAATCTCTGTTTTCTGCCAGCAATCAGATTAGACTTGACTGATATATGTTTGTTAACTTCATCCTAATTTGCGAGTCTCGGTTGACTATACCAGAGTTTCTGATCCCTTCTTTAACTTCTTTCTGGTCATTTCTAGAGAACAAATTCACTTATCCTTGCAAGATAACTTGATGGTCTGTCCTGGTTTGAGGTAGAACAGAACCAACTTGCTGTTCAGTAATTTTATTTCTTATCTAAATCTCTTCTAACTCTCTGAAATTAACAGCATATTGTGCAGAACACTGTTCTCAAAGTGACAAGACCTTTATAGTTCATGCCAAGGAATGGTATGTGGAGAGGCCCTTGCTGTAACAACCAAGGTCAACTAACTTTGTTAATTGCCCTGTTGAAGGGTCAGAAACAATAAAACCTAGAGGGGGCAGTCCTGAATCCGAATCTGGAATCCAGTTCCCATCCCTCGCTCCAATCTGGGACTTCCTCAGTGCCTGCCCATGATCTGATCATCATCTTGGGAGCTTGATAAAGTTTTGTATGTATTAGATCTCTCTCATTATTTTATTTTTATTTTATAATTAATACTTCATTAAATAAGTTTGGTTCCTTTGAAACTCATAAATTTCTTTCTCTCTCCTCTTCTCCTTGGAGTAAGAGGTGGGGGAGAGCATCTGTGCTCTCACTATTGGCCAATCCAGCCCAAACCACAACATGATGGATTTATTAGCTAGTGGTTTTTAGTCAAGACAACAGATATTCGGCAAGTGTAATGCTCCTTAGCGATGATAAAACAGCAAGCAATGGGATTCAGAAAACACAAATTATATTTAACCTAAATTACAGCTATAATTAAAATATAATAATTTCCTGATAGGTGTTTTTATGTATCTTTCTTATTATAATTTTCTGCTGGCCGCTTTTAATTCATCTTGTAGTTGGCTTTTTACTTTGTGTACTAAGTGTGTGTAGTAACTCTTGTTTTATGTATCCAGCAGTATTGTATTTGGCCAAGCTATGTATCTTTAAAACACTTTCTTGGACATTTCCAGTTTTTTGCACCTTTCTGTATGTAGTTCCACAAGTGACTTATATGTATCTCCCATAGCCTTCCAACTTGCTACATATATCATTAATCCTACACCGTAATTTTTTATCTGTATGCTTGTTAGTCACACTCTGCAGTTCATCAGTACATCAGTGATGACCTTTAAAATTATTGTATACTTTTTTTTTTTCTCAGTCATTCATAAAATTATTTTATGCTATAAAACCTTCAGGCATGCTCCTTGTTGCAAAGTTTTCAAAGTGACTTGTGACAGCTAGGGAGTCATTTTTCCTCTTTGAACATGTGCAGTAAGACTCAACCAATCTTGCTGCTTCTGTAAAGGCACAGCTTGTTACCCTGTTATCCTGTCAGTAACTTGGTGCAGTGTCATTGGAACAGGCTCAAAGCCTGTTCCAATGCTCCAGTGATGAGGGATTAATGTCTTCTTTACCAGATTATTCACTTTGTTTGACAGAGTGCAAGATTATGGATAATAATCAGAAGATCTGTATACTACACAACCAAATATAGTTCTAAGGAGTTAGAATGATTTCCAACAAAATCCCATCTACTAGCTTCTTCAAGATGAATTTTACCCAAACAAAAATCTTTTCTACTCTTTTATTTCATGAAGTTGCAATTAGGACTTGGCTAACTTTACCTTTATTTTTATCTTTCATGAAAAAGTCATGGTCTTGTGGTATTCTAACCATAATTGCTATTCTGTATTACTTCCCTCATTCCTGTAACAGAAGGTATTTGTCTACAGTTTCTGCATTTTGCCATACGTATTCCATGTACTAACCTGCAAATATGTTTTTATTTCTTCTCTGTTCACTAACTGAATAGGCACATCTTTTCACTAGCATGCCTTATGCATGTGAATGTTCTTCATATGCAGCCTTAGGACTGTTTTTCTCTTCTGTATAGACTGCTACAGTGATAAATCTGAATTCACTGTGGCGTCCTTACTGCTCTCCTTCTGTGTACTAAACAACATTTGGAGATTACACAAAATCTCCCAATCATCTCTCTTCATTTCTTAGTCTAAGATGCTTCCTGTTGAGCAGTCCAGGCTAAATAATAGAAAACTGTTTCAAGGCAGCCTGTCCTTTTGAGTTGTGTTTCCAGTGAAAGCATTCAAAATTGTATTTTAATTTTCCTAATCCTGGAGGCATTTACTGCTGTTAGTTGTCTTTGTTATATTCCTTGTTTCTCCTTTGTATTTCTTTGACAAAGAACAGGAATAGTTATGACCCAGATTTTTCAATCTTTGCATACCTTTTTGGTTTTGTTTTGGTTTTGTGTTTGTTTCCCCTCCCCCCCACTGCCTCTTCCCTTTCATCGTGTCTGTTTGTTACATTTAACAGTGTGATAATTTCTACCAACAGTATGTAAATATAAAAATGCTCAAAGAGTAAGCATAGAAAAAATATAAGAAAACAGTCAATTATATGTGTCATGATTCCTCTGAAGTAATGCAAGAATACCGGCCTGCTAGAAACAAGAGCATAAGAGTTCATGTGCTTTTGACACAACTCTCCAGATTTTACAAGCTATTTTACTGATCAAAAATGTATAGGTCAGCATTCTGAGTTGCTTCCCTCTAAGTGCATACATTTATGAGTTGCCAGAGCCTTCTTTTCCCTATGAATAGAATTTAATCTCTCAAGTGAAATGGGAAATAAACAGAAGATGAATCTGTCCAAAAAAGGATCATAGTATTGCCAGTCTTGACTGTCTATAAGGTCTCCAAAATTTTTGATATACTAGTCATGTTTATATGTTAATAATAGTAAGGCTATGATTTTCATTTCTATTTTTCTTTAGTTGAGTTGTACGTGTCCCTTGATTTCTGCAGATTCTTAAAAGAAAAACATTTTTATGGATGAATGGGTGTCCAAAGAGCAGATTGAGCGGTAGATGACTTTCCAGCACCCTGGATGACATTCAGTGATCTCTGCGCCTTTGTGCCTTCTCTCATTTTATCCAATGCTAACAAGGGGCAAACTCAGCTAACTGAAGCAGGGAGCAAAGTATCAAGTGACACAGTGGGCAATGAGCAAATATCTTCTAGGGAGATCTTTTCAAGTCCCATCTCCAGCACAGCATAATAGCCTTTTTTCTCCCTCAAGGTCCTGATGCTGGGCATATCCAACCAGCAGTTCATGCCAAGTACATGACAGTGAAGTCCCCAAAAGGTTCCTCACTCTAAACCTTTACAGAAAGCTACACAAACCAAGAGACAAGGCATATTGATGCACAGTAGGTTCTGGGTGTGATGATTTGAAGGAAGGTCTGGACTGCAGAGCTGGGTGCCGATTGCATGACAGTGATGCAGCAATAGGCCGAACTTAGAAAGAAGGTATGAGTCAGTGTAAAACAGGACAGATGGGATTAATCACAGCTTGAAAGGTGCGTTGGTTCGTTGCGGTTGGATGCTACGAAGGCAGCAGTACTGTAAGAGATTTGTTAGGAGATGGACATGGTAGCAGAAGGATTTAGTATATGGGCTTTTGAGAGACTTCAGGATTTTGGGGGAGAGATGTAGACATATGGTTTTTGAAAAGTAATTTTTGTAGTGTGGAATGTTGGCTATTAAATGTTAAAATATATTCAGTAAACCTAGGAAAGCTATATCTTTTTCCTCACTGTTAATACTGTTGGGAGGGAAATTCAATAACTTCAAATACTTTATTACTCAGTAGAAAGTGTTATAAATTGGAAAAGATGTTTATCTCTATTATAAATAATACTACATTATAGTAATATAACCTAAGTTTCATGTGAAAAGAGAGGAGTTTGGTTTTAACTAAGACTGCATTTATCTGTATACTTTCTCATTCTCAGTTTCAACTTCTGCAGATAGAGCAAACCTTTAATCCCTTTTGTAATGAACTGCAGTTGCCTACACTATGCAGAGAATTTCATTCCAAGAAGGTTTTACAGCTTTCTTATGTAAAGAAATGGAATATCAGGCTTGTATGTACTATATATTTGGAACTTGATCCTGTAAACATTTATTTATGTGCTTAAAGTTAAACCTGTAGTTCTCCTGAAGTCAGTGAGTCTACCTGTGTATTTAAAGTTGGGGGTTAAGTCAATATCTGAAATATCTTAGTTATTGTACCACATCACTAAAAAATAAATAGGTTCCTTGATTCTGAGACAGCTTTTGTACTGGTATATCTATCAGTGTCTTTGGGTTATAGATTTTCTTGCACATTACTTCCACTGTTTCAGTAAATGCCGGTGAATTTACCTGCACAAAAAGAAAGGCAACAGGCTCAGGAACCTGAGGGGGATCGATTGTTTCTTTTGCAAATAAAACCAATTTGGGGACAATAAAAAATTATTCTGAAATGCCTCATAATTATTATCTTAGTGAGTTAGTGTTGGATTGCTAATAGAAGCTCAAAAATTACTTTAAGAGTCTTTGAATTGCCATCAGAATTCACACAAGTTTGTCTGAACTTAGTATTTGGTATAAAGAAGACTCATGGTCAGAAGATGTGCTTTCCAAATGGCCATGCAATGAAAGAATTTATTGTAAAGTTAGTTTTAGGTGAGGTTTTTTTCCTTGGTTTTTTTTCTTGACTCATTAAAGAAAATCTGCTCCTACATTTGTGTCTATCTCAGTATTGGATCAGACAGCATTAGCAGAGTTCATCAAAGTCTTTTCCTTCTTGCTATGACCCTCAGATATTTTCCCTTGTTAACCTAAGACTGCAACATCTATTTATTGCAACACACACTTGCATCTCATAAAATTACTTATTATTGCTATATCTTGTCAGTATCGGCATTGCTAGTGGCAATTGCAATCCCTGTCACCTAGTAGGCTTCTTTATAGGCTGGTTGTGAGATAAACACAGTATTGTCTCTCTGAGACTTCTGCACTTGAATTAAGCACTCAAAACACACCTCTAAACTGTCTTTTTTTTGTTACTTTTCTTCATTGGTCTCTCTTATGCTACATGAATTTCTGGAAATATCTCTCTGGTTTTCTGGTGTTATCCTACAACTTTTTGTCACAGTTGGAGACTTTTCATCCAATTTAATAGCTAAGTATTTAACCAATTTATTTTTAATGTCTTAGATCTTCTCTAGTTTGATGTTTCTTTTCTAATTTCTCATTTTTCTTCCTAGGAAAACATATTCCATATCTTCCTGTTTTTCGTTACACATGCAAAATTGTGTTATAATTTCTCAATCTGTTTCGTTTGGGTTTTTTTGGTTTGCTGTTTGTTTTGGTTTGTTTGTTAGTTTGGTTTGGGTTTTTTTTATCTCCTTATTATCTTGAGAAGAACCAAATTTGTTCTGTACTTAAAAACTTGTGTATCCTTAAACATTTTAAAATGTTTGTTCTCTGTTGAGGTATTTTTGTGTGCTTGAATCTCATTTCTCTCTTTTGTTTTTCTATTTGAAAAGAATAGACAGCAAGGGGAAGAAATAGGAAACTATAAGTGATTAAAAAAATCACTATAAGTGTAAAGGTTGATGCAGCCTGATTACTTTGAAGAATGTTTCTACTGAGAGTCTGCACTTCTAGACAGAAAAGACCATAAGTACAGTTTCAGGAATGTAAAGGTATCTGAGAAGAACATGAAATGAAAAGAGGAGGGAAAAAACCTCAAACCTTCAGATTTCATCCTGTCACCTGATCTGAGCGTATTTTTATTATATTTGTTTAACATATGTAACTAATTACCTTATTTTACTATGTGTGGACATTAATGTAACTTGAAAGGTATTAAGGAGAGAGATGAATGCAAGTAAGATGGTGTGTCTTGGAAAAAAAAATGATACAGATGCCTTATGTCCTGTTTTGTCTTTTGTTTTTAATCTAGCATAGGAAGGTAAATGTCCAGTCAGTCACTAGATCTGAAGAAATATTATTTTACAAGTATTTAGAGTTTTATTTAAAGATAAATAAGAAGATTCTGGAGAAAAAATAATATGATATGCACCACAAAACTAGGCTTATAGGTGGCTAGATCTTACGGGTGCCAGAGTCAAGACTCCAAACACCTTTCTCCTTTCCAGCTGATTGCCAATAAAATTGCAATCAGAGTTAAAAGTAAAATGCAGAAAGGGGATTGTATTGCAGCATTTGCTGCGCAAATTTGTCTTGATCTCAGTTTTTACCCCATATTAATAAATTTCAATCAGGTTCAATGTATTAGAAAATATTATTTTTAATTAATATTTTATTAATATTAATTAACAGTTGTCACCCAATAGGACTGAAACAAAGCATTTGACACTGTCCCGCATGACATCCTAGTCTCCAAATTGGAAAGTCATAGATTCAATGGATGGACCAGTCAGTGGATAAGGAAATGGCTGGATGGCCACACTCAGAAAGGTTGTGGTCAACGGCTCGATGTCCAAGTGACGGCCAGTGACAAGTGGTGTCCCTCAAGGGTCAGTACTGGGACCAATACTATTTAAAATCTTTGTGGGAGACATGGACAGTGGGAAAGAATGCACCCTCAGCAAGTTTGCCAATGACGCCAAGCTAGATGAAGAGGTTGACAGGCTAGAGGGAAGGGATGCCATCCAGTGGGACCTGGACAGGCTTGAGAGGTGGGCTGGTGCAAATGGCATGAAGTTCAGCCAAGCCAAGTATAGGGTCCTGAGCCTGGGACGTGGCAGTCCCAGGCANGGGACTGTTTGTCAGGAAGTCTAGTGACAGGACAAGGGGTAATGGTTTTAAATTGGAGGAGGAGAGATTTAGATTGGATATTAGGAAGAAATTCTTTACTGTGAGGGTGGTGAGGCACTGGAGCAGGTTGCCCAGAAAAATTGTGGTTGGCCCATTCCTAGAAGTGTTTAAGGCCAGACTGGATGGGGCTTTGAGCAACCTGGTCTAGTGGGAAGTGTCCCTGCCCATTGGATGATCTTGATCTTTAAGGCCCTTTCCAATTGTAAACATTCTATGATTCTGTGGTTATACACATGGAAAGAATTAACTTCTTATTTTGAGGAGACAGTTCAGTATGTAAAATCCAGAGTGAAAAACAAAAGCTCTAAATTCACAGATTTTCAAATGCCTTTTCAGTGTTTGAAATGCCAGAGATGTGATAATGTGAGGCTGCTCACAAGCTGAGCCAGCTGAAATCCTTGAGCTGCTTGGCCAAAAGAATGCTGAAGCCCCACACCTCCTTGACCAAAGAGTTTCATGCTGCTTTGGAGTGCTTTTCTCTTGGATTTTATTTCACATTCTCTTTGAAAGGTGAGATAAGAAACTGGGCTTGCTGCAGTCAAACCTGGGAAGAGGTTTTGTTTTTAGTGAAGAAGAGCACTCAAACACTTCCACAATACCATGCTTGACATCAGTCACTGCAATTCCGATGTGATCTTTGCATCTGCTGGGCTAATGTCAAAGCATATTTCTTTGACGGGCTACTGGCTTCATTTCTTTATCTTCTTGGATTAAGGTGAAGGTATTGGTTTCTGGAAGGTTCGTAGCTCAGCACTGGAACGTAGAATAGATCAACATTTTCAGTAGCAGGATCCTAGTTATACAGAAGACAAGTGCATGTGACTGTGTGTCTTGTCTCTTTGTTTATAAATATTCCATTCTGTGCTGCTGAAAGTAAACAGGAGGTTTTTTGAAGTGTCTGAGGATTCTGGTAAATCCTGTGTGCCAGTGTTTCACTTCGCCATACTGGAGTTGGAGTTTGAAAGCTGTTACAGAAAACAAAGCAAAGCATCAAGAGTTTGATATACTTGGGGTCTGTGTAAAGGGAAAGAACTCGAGATACCCCTGAAATAAGTGGGAGAGTATTTTGAGTTAAATGCCAACACAGATTTCACATGTTGATTAAACCAAACCGTATTTCTAGTGCTCAGATTTTCCAGCTCCTGTACTAATTTGAATTTTAGACCTTTTCCTGGTAGGCTATCACCTGGTCTCCCACCAGGTCCTTGGGACAGGTTGTTTTTTTTAAATCATTTTCAGTGTTGTTCTGTCACTTCTGTCATTCAAGTATTAAGGCCTTGCAGCCATAGAGGTCTTTGTAATGGTACTTGCTGGGCTGTTCATGGCAAATTATCTTACTACACATTGTTTCCTGGTTTCTCTCTGTTTTGTTCCCTTGAATGTGTGATGTGAACTTCTATTAGACATAAATTATGTATCCTGGGGGAGCATAATAGAAAAACAAAAAATGCTAGTCAGTCTGTAAAAGTGATGTTTAGAACGTGTGTGTGAGAGGTGGGGATCCTTAGAAGAGGAACACTGCTGGAGGAGTGAGAGATCTGAGCTGGTGTCAGGAGAATACCAAGGAAAGGGTAGACAAGGTTTTCACAACTATCATAAGTTTCACTTATGATTGGAAGAAGCCATATCTTCTAAAACCAGTTGAGCTTTGTGTTTCACCCATTGCTATTCACTTATCTACGGTATGGTAATGCATTCATTGTGCTTTGTGTTGTGGCTGAATGCATTACAATTTGAAGTCAGATTGTAGCATGAAAGTTCACTAAAATGCTAGGTTCACTTTTTCTCTAAACCAGTGTGAAATGAAGTGGATTTTTTCCAGTCCTGGACTCCAAAATGCACAGACACAGCCTTGTACACCTCTAGATTCATTCCTGATCAGAAGAAGAGACTACCCAGCTGCGAGACACTCGCACGACTCAGGAAGCCTAGAAATTTGATCTGAAACAGAAGCTGTAGAGAAGCAGCACCTCAAACTTATTTTATTTTCCATTGATTTAAATTTTCTATCAAAAGGTAATGATCACAGTGGTTTCTAGTGGGAATTGACATCTATTTTTCTGAGAAGAAAGGGCAAAAATGACATTTGGATTCCAGAAGAGATGTCATTTAGCTATGTCAAAGAAAGTATTGGGGACTCTAATGACCTAGTTTCCTGTTAAATCTCTAGGCCATTGCTGAAGTTAGGAGCATAGGGAAAATACATTTCACCTTCAAAGATTTCAAAATGAGGTTTATAACTTTCTTAAAGAGGAAAAAATGAATCCTCTCTCCTGAAATGAGACAGATAAAGTTTCAGCCCAAGATGGGTATTTTTCCCTGAAGATCTGAGAATTAAACCACCTGCTTTAAATGAGAAGTTTGAAAAAATGCAGTGTGCTAAACTACTGTCTTCAATGTGAAAAGAAAGAGGAAGAAAATTATATATTTTTACTTCTGTATAGGTCTAAATAAATAAAAAAGGCTTTGGATTCTGCAAAAAGCACAAGGACTAAAATATAATTCCACAGTTTAGTTGGAATCAGAACCACTTTTAGTGTTTTTAGGGAAAATTGCATTGTTCAGTAGCACTTTGTATGTCCCTGCCATACTATATTATGACAAGTTGCATATGAAGTGTATTTCACTATAGTTTTAGTTGAACCTGATAGCTTTCCTACAGATTTTTATCGTTCTGTTTTAGGAAAAGGTACACTGCTCACAGTCATATGTGATCTAACCATGAATGTATCAGGTAACCAAGCAACTTCATAATGACTGCGTGGCTGGGGGTTCTAGGCTAATCTTTTTTCCCCAATCTTCTGCAGCGTGTCTAATGACTGCTTCTTTGTCCTTCACATATTTCTCCATAGCAGACTGCTGTCTGCTTATGTGCTCCAGGTTTGGATGGGAAAACCTGCTTTGGTGTTGGTTCTGTCTACTAAAAATTCCTGCACACACACTGACTCTTGGAGTTCAGTGAGGCTATAAGAAAGAAATACTGACTTAGGTCTTGAAATAGTACAACTAGGGCATAGCTATGCATGACAGCAATCTAGGCATATTGATAGAAGCTTCTGGATGTCACTACCTTGAAGGAGGGAAGAGGTGATGCGTTGTGCCTCATTGGACCATATAGGCATTCCCTGCACTTTACTAGTACTTTAAATTCTTTTGAGTCTTGTATATAAATGTATCTGCTCTGAAATTGTCCTTGCTTGGGAAGAAGCAAAGGCTTTTTTGAAAATTAACTGTTCATGGTGGAGGAAATACTCAAATTGACATGCTGGTTGTTATATTGTCAAATGCCATTTCTGTTCATGGGATTTGGTGCATCGTTCCAATCAGTGCTTCAAAGTTTTATGCAGCTCCATCACTTGAGGAAGGGAGTTGTGGTGAGGGGGCGGGGAGGAGATAAGAAAAGTGAAAAAAAGGAAGGGAAGGAAGATGGAGAAGACAATAATTTCATCTGACATTTTTCAGTGTATCCATTTTTGTGTTAATGGAAATTACTCTTCACAAAATGTTGGACCTGAGCAAAAGGAAAAAAGGTAATGTATTTGTCTCATACTTATTGAATGACTCATAAACACTCGTATACATGAACTCTAGCACCTTAGAATAGTTGTAGTGTTGGAGCTTTCTGCATAATTCATCTTAAAAGAACATGAGGCATTCGGCAGACAGTGCTCATTCAGAGATGTTCTGCATTACTAGCAGCACTGGTAAATATGCCTGCTCCATACATAATTTACGGTTTTCAGCAAAGGTAGTTTTATGCTTCATAATAGGCTATCTTTGATCCCTTAAAATTTGTTTGTTAAACTTGGAGGTTGGGTACAAAACAAAGACTAAAATCTCTTTCCTGCACTGCATGTTTCAACAGTCTTCATTTTCACATCCTATTATCAAGGTTGAAATTGATTCTGACCCACTTTTGGGGAAATGAGCCTTCCTATAATGGATTTTGTGTGTAAGACTTTTTATTAGCCAATTCCCTCCACACCCAACTTGAAGTAGAATGAAAATTGGTTTAGAAACCTTAGTATACTCTATTCTACATTTCTACTTAAAGAATTTAGTATTATTATTTCTTGTGACCTGTAGGAGGAAAACGTAGATAGTCTTTGTGTTCTGTGAATTCTACTCTTAATGCTACGATGCAGCCTGAGATCGTGTATAAATGTAAATAGATGTGCTGGAACTCATTGAAATGTGCTGCTTTTATTTTGTGGAAAAGTTCCACATTAAAATAATCCATATTAGACAAAAATGTACTTTATCTGTCATGCCCAGTAAAGTATCAGGGTAAAAAAGAAGTCAGTTTAAAATGTTTCAGTTTGCTGAAACATAGATGTTTTCTTTTATAGCTTATCTTCAATTTGTTTAACATTTTTTATATAATATCTGAGTTTAAAAAGTTCCAAATATAAAAGTTAAAATTTTAAAACATAGTAACAATTTAAAATGTGCTTCTAAATGAAAATTCACAGTGTTCCCCGCTGGTGTTTCAAAGACTGTGAAGTTATTTTTTTCTAAACAGGATGTCATCAGAATTGATCAATTCTGTGAAATGTTTCCACTCTGGCATAACAGCACTTTCTTGATGGAGTTTGTTCTTTCACCTTTCTCCCTGTTGATCCAATTTTCCCTGTACTGTTTCTTTTTTTTTTTTCTTCTTTTTTTTTTCATTTCCAGATACCACTTTGCTTCAGCCTATTATCATTCTTTGTTTTTAAAAGCTTTATTCACACCCAAGCTATTTCAGTAAGAAATTTTAGAATAGACCAGTGGTTTTCAGTTTTTCAGCAAAAAATAAGATCCTCACTTCAGAAACTAGGTCTCTTTTATACATGTCAAGTTAGGCATATTAAAGACTGATTAAAAATTTTTCATTGCTGTTCAGAGATCTTGTCATAATCCTTCTCCCTCTGGCTTCCCTGCATTTCAGTCATTTGCAGGTAGCCTGCCCAAAGCAATGATTTAAGTATTCTCTCTGTCTGCAGTCCAATTCAGTTGCTTCTTTTTTTCTGCCTGCTCTACCAGCCTTCTGACTCTCACTGCACCAGATTCAATTTCTGTAGTGTCATCTGCAGGACATCATCTCGGTTTAGTCCCCCCTTAGTTTCTGTTGTTACACTTTAATTTTAATGTTCTAAATGTTGGGATGTTTTATGTAATGTCTCTCGTGGATATTTTTTGATGATAATAAATGAAACCTACATATACACCGTAAACTCAAGATAGAGTCTGGTAGAACTAGGTTTTTTTGCCATCTCTTAAGACTTCTGCAGCATCTGTGGGTGATCACGCACCAGCAAAATTTTTCCTGGCTATTAGGAATGTGCTTGCTTAGAGGATAGATACAGGTTTTCTACCTCATTTTTGACAGTACAACCACACCAGGCAACTGTATGAGTACTGGAAAAATTACCTTCTACTTTTTGCCTCCATTTAGTATTTTAATACTTTTGGCACTGTTGACTAATCCGTAAGCATATGAGGGAATAGAAATCAAAAGTTTACTTTCCTGACCAGCCTTCTTGGCTACCAGAGTTAGAAAACATTGCTTGGAGTAGTGAGAGGAAGGGGAAGAGTTAGCTTCTCATTCTAACTCTCTCAGCATAGCTCTTAAGATGTTCTGATATCTTTCAGTAGATGCAGATTCTGTAGTTTGGAAGCAAAAATTTGGTCTAATCTGTCTTTTGCCATAATAAATGTATTGGAATTTATTCATATTGGGCAATTTTTCCTACTGTGTTCTAGGAGGCAAAAAAGAAATACTCTAGCTAAACACAACTCCACTTAAGCTTTGCTTAGGACAGGGCAGCTCAACGTTTCCTGAAGGCCAGGCCACACATCTCACTTCAGAGCCAGGAGGTAACCCAAACAGCCATTCTGTGCCATTCATGCACGGTTGGCATGTGCATGTGCGTGATCTGTTCACAGGCAGCATATTAAGCATTTTCCAGAAGCCTTGTATCAGCCATGTGTGAGCAGTGTGCCTACGCTGCACAGGCTCAGAGGGCTTTTTGCAAGCATTGGGTTTACTATACATTTTGTTTCAGTCTTTTGGAACAGAACTTCCCATACACAAACAAATGTAATATAGCTCTGGAAGGTGAGAGGGGTTGCTGATTTTGTTGATTTTACTATTTTTTTTTCCTTTCTTTCTTTCTTCACTGAGATCTTGTCTTTCTGCACATGAAGCCTGAAGCAACGGTATTTGTTAACAGCAGTAGTTAGAGCAGCAAGTGAGTATTACTGTAACAGTTCTCAAGTATAGACTAGCATAGAATTTTCATGCTTTTACTGCTCTTGTAGCAGCAGCTTAATGGATTCAGTGTGGCTTTTGGAACAAAAGAATCAGAGTGCAACATACAATGGTTTCTTTTGCATTTTCATTTGTATTTGAAGAAGAGAGATGTTATCTCCTGCTGTCCTATGACAAGTCTCATGTTGTTTGGTGTCGTGCTTGTTTTCTTTTTATTGAAGCTCCAGCTCTTGGAATCGCTGGATTACGTATAATTTTTCATATGCCATTGCATAAAATATTGAACGTATTTATGCAAATTCCAGATAATAATTTCAGTTGCTTGTGTTTTCTCCTTATTTTCATCTCTACTTGGAAAAGGTTCATTTATTTTGAAGAATCTTTTCTCGATGGTATATTTGGAGGGAGCTCTTCTGCCTGTTGTTAAAGATTAGATGGATAAAATAAGTTCTCTTTATGGGCCAGTGAAAGTCTACAAGAGCTATATGTAAGTGGTTCTTGCTGAAAACGTAAGCTGGGTCTCAGGGTGGTGGTTTTTTTTTTTGTTGTTTGTTTGTTTGTTTTTGTTTTTGTTTTTGTTTTCTTTTTTGTTTGTTTATTTGTCTTTTATCCTTGCTGCCCCAAAGCAAGGCCATTAAAAGCTGTTTCTACTCAGGGCATCTTCTGAGGATCTGCACATACTCCTAGAAAGAAAAATTTCCATCCATGGGTAATGAGATGTGCTAGCTACAGTGAATTTATTATTTCAAAATAATTGCCCAGAAGCAGTGTAAAATACATTAGAGTCTTTCACTGTAACAGCAGCTTGTTTGGAGACGGTAACAGTTGCCTTGTTTTGTTCTGCTCAAAACATGAGACAGAATTATGTTCTAGTAAAAGCCAACCAATTACTCTCGGACATTTAAAGATGTTCACTTCCTTTCTGAAATACTATTGTAGGTTGTTTCTATGAACTTAGTGTAAAGTTAAGCAAGAGAACTCTTTGACTGGGTTTGGATTCATCTTTTATAATCATCATTGTTATTCAGCACATATTTGTCCTATGTATCCTATGTATCTGTTTGAATATGTTTCCCTTGCACACAGGAAATCACAGGAGCACAATTTGATAAAAATTTTCTCTCTCATGAGTTGATATCAGAGAAGTTCTTCACAGCCCTTATGACCTTGGTTGCACTGATTCAGCTCTTTGCCAGCCAGCCAGGAACTGTTTAAACTGCATTTCATAGATTCAGTTCAAGATCTGGCCAGTCTGACTGTGGAAACGGTTCAGCAGCACACAGGAAAAAGCAAATAGAACTTGGCAAGGGAAATCAGCATCTAGAGAAAAGCAGGAGAGATCTAGAGTCTGCTGCTAATGAAAGACTAGGGTGGATCTGCTGATCTAAGTCTGTTGTACATAAGAAGCGTACTTGACAAAAGGCTTGAAGGCAACTGCTTTAGCTGGCAGAAAGTATAAATTGTAAATGGAAGAATATCTAAATTAGACATGATTTAATTATGAATCTAATTAAGAACGTAAAATCTTCTTTTATGGTGCTGATTTTTTAGAAATAGATTATTTTACAGTGGGCTACATTTCTCCTGACTTTTGACTCTCATTGACATTACTGTGTTGATAAATCTGTTTTTATCAGTGGATATTGTTCTGGGAAACTGAAGAATGGAGAGGCCAATGAATGCTGTAAGAAAGATTTATAAGTGCATGTAATAGACTGTAATTCCATGGTGCTCAGGAGAGCTCACTCAGGCTTTTTATACAATGCACGATGCTAAAAGATGTCATCACTATTATCGTTCTTATGGTTCCTTTGATTCATAGAGTTGGGCAGACGGAGCAACATCCAAAAGTGTGTAAATCAGCACTTATAGTATCAAGAGATACAAGCATATAAGAGCTAGTTTTTCACTAAGGTTTTAGAAAGATACAGTTACAGATTTTGCTGTATTTTCTTGAAATGGGTATATGTAACTATTGACCTTAAGATAGTTTTAAAAAAGTGATATAACAATGTTGAAAAGGACAGTGATCTCTACGCCACAACTGCCTGGCAGACATGAAAGATAAGCGCTAGTGACAGAATGTAATTTACTTGAGTCATTAAATTGATATAATTTTGTGTTTGTGGTTCTGTGAAAGAAACTCAGGAAGATCAGTAAAACTGATGGTTACACTGAAAATCAGGGTATAGTGTGGAGATAGCCGTGCTTGCTCTTTCATTTCTCCACCTGAGAAATGCACTATGTTGTCCAGAAAAAGTCTAGTTATCACAGTCTCTGCAACAGATGTTAGTCATTGTGTCTCCTCCTCCCCTCTGTTGCCCTCCCCTGAAATGGAAATCTGGTCTTTGGCATTTACATTCCTCTAATGTAGGTGTGTGTGTGTTTAGGTTTGTTGTGGCAACCACTCAGCCTTTTTACAAAATTCTATGTTGAAGGTGATAAATCAGTTTTGTCAATTTTATCAGACATCCTCCTCACTAAGTGGGAGATTTCTCTTTCTTCCAGAGTGTGGGCAAGCCTCTACATTTTCAAAAATGATTTTTCAGTGTATTTTCAGGCTTGCTTTATTTGCCTTTTCTTCTTATGACTAAACCCCATCAACACTCAATGTGATTAACAAAAACTCAGTAGAACCAACTGCAAGAGTCACATAAATGTTGCGTGCAATTGTGCAGCTCACAATTGCCAGGCTGCTAACCTGACAGTTATACAATAATAGATGTGATTGAGAAAGTCTTCTTTTTTTTTGCATTTCCTAATTGCATAACAGCTTTTTTGTTAGTTTTTCTAATGTTTCATACTTTAGGATGATTAAGGAAGCGGCACACCTGTGGTTGCCCCGTATGTTCCTTTCATGAACTTTGCTGCTTCTTACTTCATCAGCTACAAAGAGGGGGCTGCTTATCCTCACTCTTTGAATCATTTTTCTTCTTCCTGACTCATTACTACACCCCTTAGTGAACTTGGAGTTTCATTTTTATATGAACATGTGGGTATGGCACTGTTTCAAATAACCATGTGTGGATGTGTCATCTGAGTTATTGACGCCTGCACTAGCAAGATTATAAAGCTTGTTGCAAAGATGCTTGTCATTTAGCAAGCAAACCTTGAACTGCATTGCACTTTTTTTCCCCCTGATATGTGGTCACTCTACAGCCACTTTCCTTGCTGGGCTTTAAAGATGTATGTTAACACTCCTGCCCTTTGGTCACGAGAAAACAATGTCGTGTTTTAATCCTGAAAATAACCTCCATATTTCTATTCATTTATTATGTAAAAAGCAAGATGCAATATTAATGTGAACCAAATGTTTGGATATCCTGCAAATTTGACACAAGCAAACATTTTGTCATCCATGTGCAGATTTAATGTTGTTCTCTCCTTTCTAGAAGAAGCTCATTCAAGTCAACATTTCGTTAGGTACCAAATAACCTTTAGAATAGTTCAGTAAATTATAAAATAAAAGGCCTCAACTAAAATACTCAACCATTACTGACATGGATTCACTGATCTAGAAAATTACTTTAATGCACATATCAATATACTTGCTGATTTTTTACATTTCAATGGATTTAAAAAAAATAATTTGTTATTGTAGAGAGCCCTCATGTTTCACGTTATAGAATTCACTAAAACTTTTCTATACTAAAGCAATAATGCATCTGTTGTAGGTTTACCTTTTTTAATAAAAATGAATAGTTTTTAGTAAAAAAAATAATTTAAATGTGAAAATATCAGTGTTAATATGATAAATTAACTGCATTCAAAAGGCAAACCCCCAAATTCAACTGTGAATCATATTCCAGATCCATAAGGGAGTCTTTGTGCAAGAGAACATACCGAAATATGATTTTAAGGAAGACAGAAAATTTGGAGTGTTGCATTGACAGCCCTGTTGTGAGGAAAAGAAAGATACAATTTTTCTAATTGAAAATAGTTGATGAATAAACTTATTCTGTTGGCCTATTGACATACAATAGGCTTTTCACTTAAAAAGTGACAGATTTCAGTTCAGGTGACATTGAAACTAATTATAACATTTTGCTGCCTCTTGCAGGAATTCTGAAGTCAGTTCTGACTGAGTTCCTAGTTCTGCCATTGGCTTCACAATGTATACACATCCTATCACTTTGTGTGCTTCTGAGGAGTCAGAATTTAACTGGCTCATGAGAGAGGATTAACAAATGCTTGTATCTAAAAATACATCTCATGAATGCAGAAAGTGAAGAAAACTGGAAAATATTTTTCTGCTGATTCTTTTTGTTGTACCAACTCATTAACCTAAAGAACATTAAGGATGAGAATTTCAGACCAATACGATATTTGGCTTGAAGCTTTTTATTCATAGACCGCTGGAAATCACAGTCCTTGTGTTAAGTTCTCACAAATAAAAGGGTTCAAAAGGTCACAGCAACAACCAAGAAAAGAAAAGAAACATTCTAGAATAAAAAACTTAAACATTTTGAATAAGAGACTGCTTCTTCCATCTATTGTGAACGTCAGATGAAGCGATGACCAAAAAAAAAGTATTTTCCTTATAGCTATTTTTGAGGGCAGCTAGAGAATTCAGGCATATATTTTCCTTTTAATTAATCTATTATAAGTTAAATTTAAAAACTAAAAATTGTTCATGTGCCTAAATCCCCTTAACAATTTCCATGAGGTAGTCTCTACAATCTATTAGGGACACAATATTTAATACTACTGTTCCTGCATTTATGCACTTCTAAATTTGTACTGGCAGAGGGGGAAAAAAAGTAGAGTACATGTATTTTTCTGATTCACACCTGTTTAATAATCCAAGACTCAAACACAGAACAGGAGAAGTCTAGGGATATCTTAAAAAAACAACTGATTTAACATTTCGCTATATATATGGAGTGTGGCATTTGTAAATAACCCTCTTAGAGAGGACTGGAAAAAAATACGGTCAGCATACAGCACCATGCTTAGTGAAGCCACAGAAGCTTTTTCCTGTCTCTGTTGCTACATGGCACACATCCAGATATCTGCTGTACTAACATTTGCTCCTGGGAGGAGATGAAGAAAAAAGGGTCCATAAGGTTTCCATTGGCCTAGACAACTGAAACATCTGCTAGATTCATGAGCAGCTTGCTGGCTTAAGTCAGCAGGGAGAACTGCTGCAGATCAGTGCTGCCATATCAATAGATATTTCATAGACCGTAGGGAAGAAAGAAGAAAGTCAGTAGAGAAAGTGATTTTATTTCAACATACACCAAAGTCTTGTGGAGTTTTATATAAAATGATATCTAAATTGCATAAAATTAGAGGCACATATACAGCTGATCAGCATGTAAGACTCATTAGGGAACAGGTACATGAAAGAATAGCAGGATACAATCCTAATCTTCTACTACTGGTAATAGGACCAAGTTGTCTATATTCCCAGATGAAATTTGACAAAAAAATAGTCACCAGAGAAAATATCCCTTTGCTCACAAGCTTGGACCAGAAGACAGCTCCTCTCTCTTTCTGAAATACAAATAGTGTGAAGATGGTTGTTGGAGGAGAATCGACTGTTATGTGTCGGGATACACAACGGAGAAAAAGAGCAAGTGTTGAAGGAACAAGTGGACAGGACAGAGGAGAATATACATCCTCATTTGGTGTAAACTGCCTTTGATCTCTTTAGTTCAAGCCTGGGATCTGGCTCCTGAAAGTGTAGTCTGGCAGAAGTAATTTTATTGTTTATGGCTGGGTGCCAGTTAGGCTCAAAAGGGCTACTAGAACCATACACAGCGATCTTTCTCTGGATGGAATTTCCTGGTGTTATTTTACTGTATAAAGTGAAGGAGTGAAAAAAAATAATCAAATACTAAGTCAGTATTGGAACTTTCATTTGCTTTAACAGCACTGTGTTTTGGAGGTCTCCTCTGTGCTACAGAAAGAGTCAAACATCAAAGAAGGTAAATAATGGCATGGTGGGTGAAATCACCAGTAACAGAATCTTTGTGAATATATAGATGATCACAAGTGGAAACCCTTTTGTTAATTATTCAGGCTGCTGCTCTGTGAGAATCAGGACTACTTTCTTCAGGGAATGTTCCCAATTGTCTGGGATGTGTCTATGTATTGATCAACAAAAAGTCACGACTAAGGAAGTGCCTTTTCAGATCAAAACCATCTGCAGGCCCAATATTTCCCATCTCTGAGACAGTACTGCCTTTTACTCTTTTACTCTTCACAATAGTTTTTTTGGAGTAAATTTGTTATCAAACAAATTTGTTTGATATTGTCAGTATTTGTTATCAAAGGTATTTAATTTGAAATGTGTTTAATTTGTCTATATCGTGTTACATTGAGAGAACTCCTTGATTTTGATCTCCGTTCACTAGTAGGATATTTTAATAGGGACTATTTCAACTGCACAGTATTTCACTGAAAAACGCTGGTAATCTGTTAATCAGAACACGTTAGTGTAACACCACATGTAGTGTCTCTGATTGAAACTTGATTTTTCTATATTTGCATTTTCTTTGAGGATCACATATGATCTGAAGCAAACTGAACAGATTAGCGAAACTGTTGAAGTCCAAGTAGCAAGGATTTAATGTACCATTACGACAGGTGATTCTTGTTCAGATGTGTTTCCAAACCAGAGGCAGTAAAATCAGTGTTCAGATACACTGTTCTATTCTAACTAGAATATACAATCCAAATTAGAAAGAAGTTAAATTCATAGAAAAAAGTGAGCTTTTTTTTTTTTTTGATAGCTGCCTCACTGTTCTTTGTCCCTCTTCTGTTTGTGTGTATATATGTAAACATGTACAAGATACATGTTTACTTCTATATTTTAACAAGAATAACAGCTAGTAAGGCAAAACTAGTGTGGTTCTCATTTTCACTTTTGCTCAGTTGTTTGGTACAGAGAAAAATCCAGCTTCTGTTTAAACACAAAAGGTTTAAAGTGTTGAGTGAGTTTTTGCCAGGGGTATTTGTAAATAAGGGTAAGTAGTTCAGTGATGGTGCAGCTGATAATTCCTGAGTACTCTTCAAGGTTACAAAGAACAGCACTACTTGGAGATGACTTGTTTTGCTGCATCTTCTGCTGTCTTTTCACATCTCTCTTGGATGAAATTCCAGCAAGTGGCAAGACAAAGCTAAAAGTGGAAGGATTTTAAACCTTGATTGTGTTTCTGCTCAGATGGAAAGGGTGATTGAACAGAGAACACAGATAAGCAGACAGACAAAAATAATGTCTATGCCAGATGGGTTACCTGCATGTTCGACTTCAAACCTCGTTATCTATTTTAAGGATGAAGGAAGAAGGAAAATGGTATTTCTGGAGAGATGCAAGAATAATTTCTTTTACAATGACTCAATAGCTTGAAAGCCTGAGACAATATTTTTGATAATAGATTTGAAATGTTTCCGAGATGGGAGCAAGGAAATTATGAAAAGGATTATGGCAAAACGAGGAGAAAAAGATGAATCAGTTCTGCTGATTTTATTGCATTTTTTTTCCCTCAATTCCTCTTTTCATTGGAATGTTTAATTTAGGAAGATTAAAACCAATGTATTTGACTTTTCTGAACATCAGTGGTTTGCTTTTGACACTTTGAGAAAAAAGTAGTATTTCTAATTACTTTAGTCCACTTCTTTTCCTTTAGCTAAAATAATTTTCTCAATTATTTCTGAATTTCTGGTAATTTCAGTCTTCTTTAGGCATTACTTTTTCAGAAGACGTTTACTGTTTTCCAAAATATCTTCACCAAATATTAATTTTATATGCTTTCATACACCCCTAGAGTATGTAAAGCCAAGATTTTAGCAGGATAATGCTGTGAGAAAGCCACTGAAATAGCTGTGAGATCAGATTCTGATAGCAGATCAGTAGAATATCTAACTTGACTGAAAGGGTAATACATGCATACTGTGGACAGACACACACCTGAGCCAATACTAGGCACTGCCAAGTTGTATGGAAACCCAAGTAATACGAGTTTAGCAGTAGAATCCAGCAACAGTTGCAAATGTCCGGTGAACAGTTTGATCAGGCAGTGGCAGCTGTTAACACTTAATATCTTACACAAATTCTTAATTCAGAGAAAAGATGAAACATACAGAATTAAAGAGAAAACCTATAGATCTGATTTAGGAAGTCTATGCAAAAGATTAAGTTACTCTTTTGGTTGTTGATTGTCATGTGCTCCATACTGAAGCTCTGTATGTGAATACTTGTGATTCTCACTTATGGAAGCACAACTTATAAAAAAAGATTGTGGCAAACTAATCTTCTTTCCTTTCCACTAGTGTCGTGGTTCTGAGCAAATCGGAAAAAGGATAGATTATCCTCCCCTCCCCCTTTTAGGGAAAAAAAAAGAAGAAAGGGAGAAATTAAAGAGATTCAGGAGTTTAGAAAAAAACTAAACTACTTTAATAAAAACAAAACAAAACAAAAAGAAAGTATACAGTATATACAAAACCGTATCAAGCTTCCGGGATGACTACATCACCAGCAGGCAGCAGTCCCAGGCTGGACTTGATGATCGACAGGAGCTGGATTCCAGATCTGGAGTCAGGAACGCTCGGATCAGGATCAAAGGCAGATGAACAGGCAGGGTCCTCCTTGGATGTCGGCCATTGAAGAAAGAGGAAAAAAGGGGCTTGAGGCTTGACCCTTTGATCCCTCAGCTTTTATACTGAGCATGATGCGGATGGGATGGAATACCCCTGTTGGTCAGTTTTTGAGTCAGTTGTCCTGTCCGCTCCTCCTTGCAGGTGGGACCCTTTGATGCTTTCGCTTCCGACCCTCCAATGGGCAAATAACAAAATTACCTGACCTTGGTTGTTCCAGCAGTAAGGATGAGCAAGGGCCTGTCTGCACACCGTTCCTTGATATAATTGGGTCTTATCACTGTGAGACGAAACAGTTCTCTGAACAGTGTGCTGTTAATTTCAGAGTTTAGTTAGTTAGAAGAGGCCCAGGTAAGAAAGTAAAATTGTAAAACAGAAAATTGGTTCATTTTACCCCAAACCAGAACACAAACAAACAAAAAACCTCACCAAAACAAAAAGCCCAAACCACAACAAAAAGCTCAAACCAAAAAAACACTGGAAACAAACACCTCAAAAAACCCACCACCCAGCTCCAAAGCCTGCAGGATCCTAGATGGGCTGAATCTTCACACTAATTCTAAAAAGTCCAAATACAACACTATTCAGAGCACTTGCTCCAGGCTGCTACCTCAATCTAGGATTATGTGAGTGATTTTGTCACATGAACACCTCTGAATATGATTGCAGTTTTCTTATTTCTTAGATGTTGGAACTTGATGATCTTTAACGTCCCTTCCAACTCTAACTGTTCTATGATTCTGTTTGTCATTCAACTATTCTTATTGGAAGGGAAGAGATAGACATCTGCTCGTCTTGGTAATCAATCTTTCAAATGGCATTGCATGAAGATAAAGTGCATTTGCAACCTTGTAATAATTAATATTTCTGGACATCTTTTTAGAAATGCCTTCCTTGAGAAGAAATAGATTCCTCCATTTATAATTGATGAAGAATTGTTGTTGATAATTTCATATTTTTCCCTATCCCCTCTGTGAAACTGCATGCATGAAACAGGATTTTTTGTGTGTTGCCATAAACTTTGGGATTTCTGCAGGGCGCCTTTCCCAGTATTTACTTTCTAGCTACTGGAAAGATTTGTTGTTAGGAGTATTGAGATATATGCCTGGAGGTCCACATTGTCTCATTTTAAGTAACTCTTGGTTTCGTGCTTTTTAAAATAAAAGAATTAATCATGTGCACTTTAAAGAGTAGGCACAATTTGCATTATGTCCAGATAAACATGTATGCTTTTGGATGCTTATCAGTATTTTCTTGATATTTTGAAAAGCCTCTCACACAAAATATTCATTCATGCCTTGTGACCATTACCCCAAAGCGGAGCCATGCTGTGCCAGGCTGGAGTGCATCAGAACATTTGTGTTATTTTTTGATTTCTTTTGTTGTTGTTGTTGGTTTTGGTGGGTTTTGCACTTGTGGAAGTGCAGTGGACTTTCAGAGGGTAAATGTCTGGGTCATCTCATCACAGTGCCAAACACCTGTGGCTTGCAATGAGTTATCGTGTGGAGACACGACAGTAAATGTGTGAAAATTGTATGCTTTAGAATGCATTTCATTGCAGTTGGATTTAGAACCATTATAAGTACTTACTGATGGTTCATTTGTACTAATACATTGTTTGCCAATTACATTGAATTCAAATTCAAATTGTATATTTTAAACTATATTTTATCACTGCTAAACATCTGCATGACAGGTTTTTTTATGTGGTATAATATAGAACTCACAAGTCAGATAGCATGTGTTACTGCATGCTTTACCTTCAAATTGACAGTATCGGTGTTAGTCTTCCCATGATGTTTAGATCCAGATAGCTTTCCTCTTGTCCTCTTGCACATCAGAATGATGTTGGTGTCAAAAGATTTTTGACACACATACTACGGAATTGCCAGCTCACTGATGAGATGCTATGTGTAGACAACCCTGGCTCTGTTACAGTCATCTTAGAAAAATAAGCATTGTTAAGCTTTTCTTGTCCTTTTGCAGCCATTTGGGTAAACCGTTCAGGTTTGTGTAAATGTAGCTAGTCAGAACTATTGTTTGGAATTGCTGATTTTTTTCTTTTATCTGGCTTTTATTGTATGAATACTTTCCATGGTGAAGGAGAGGAGTATTCAAAGCAGAGTATTTTATACTTTTAATGGATTATTTATTGTTGGTAAGCAATTAATTAGAAGACAGAAAGCAGTGTTCAGACAGAGAGCTGCCTCCAGATTGTATGTTGCAGTGTGGTAGTCAATTTTTGAGGCCCTTGACTCAGAGTTAAGGTAGCAGTCTGGAGAAGTGACTGTATGAAACATGTGCTGAACTAGAATATGAAACTAGAACATAGCAAATAAAAGCAGTGTAGGCTGACTGGCTGCTGTTTTACCTGTATGATGGTATTTTGGGAAGACCTACATTGGGGAAGATAGGAGCTTTCCTATATTCTCGGCAAAAGTAACTTTTTTTTAGATGAGTTAATGTTACTTGAGTGTGATGTATATTTCTGTTGGAATTATAAATTAAATTTCTTATCTATGTTAGTTTCGTTACTGCAGAAATATTACTGTTAGTTGATGATCTTTTCTTGTTTATGTTGATGTGCTTTACATTTCCAAATACGAATTTCACTTTGTCCTTAAACCCTCTAAATATTCCTCAAATTTTCAAAAACGCAGAGCCCTATCTTCAGTTCTATCACTAAGTCACCTTTATTCTAAACCTACTCCTAAGCAATAGCACACAGTCGTGCAAAGATGAAGTCCTCTAATTTTCTTTTAAAATGTGTCCAGAACTTAATTTCATTTGTTACTCAGAGGAGAAGACTGAACAGAGAAGTAATAAATTATAACAATAAATACTTTCAGTAGCAAGAACGGCTTAGTACACAGCTGGTGTAAAATTGATAGTACCTGATACTGAGTTAAACCAATGACTTCTATGAGAGGTGGTCTGCCTTCCTTGGTTTTTGGGTTGTGTTAACTGCAAGAAATACCGGTTAGTTTGATGAAATGCTTGGATTTGTGAGAAAAGAAAGCACATGGTATATTCTAACTTTGTAGCAAGAGATAGATTTGATGGGGTTGTATATATATATGTATTTGTCTCCAACATATTTTTATATATTTTTTCCACTACCCTACTATCTGGCTCCTGTGTAAGCTTTTTGTGCATTTTCTTCTTGGACCACTGACAAAGTAAGAAAGCGCTGTTATTCTCTTTTTACAGATTAGGAATGGAAATGAGGTGATATTCTTCATATTAGAACTAGGTAACTTTCAGATTTTGGAGAAAAAGGGTTTTACAATTTGTTGAGGTGGAAAAAATCACACATAGCCCTTTAAAGTGAAAAGTGACAGAAAGATCCAAACCGTATTTGCGCTTATGAGGAACAGAAAATTCAGCAGCATCTTACCACAGTCATGGGAAGAAGCAGCTCACAGTAATTGTTTTGTAGCTTCCACGTGGAACTTAGAGTGGTGGAGGGGAATGCCTTTTTCCCCTTTCTAAATAAATAAATAAATAAAGTCACTGGCTACTCTTCTCCTTTCATGAGCAAATAATGCCATTACAATAGTCTGGAAAGAGTGAAAAATAGCCACTTATGTGAGGTTCCTGGGAAACAGTACTGTGTGAGCATACTTTTTATTCCATTGTTTCTCTCTCAGTTTTTCCTGTTTCTCTGTATGGAATAATCGTACTTCAATAAGTAATTTTCTCAAATTTATATCTGCAATTTCTTTCACTGAAATACAGTCTGAATCAATTATATCTTGAGCTAGCTGCTGTTGTAGAAATATACACCTGAAACACAGGGAATGAAGGAAGGAACAAAGCCTTCCTCATTCTCTATTATTGCTGTCTAATATAAATCTAGAGTCTGAAATCAGTGGCTGTACCATCATGCTTTTGTTCTTTGGATTATTTTAGTAATTGCTTAAACATTTAAAAAAGCCTAATGGCCTTGAATGCACAGTTTCGGGGTAACAGTTATGTTCTGAGTTGTATCTTCTCTATCTCCTAGAACTTTGTCATTCTGTGGTAAGTTTCTTCAGTATTCTCATTAACTCAGATTTTCTCTGCAAGTGGTTTTGTTACTGGAGCATGTAATAGTTATGAGAGCACATTTTCTTTTTTTTTTTCTTTCTTTGTTTTGTTTCTTTTTTAAACAATGTTTCTTCAGTGAGCAAACAATTTACAGGACATACTCTCTGGAGATAACTTTAAAAACTATATACTATCCTGTTATGAGACTAAGTTATTGCCATTTAAAACATCATGTTAAGAAAGCCAAATTGACACAGTCAAAGACTTTGTGTATCAAATTATGCTTAGGCAAATTTCTCTTTCTTTAAAAATGCTGTATTGGACACAGTTTAGCACACAAACTACGTTGTTGTCTTGTCGTTCAGAGAAGAGCAAAGCAGGTGATTGTGTGTCAAATCTATCAAACTCCCTTTAAACTGTAGTTTAACTGAGAGTGGGATCCATTCTTATTGAAAAGTTAGAAGAAACAGTAGTCAACATAAATGCTGACCTCAGTTTATGCCTTCTGAATTGCATTTCACAGAATCATTTTTCTTTAAATTAGATAAAGGCAAGCTAATAACACTTCATGTCCTTGGAGAGATGTTTGCATTATTTCACATATAAATTAAGAGACAGAGCTAGGAATCTGATTCAGTATATTTAGATGTTTCATCATATAGGCGCTTCTTTTTTTTTCCCTAATGTCTTTGTTTGCTAAGAATGAAGGCCAAAACTAGTGCATTCTCCCTACACATGCAGGCTGCTATTTGAAGTAGTAAGTTGCTTGCCCCCTCACCCAAATATTTACTCTGTTTGTTTCTTTTTCCTTTAGGGCCTAGTCCTATTGAAAAGATTTGACTGATTTGAAAAATAATTCGCTCAAGATTTATTTTCTTTATTCTCTCTCATACAGGTTTGCATTTTTCACAGGCTTTGGTTTTGGCTGACATCATGCTATAACAGTGTCAAATAAAAAGCCCATTGCCTTGCAGTTTTGCACAGGACTGAAATTTAAAACTCTGCTATAGGCTTTCTGCGTGAGACTGAGTAGAGCTATAGGCTCTACTCTTTCCCTCACATATGCTGATAAACGTTATTTACCTGGTAGGGATGCTGGACAGCCAGGCTCGCAGAAGAAGGTAGAGCTGATGTGCCCAAAGGTTGCTAACTTGCTGCTGTCACCTCTTGTCTGGTCCCTCCTCTCTTTGCACACCCGCTTCTTTTTATGGCTTTCTGATACACAGCAACGTGAGTAGGCAAAGCTTGCCATGCTGACACTGTGAAAATCTCTTAATTTATAACGTAACTGTTTCCTGCAAAGACAGAGCTCTGCAGAAACAAAAGTAAAGGGAGGATTATGTTTTCTCAGTGCTTACAGGCACTGAGTCTCTTTTATAATTAGCCTGGTAAATTGATTAGAATATATATCCTAAACGTCAAATGTTGAACTCATTAAAGAGCTTTCATTTTAATTGCAAAAAGTACAAAACCATCCCAAACATAAACAAATAAACATCAGATGAACTCACAAGACAAATGTTTCCAAACTGGACCAGATAATGGTAATTATTCTGCGTAGTCTTGTCTCATACTGAGATAAAAATCAGTTTTAAAATCTGTAAAAGCAGTTGAACCATGGTTTCTGGGTGGAAAAAAAAGTCTTTCTTGACTGAAAACAGCTTGTGGCTAATGAGATATGAGCCTGTCAGTTCTACTGGAAAGCAGTATTGGTCCTCCACAAAGCATTGCAAAAACAACCTATGATAGAATGTACTTAACTATAGCTCCATCTAGGCAAAGTAGCTGAAATAATTTTGCTAACAAAGCTTCCAAAAATGAGCAGAGGGACCAGGATATAGCACAGTGACAGTGATTTTGGGATGCTGCATTCTTTTTGCAGTAGCTGCGTTGCTTATTGTAATTAATCTTTGTGTAACCTTGTAATGTTTTCCAATGAAATTTCCTCTTCAGGTGGAAGGGAATTGTAATGTGGACCAGCAATTTTTTTATTATTTTTTTTTTTCCCATTCTCTCTTTATTAGTATACTCTAAACAGACAGTAAAATTGTGTGACTTGCCTCAAGGTTTGATCATGAAACAGAATGCAATTGTACATACTGTAGTGGATATGCACGTGTCTGACTGATCTGACCTGCCGATGAATGGTAAAAGTATCATTGCCAACCATTTGTTGTGAAGAAAGCAGGCAAGCTGGTTGGGTAGCCCTGTCTGTAGAATGGTGATCATCTGAGTCACATTCATTATCCCAATCATACTTGACAATCATGTAAGTAAGAGTGAAGTAGGAAGTGAATTGCACTGAATTTATCTAAAAATACACGTTCACAGGAATATTTATTATTTACATGTTCTGCATTTTCTACAAGTTCATAAAAATGAAATGTCCATTTAATTCCTATTAAGTAGCATTTGAAGGGGGGATTTCTCTCTGGTTCTAATTAAACTTCATGTGAAAGGTATAAATTTTACACCCTTCCCCTGCCCCATCTTACCTTGTTACCCTCCAGTTTACACTCTGTTCTGACCTCCTATTTCTTCAGCTAAACAGGAATAATACTCATAATTCTGACACTGATGTGTTTGTGGGTTTTTTTCCCCATCTGCATTCTCTAAAAGCTGACAGGCAGCGAAAGTCTGGAATGAATGGGGTTATGTACTTTCAAGAGAGCCCTGGCCTTTGCAAGCCTGGTTTCCTATCATCATCATGTAATCCCATATGATAGTTTCTCTCCCAGTACATCTCCTAAAAGCAAATCTCAGTATCTACCCTTACTACAAGTACCAAATTTGGGCATCATTTCTATACCTGCAACCCAAAATAAGGAATTACTAATGCCTTTGTAGGGTAAACTGATAGTATTTCTGGAGTGGAGCATAGCATCTTGGCTGCTTGGGTTCAAGGAAGAGAAAGGCTGTCAAGTTGTTCCAGGATTGGAGGGACCATCTGGTGAGAGGTAAAAATGTTTTGGTTTGTTCAGCTAGCACAATGCAGACTAAAAGCTGATGTATCTGGGAAGTGCTTAATGCACACTGCTCATCAGTGCAGGGAGTGCTTAGAGGTTTTCCACTGGATGTTGAAATGTAAGTATGAGTATTGTTAAGTTGTATATTACGTTCTTTGTTCCTTTCTGCTCTTGCACTCTGACTATTTAGGAATTTTGCTGAACTAAAGAACGTTTGGTTTTCAACAAGATAAATTAAGTATGATGCAAGAATTTTTGTATTTTTGACATTAGAGTCCAGTTCGGAAATTAAAGAGATTTAGGTAGACTTGGGTTCATTACAAAAACCTGGAAGTCACCTTAAAATTCTCAGAAACCCACTGTCTATTACTTCTTGATGGTATACATAATTTGTGCATCAAATATAATACATATATATATATATATATATATAATATCCACAAATAAAGACATATACACTTTTAAAATTAACTTGATTATTGGACTAGATGGCTAAAGGTCTCTTCCAACCCAAACTCTTTTATTATTATGAAGGCTTATATCCAAAGAAGGGAGCTGTGTTTAAATAGAGAGAATAGAAATTATCTCAGATCATTTGTAGAGTATACAGGTATTGTTTAACAGTATATATGTGCAAACCAGAAGACACATGAGACTTGAACAATGTATACAATAAAGTAACATACATTTTCATCCATAAACTCAAATGGAAGGATTATGAAGTTTATTTTATCAGTCATTCAAACCCCTGTTCCCATAAGTACATTCCTCTGTCTCATAGCAGCAGCAGTGTGGGCTAAAATCAGATGAGAGGAAGTAGAAACACATACTTAAAAAGTGAAAAAATATATATTTTTTTTAATCATTTTTGAGCCAAATATTTTTACAAGTTGAATAAGTATCATTATTTCTTTTGTGTAGATTGATTAGCTAAGCATAGATTAAATGGATTATCTGAGGTCATATGAGGAGTCAATGCTGGATTTAGGAATACTTTCAAAATCTCTGATTTTGAAATCCGACATTTCAGTTAGTCTCATGGGATTATGTCTCACTGACACCTCACTGATATCGCCACCGTTAAAGGAAATATGAACATTAGTTTGCACTTAAATTTTCTGCTTTAGTGGAAACTTCTATTATGCTGTTTTAAAATAAATCTTCATTAAGAATTAATTTATTTTCAGTATGGATTTGAATATATAAATTAACATTTGGCCGATTTAACATTTTCATGACCTCTTAAGTTACAGTTATATCTAGGAAAAGGTAACTGAAATGTTTAGAATCTTTTGATTATTGTAAGGCATTTGACTTGGAATAGTATGACTTCTCAGGTAGTAAATAAAGCTTGTTAAATGCAACTTTACAAGCATTAAGCAGGTTAGAACTGTTTGAAAAAATAGGGTGAAAGCATAATGATATGTAAAAATTTACTGTTGAACAGTTATGTGTCTCATGCATTTGTCCCGATAGGGGAAAGATGTTATTTAGATGGTTTTCAGAGCCGGTTTTTAGAAACAGCCTCTGTAACACAATTTTTGCCAGCAGGGTTTGCGGATGCCACAAAGGCTGTGGATATCTGAAATAATGAAGAGCACAGGTCACTGTGCTCAGAGAAATGTGTTTTGGTGCAGTGAAACATAGGGATGAGCATCTAGGAGTTACAGGAGGAGAACAGGGATTGGGTGGGGTTTCTTTGGAGCGGTGCTTGGGAAAAAACACCAGTGTCACGGTAGGCCATCAGTCAAACTTGAGTCCCCATCTGACCCTGTGGCCAAGGGGACTCATTTAGGTGTGCAAATAAGAACACTAAGTGCTGGTAGAGGAGGGGCATCACCTTTGTATTTTTTCCTTCTCTGACTGCTACAGTGGGATTTCCAGGTCTGGGTTCCACACTTCAGAAAAAAGATGACAAATTGAAGAGGGCACAAGGAAAAGACTGTGACTAATTAAAGGATTAGAAAAATATGATTTCTACAGAAAGACTTAATTCAGTTTATTTAGATTATCAAAGAGAAGGTTAATGGGTGATACGGTCACAGCCTCTAAGTACCTACAAAGCAAGAGAAATTTGATAATAGAGGGCTCTTCAGGGCAAGGGAGACAGATAATAACAAGAGCCAGTGGATGCTAGGTACTGCAGTGAGACTAGGAATAGAATCCTGTTTTTCTCTTTAAACAATGATGACCGTTGGTCTTGGAAAAAAATTACTAAAGGTCCCACTAATTTTCCATTACTGTACGTCGTAAAGCAGAATGCTTTTATTAGAAGACATTGTCTTGTTCAATCTCTGCTCCCAGAGTTAAGGAAGATATTATGAAACAGGAGTTTAATAACTGTATTAAAACCATTCATACTAGAGAACCACAGTGCTAGCATCCAGTTGCTGAAATGAGAATGAAAACTGTGTTTCTTTTAATATGCTGGCCTCAATCTGGCAGGTCTTTAGGCTTACCATCTTACTGAAGGTTCATCACCAAACATTCTTGATTTTGTGGGAGTATTTGCATGGATCAGAACCAGCATACTCAGTGCTAGGAATCTGAATGTTTTTTTGCAGACGTGGTAAGTTATACCGAGTGTAAGATTGTTTTCCAAAGCAAGTATCTCAGGGAATGGTTTTTTGATTCCAGTCTGAGGACTCCAGCCACAGGTTGCTGTGTTGCGGTGAGCGCCTCCTGCCCCTGCAACTCAATGGTGGTACCTAGAACTGGTTGAGAACACTCTGTCTATATCACCAGTGGCCTAGTTCTTCATCCCACTGGGCACTTGCATGGACTGGCAACTTTGCTGGTATGCTTCCTGGGCATGTTACCTACCTATTTATCAGAAATGAGGCCTCTCCCACAAACTACTCTCAGCTTCCTCAAGAACAGATCTAATCCTCAGCAGCATAAGAACATTTATCTGTCACTTAAAATGCTGTGTTAAATGGCACAACATTGATGCTCTCCATAATGCTCATCTATCTGGTTTAGTCCTTCCAATCCCAAAGTTCCTACTTCAACAGCCCAAGTTAGATACTGATACAAACAGGAAAGTATATTTCATAAATGTTTCTTTGTCTTAGTTTTCCCATCACATACTAATAATTTTGATCTCATTAAGAGGTGTGCAGTATCCATTCTTCTGGTTTTGCTTTGTCTATTTTTCTCCATTCCGCACATGCTCTGTTCTTTCCCCTTGGACTAGTTTCCAGACTGAAAAAAAAAAAATAAAAAATAAAAAATAAAAATTCTATAGCTAAGTCAGGTAAAAAGGTAGGCCTAGGGAGGCTGTGGACCCTCTCCCGAAGGCAACAGGAGACCTGGCCAAGATATGGATAAGGTACTGAAGGACTTTTTTGCCTCAGTCTTCACTGGCAAGGGCTCTAACTGCACTGCCCAAGTCACAGTAGGTAAAACCAGGGGCTCCGAGGATGAAGAACTGCACACAGTAGGAGAAGATCAGGTTCGAGACCACCTGAACAACCTGAAAGTGCAAAAGTCCATGGGACCTGATGAAATTCATCCATGGGTCCTGAAGGAGCTGGCGAACCAAGTTGCGAAGCCACTTTCCATCATATTTCAGAAATCGTGGCACTCTGGTGAAATTCTTGTGGATTGGAAAAAGGGGAACATAACCCCAGTATTCAAAAAAGGAAAAAAAGAGGACCCAGGAAACTCTAGGCCAGTCAGTCTCACCTCTGTGCCTGGCAAGATCATGGAGCAGATTCTCCTGGAATCTCTGCTAAGGCAGATGGAAAATAAGGAGGTGATTGGAGACAGCCAACATGGCTTCACNTGGGGGGACCTGATTGTAGCCTTTCAGTATCTGAAGGGAGCCTACAGGAGAGCTGGAGAGGGACTCTTTGTCAGGAAGTCTAGTGACAGGACAATGGGTAATGGTTTTAAATTGGAAGAGGGGAGATTTAGATTAGATATTAGGAAGAAATTCTTTACTGTGAGGGTGGTGAGGCACTGGAACAGGCTGCCCAGAGAAGTTGTGGATGCCCCACAAGGCCAGGCTGGATGGGGCTTTGAGCAACCTGGTCTAGTGGGAGGTATCCCTGCCCATGGCAGGGGGGTTAGAACTTGATGATCTTTAAAGGTCCCTTCCAACTCTAACCATTCTATGACTATGATTCTGTGAATGTCTCATTTTCTCCATAACCCTTTCTCTACATCAAGCTTCCTATGAGGTTCTGTGCATCTTCTCCAGATCCACATAGCTTCTTGATTTGTAAGACATAGGATGAATGTTTTGGTTTCATTTTGATATGCTAGATCAATTCTCACTTCCAAAACACCAGAACTCTGTTGAACGGTCGGAGAAAATTAATTTCTTCTGACTGTTTTCATATCATGGCATTTACAGTTTTCATTTAAATGGTTGATCAGAAAACTAAGCTACTAACCATGTTTCTGGTCAAACAAGCCTGTGACTTGACAATCATTAGCAAATAATAGACTGTATATATGCTGACACCTTCATAATAAGAACTATAATATCAGAATAAGAATATAGTGCAATCCTGGGGACATCTCCCACATCATATTTATAATTGTTATAGCAGTTTTTTATTAAACTATCTTCCGTTCTTTAATGTAAATGGCAGATTTCACTGTGCTAGTCTCTGATGCTAGCATTTAGTGCTTGTATGAAGAAAATATTTTTATCCCCCGTAGTCTCTTATCCACAATTCATACTTTAGAAGGTTATTTCTTTGGTAAGATGCCTGTAATTTAGTGGAAGTAATAACAGGCTGTGTGCATTTTTCTGGAATTTTAAAATTCTAATTTAAGCTATAAACAATTTATGCAATATCTTGAGGTTCCTTGACACATTGGAATTGAAAGGGGAGAAATGGAAGGAAATGACAAATCTTTCCTCTTTCCTTTTTTTTCCCCTTGTTTATGATTTTTCACTCATCAAGTATTTCTCAACTTGTGGTTTTCAAGAAACAGGGTTTGATTAATGAAGTGTCAGATACAGAGGATATTATGAGAATTTTGGCATTTATTGTCTGCAGCATTTAAATTAACCACGGTGTTTTCAATATTCTGTATTTTTTATTTACTATAACTGTTGTCTTGTTAATAGTAAATACCCTCTTATAGTAAATACCAGAACATAGTACATTTTGATCTTTAGACAACTACAGAAAGTTGGTATTTATGCTAACATTATGCCAGTTATTCAGATTTGGCACTTTGATGGAAATCCTTTTATTTCTTTATTTTTTTTAAACCAAGACAAGGAAGTGTTTTTGTTTAAATAAAAGATATATTGTAATTTCATTTGTTAAGATGACATTTCCTTAGCACTGTTGATAATTTATTAATTTTTCAGGCTATAAACACTTTGACAGTAGAATAATATTTTGTGAAGTATTTGTGAAGAGCATTAAACTACCTAAACGTGCCATGGATGCTTATGAGCTAGGCCTAAGGTCATCAAAATCATTTTACATGTGGAAATGGACAGCTATCAAAACTTGACTAGCATTACGTATTTAGCAATATCAGCAGGTCAAATAGGAGTTCAGTTATTAATCCTTTATTTAATAATTTCTTACTCTAAACATCTGAAAACATGTATACTAGATAAAAGACTTCTATGTTATTATGCTTTCCCTCTGTATTGGTATAATCAGTGGATATTGTATACATACTTGCCTTGATGTACATATGACACATCCATGGTCTTGTTCACTCCTTTAACACTGTAGAGAGAATTTTCATTTCTGAAACATCCCATTTGAGTGTCAGTCTTGGTGTTAGACATATACTAGCAGCAAAACCTGCCCTTGAGTGCTTCTTGTATTAATAGAACCTATGTAAAAAAAGGGGAAAAAAGACCATATATTTCATTTAGATGTGCATTGTATCCTTGAATAATTTAATATATCTCCCAGATAATGATGTCTTATTATTAAAGAACTTTTCTTTCCTCATCCATATTAAAAATTACTTCCATGTTTTTACTGTGCTTCCTTGTTCCAATCTCTCTGTCAGAATGTGTTGTGCTGTTGACAAGGAGTGTGCTATTCTCACAATACATAAACACTTTAGTCTAACTATGCCATTGAAAGCGCTTGTGGTTCAAGAATCTGGATGATACTGCTCCTATATTGTATAGAGGTATTTGGAAATCATCCCAGTGACTTTTCAGCAAGCACTTAATGTGATTCATGATGCTCTGGGGTAGAATCACAGATGTGAAAGAGACCTACTACATCATCACTTCCATTTCCATATGAGATCACATTATATCCCCCCAACGGAGGTTGCATCGAGTATTAGATTCAGACTACATTTGCTCTCCAACAACTTTCCAGACCTGGCAGGAAAAACATCTTCCTGAGATTTCTTTAAAAAGCATAATAAGAACCAGAGAGTCAAGGCTGCCTTGTCCCTCTATTTTAAAAATCACATGAAGATTTTTATGTATCACTTTCAGTGACACTCTCAACAGCCATTTAACTATGTTATATATGTACTGAGACATTTGTGTAGGTATGTAGCATGTGAGCTCTGTGCAAAGGCATGTCCTGGATTTATGGATATGTCTTAAGAGGTGAAATTGCAGACTATTTCTTTGGAACTGATTAATCTGATTTACAGGGGGAAAATGAGTCTGTGTTTGTGTGCTATTTCTTAATTAACCTACCTATTTCTTGGATACAGAGAACATACAGCAAATATAATTTTTTTTTCAATTTTTTGTGCTACCTTGCTTCAGTCAGAATAGATCACACTGAATTCAGACTGTCATCTGTGGGAAGCTGCTGCAATAAATTCCATTCTACAACTTAAACACTTTTTTTTCTCTTTCTCTCTTCCCTTCTCCATCCCTTCCCTCCCCTCCCTCTTCAGGCAGCCAAGGGCAGTTTCCACTTACACAGAACGTTACGGTTGTTGAAGGGGGAACAGCAAATTTGACCTGCAGGGTCGATCAAAATGATAACACTTCCCTCCAGTGGTCAAATCCAGCTCAACAGACATTGTACTTCGATGACAAGAAAGGTAATTTTTTTCCTGAACTAATTGATCTGCCTCATTTTTTCTAAGAAAGATATGTTTAAAACAATTTCTCTTTAATATTTTAATGTGAAAATATTTGCTATATGTTTTTAGCTATAATTATTATATAATCTTTCTTCTTGGAGGGGAGTTCACTGAAGTATTCTCTTCCATATAAAATTGTATCTTATTATTAAAGGCAAAGAATAACATTTGAAATTCCTATTGCAAGCTAATTTGGAAAACATTATTGCAAAGTATCTTGGAAGACCATTTATGCGTGGTGAGAGATTGGCAAGAAAGAGAAGAAATAGTCTAAGTCAAGGGAAGAAATCATCTACAAACCTTGTGGCTGACTTCTATTAGAGTATGTGTTTGTATACCTAGATATACTATATATATGCACATATATATGTATATAATCCTACTGTTTGCTTCAATTATACTGCAGTTTGGTTGTTAGTGCAATAAACAGTTCCTGTTGTGGGTGTTCTTAACAGCTAATAAAAATGCTTGGATTTAGTGCCCTGATTTTTTTCTGGTTATATCATACACAGGTATTTTTCCTTTTTGTTGAATTAGAGAGGAAAAAAGACAGGAAAATATCACTTCCTTACAAAAAGAAGGATATTATCACTGCAGTATGGTATATTTCTAAGACTATTTATCTTAATCTGAAATGAAAGAGCATTACATTTTACATAATGGAATGTTAACATAAAGATTACATTAGATTCCGTAAAGAAATTAAAACTAAAGTCATGAGGAATAAATTCATCACTTACTTTCAAAAATTCAAAAGCTTTGGTGTTGATTTCAGTGGTACAGAAGTTCAGCAGTATTTTATATTAAGTCTACTGCTTGAATTTATTCTGAAAGGTTCTGCATAGTCTAGAACATATCTTAACAAGTGCAGTTATTCCTCTGCTTAAAATTAAATAAGTACTGTCCAAACGCTTTGCTGAATGAGTACAAGATTTTAAAACACCTTGCAGGACTGAGAATGCTTTGTGAATCTATGCACTTCAATAAAAGTAGAGTCTAAAACCTACCATTTTATACCTGCAGAAGCTGCAATCAAAATACAGGGGTTTTGCTATTAATATAATAGCTGAATAGAATCTGTGGTGCTGAAGTGGTTCCTTTCTCTTTTATCTAATTTCCTGTAGCGTGTAATCATTTGATTTGCAATTTCTTTGAAATCATAAGTACCTTTTGAATGCAGGATTGAAGATGAGAGGTTTATAAGGTGCAAACTTTTGAGTTATAAGTCTAGTCCTATAATCTTTACTCATACGGATCCCATTATTTTAGTTGTAATCATTAGTGATTTGGGATGGGTAAATAATGCCTGGAATGCTAAAAGCAGAGAGAACTTGTCTGTTGATAAAGCACAGCAATACACACAAAATCTGTATTTTTATTTTAAAATAAGTGACATTTTAAATGATGCTGAGAAGGATGTGGGAGGACTGGAAACAGATTAATTTGAACTTTGTAGCCATTTTGGTGTGAATTGAATTTTCTGTGTACTTAGCTAAATCTGTACTTTTACAACGAATAATTGAAGTTTGTATTACTTTTTAATATAATGAATAGAAGCAACAGAATTTGAATGGCATGCAGCATAGTAAGTACTTAGAAGCAATTTATATTCCCCACAGGAAATGTGAGGAGCTGAAGTGTGTAAATTTGAAGGACTGCACTCTTTATTGAACTTTTAGCTTGTCCCAAGACTTCGAGGAATACTTGATAATTCATTTATGGAGGGATTACTGTGCATCTCTTAGACAGGAAAATGTTCAGTGTGGGCAAGAAAAAACTTTAGGTCATTTGATCTGAGATATTTAGTCTCTCTTACTTTGGCAAAGCTTTGCATTCTGGATGACATTTCCAGACTTGTGTATACTGAAGGGAGGGAGCAGGGCATCCAAAACCTACATGAAAAACTGTTGTGATTTATCCTCAGCTGGCAACCGAGCACCTCACAGCTGCTCACTCACTCCACCCCAATGGGATTAAGGGGTGTATCAGAAGGGTAAATGTGTGAAAACTCATGGGTTGACATAAAGATAGTTTAATAAGTAAAAAAAAGCCACACATGCAAGCAAGAGAAAACAAGGAATTCATCACTGCTTCTCATTGGCAGGCAGATGTTCAGCCATTTCAAGGAAAGCAGGGCTCCATCATGCATAATGTTTGCTTGGGAAGACAAATACCATCACTCCAAATGTCTTTCACTTCCTTCTTCTTTCCTCAGCTGTAGATACTGAGCATGACATCAAATGGCACGGAATAGCCCTTTGATCAGCTGGAATCAGCTGTCCTGTCTGTGTCCCCTCCCAACTTCTTGTGCTCCTGCAGTATACTCTGGTAGTGTGGTGTGAGAAGCAGAAAAGATCTTGACTGTGTAAACACTGCTCAGCAGTAATGAAAGCATGCATGTATTATCAACGCTGTTATCAGCACAAACCCAAACCCTAGCCCCATACTAGCTACTATGAAAATAATTATGTCTATTGCAACCAAAACCAGCATAAAAACATTCTACCTGTTCTGAAAATGAAGTTACAGCTTCCATTGGCAATTTTTTCTCTGTATGTATATGTATGTGTTTTTATAAGTAAGAAAGAGATTTCCTTTATGTGCTTTTGATGCTTTCATTCTTGAGCTAAAATGGAGAAAGTGTTTATGTCTTTGATACCTTGGTGGTTATCTCAGTAAATGATGGAAAGCACAACTGTAAAGATTTATTTTTTTCCTTTTTTTTTTCCCTTTCCCACTTTTCCCAGCCAGGCATACAATTCGGCTATGAAAAGCAACTTTCTACTAAACCCAGTCATTACATTTAATTTATTGAGAGTAATGCCTCAGCTAGAGTCTTTTCAAACCTGTCTCTTAATGTTAGCCAAACCAACCTTCAGATCTTCTCCCTTCAGCACCATGGAATTTCTGTTTGATAGGTATGTTTCTCAAACCCTGAAAATTCATGACGGCTGTTGAGTAGATACAAAATGGTGAAGGGTTAAGTTCTGTGCAGGAAACACAACTTTAGAAGTGGTAGCCAATAGTCTTTATATCCATCAGAGCTGAGTAATTGTGGATATTGCCACATTCAGAACTAAATGAAATTTGCATGCCTTTAATTTGTGTTAATAAATTATTTTCTATATATGTACTCAGAAGAATGACACAGATAATATTGAAAAAAATATATATTTTATATCTGGAAGCGTTAAAAAGATTCAGCAAACTTTTATATTGATGATTCTGTATTTTAATAATTATGAGAGGATCAGCCAATAAAATGAAGGAAGTCAGGTAATATCAAAAGAGGGTCCTAACTGCAGCAGACAATGAGGGAGATGACAGATGTCAGCATATGGCAGAACAGGTTCCAAAACCAGGGCAAATTGTCAATGCAGTAAAAAACCCTCTGTCACTAGATTGTTCTTGACAGGATCCCTTTCGTGCTCACGCTTCTTTCTGAAGAGAGTTGGTTTCCTTGTCTCGCAAAAACATTTTCTGATCAAAATAGAATTTGCCATTGGTCGGAAAAAAAGAATTGTTTGGTTAGATAAAGGAAATAACTGCTACCCAGTGCTATGCCTGGGTTTCTGTTTTATTTAAAGTGGATGACATATATTGTCAAAAGCATGTTACTTTCTTCTGAACTGCGATGCAAATATTGACATTGAAATTAAGAGTTATATTCTTCCTTTTTCTGCTTTAGATATTCTAAATAAGAATGGGAATGCAGTGAGCCAAATACACGAGTACCAAAACTACATTGTTAAAATTATTCTTCTGTTTTTCCTTACATGCTGCCATGGCCACATGTTTTTAAGTACAGATTATGCTCAGTTAGGAAGATTTTGTGGCTGGTAAAGAATCTTCCTCCCCCATCGTCCCAGAAATTTAATATGTGTTTAATATTTATGAAGGAGACAAGAACTATTTTTAACTTAAAACAATTTTGGCATCTAGCCTATAAAGTTTTATGATAGAAAATGAATAGAGTTTTGTTTCAGAAAAGGCAATGCTATAAATTTAGTGAATATGAAACCACAGTTCACAAGTTGTTTCCAGGTCCTCATCACTTGAAGTAGTTGATTTGGGTTTTGTTGTAAACTTAGAACTAAAATGTATTTGACTCATTGTGGTTATGAGAATTGGAGGAGGAAAGAATACTTATCTTCCTAGAGGAAAATAAGCTATAGCTTTACTTTATTATTTATGCAAGGTTGCAGTTGCTTCCCTCTGACTCTTTATTTGTCACCCTAGAATATATTAAAACTGGAACTAACTTTGCTTTCATTGTTATTTCAACACACAGTAGCTTAAATATGTGAAAATACAAATGTTTGATCTTGTGGATTTGGTCTCATTGCTGACCCATATCCTTCCTCACGCTGTCTCTCTGTTGTCCTTCCTGATACTTCTTTTTTTCTGGTTCCTCTACCTTGTAGCTTCAAGGACATTGCATATCAATTTGATTTTTAGCTCTTCCTCTTTCATTTGAAGCATAAAATCTTTACCTGACAGTAAAAAAAAAAAAAAAGGTAGTTTAGTTGCATAAATGGATAAATGGTCTTAAATTTTAATAGGTCTCACAACCTTACCAAGACCCCCATCAGTTTCCCATTCCCCAGGAAGTATTTTAGAATTGTTTATTCCTGGAACATATGAATTCACAACTCACCCTGAACAAGTTCAGATTCTTTGGAAACAAATGCAAATTGCATGCTGCACATGAAACGAGATTTTCCCTACACAATTTTCAATTAAAATGAATAATTGCCATAGAAACCTTTATATCGATTTATGCACCCAAGTACCTATAATTATATAGCTGCCTTTAGAAGCAGCACAATATACAACAATGTAGAACTGGCAGATATGATTTTAAATTAACATAGGTTATTTTATCTTCACTGGTGGTACTTCTTAAGGATTTTGAGTGGGCAATAAAAAGGGAGAGATGTAAATATGAATGCAGATGTATAACACAAAGGGCATAACATGGAAATAGAGAGATGGGTTGATAAAGAGAAGACTGAAAAGAACCTTCATTCCCCGTCCTATCGCAGCTGTCTTCTCACATTTGCTTTCAGTAGGGAATACAGATATATATGGAGTAGGATATTGAGTTATAAAGGAGATATGTACAACTAAATGATGGCTGTCGATGTTAAAGGTGTTTAATTTCATCAATACAAAAAGTGCCATCAGACTATGAAAAGGAAGATAAATGCTACCTGGTGTATATGTACCTAACATTTTGACTCAGTCAGGTGAGTGTAAAATACTTTCTCTTCACCTTAACAGGGAAGTTTGCAGATCTGTGGATAGTAAAACAGTGCTGTGTTGACACTGGTCATGGTGCATTCGCCACAAATGACACACCAGATTTTGATGATACATATGCCTGATGCTAATCATAGATGGGTACATGTCCTTTGTGCCTTCAGCGAGTAGTAACACTTTCATGTCTTACTGAAAAATTAGAAAGCTCATTCTAACCTCAGGATTATTCATCCTTCAGCAGCAGAATATGTTTCTTTAGATGACCTTTGATTTTTTACATGTAAGAGCACTTGGCATTTATGTAACTCCCTATCATCTTGAAAGCTTTCAAAGATACTGGTGCACTAGGCAAAGGTTATGAGATGGCACTGTACTAGCAAAGCTCCTGAGAGCATCCCTGACAGACATGATGCGTCAGGTGAGCTTACAGAAACATATTTGGGTATAGTAGGTGCCCTTAAGGTTCTGCATTTGCTCCCTCTCGGGGGGTGGCACTATAATGTTAGAACTTGTGGGTAAGTTTAGAGACAAGACATGTCTGTAATGGAATGCCTTTTGGCACACGTAGCTGCACTATCAACTCAAACAGAACAACTCCTAGCCTTTTTATTTCCCACTAAAAAGATATTTAGCAGGAGACTTTGAAATTCACAGTGCACAAAGTATGGCTTTTTATTTATGGTGTCACATATATTAGTTTAGGAGGAGTCATTAGTGCAGAGAACTTTAATTCTTACAGTAACACTGTCAAAACTAAATGGTGATAGAATTGCCATACAAAAGGCTGGAACTTTCAGGCATGAAAATCCTGTATCTCTGATGATGTAGGCATACAACTCCTTCCTAGTTGGTCGTATTTACTCTTTGATTTGTTTTGTGGAAGCCAGACTCTGGATATTGAAATTAAGTATAAATGCAGTTTACACCACTCTGTAGTGATTCAGCCTCAAATTCTCATTTACGTAAACAAGCAGAGGCACTTGTGAGGCATAAAAATAATTTCAGAATACTTCCAATTGGGGGAAATGGTGAGCTTCTTTTCTGTAGGCCATATAATGATTCTAGCAAGAAGTTGATGGAAGATGTAGGTATACACATAGACAAACAGTTCTCTACTATAGGGAATAAGCTTGGGCAGTACAAAAGTAGAGAAGCAAAGAAAATCATGGGGTTTTTTGCAATATAAAGGGAAGTAGGAAATGCACGCTTTAGATTAGTTTTGCAGACAGCGAGGCAGACGGGCTGCATTCTGGGAAAGTCTGAGAGAAAGGAACTGTGAAATCAAGTAACAATGATGAATGGACTTAAGTCTCCACCTTCGCACACTCTATTTCCTATTACATAATTGAGTGGAGATGGTATCAGATAGTAGATGATGACCAAGTTTAACTTCATCCTAGGGTACACATAATAAATTAGAGGTTCACTGTTACATAGAGTTTATTAAAACGTTTCAGTAAGATAATACTTCGTAGTAAAATTATGACATAAAATTAAAAAATAATGGGAAAAATTGCAAGAACACTATACAGACAAATACTGAAGTATGACTTCATCTCAAAAAGTTCAGGGGAAGATATACAGAGGGATAGGATTTTCTTTTCTTCTTTTTTAATTTTCCCAGAACCGAACAGCAATAGCTTCTAAATGCCTTATAACATTTGAGAGGTTTCTAGCATTTAAATAAAAAATTGCAGGAGATAGAAATTTGATTTTCACAGAAAGCTTTCCATTGAGATCTTTTAGAATAGTTCTTCTGAGATCTGAATTTAAGTTTAGTTTTTTGTGTCAGTCAGATCTGTTGGTTTCAGTTATGCTACATGACTATCAGTTACTTCTGGGCCAGCTCTTCTCTTTCTTTGAGGCCCATGAGGTGTGACATATAGGGATAGATAACCTAAGTTAAGTCTCTCAGCTGCAATGTTGTTTCTTACAATGGGTTCTTACCCTCACTCACTCCCCTGCGATGGAGTGGTGGAGAGAACTGGAAGGGCAAAACTGAGAAAAACTTGTGGATTGAGTTTAAGAAAGTTTAATAAGTGAAGGAAAAAGTAAGGAAAAAAATTTTTGATGCAAAGGCAATTACTCACCAGCTCCCACAGCAAACCAGTGCCTAACCAGCCCCAGAGCAATCCACAGTTTGGGAAAACAACTCTCAAGTTTTATTTCTGAGCACAGCACCATACAGTATGGAATATCCTTTTGGTCACTTGGGGTCAGCTGTCCCGAATGTGTCCCCTCCCAGCCTCTTGCCCACCATTAGTCAGCTCACTGGGGGTGTGGAGTGAGAAGCAGAAAAGGTCTTGACGCTGTGCAAGCACTGGTCAACAATGGACAATAGGCTGGTGTTTTATCAACATCATTTTGGTCATAGAATTATAGAATGGTTAGAGTTGGAAGGGACCTTAAAGATCATCGAGTTCCAACCCCCCTGCCATGGGCAGGGACACCTCTCCCTAGAGCAGGTTGCTCAAAGCCCCATCCAACCTGGCCTTAAACAATATGGGAATTAATTTTATTCCAACGCAAACCAGTACACCTCTGAACTATGGGTAGGAAATGAGCTTAAATGATTTTGGATAGTAGTTCCTTAATGTTCAGAGGAAAAATGAAGTTGTCTTAGAACTTTTGAGATCAAGAAGTGTCTCGCTTGATCCTTAAAAAACAAGGTTTCAAAAACAGGTTGCTACATTTGGAAGCTGGAATCCTTGTGTTCATGCATCTTAAAAAAAGATAATGTGATAAAAGAGAGCAGAAGTCTGTTAAAATATCTTGACAGCTATTATCTGTATGAATATGAAAATTACATTTTAAAAATGTATTACAATGCATTAGAATATTATTTCATTGCAATAAATTAGTAGAACTACTCCCACTTTCAGCCTTTATTTTTTCATTTCTTAGCAGTATTAAGAGAGTAAATGAGCATATTTTAGAGGTGGTTAGAAAGTGTAGGCGTTTGCATTATATTGTGCTGAAGTGTGGGTATGTGCAGAAGTTAAGTTTGCCAGCACTCAAGCTAAATGGAGAATGAAGCTGAGACACTGGAATATGATGAAGTGAAACAGTAGTTGTGATGACACTGCTGTTTTATCTGTTATGAAGTTTCCTGATAATCAAGCTGGTGGCTATTTTTGTTTCAAATGGCAAAGAATCTTCTAAGCAGTGCAAAATCTTGGGCAGGGGTAGGTTGAAACGAGGTTCAAAAAAGCAGGTGGAAAGAGAAATTTTTTATACCTGACCTCTCATCACTAGTTGTTTGCGTGGATGAGCAAAACTTCCTGGTGTTTCAGAAGAAAATGGTCCTATTACATTGTGTACATTCTGAACTCATTGTTTTCTTTCAGACAACTCTTAGAGCAAATGACAGCGAGGAACAATTTGAGTGCAGAGAAGGGCAAGTGGGAGAATGCACTCACATTGATAGGCACTAGACCCAGGAGTGGTGGAGCTCAACATTGTACATCATAAGAAACATGATGGTAGGCAGAAAAAGACATTCTGTTTTTAATCAGGAGCACGGTGAACATTATTCCTTAGGGAAAGTGAAGGTTATCTTTTTGAGGAGACTAGGTGACAGGTAAGAGTACTTATTGTTATATTGCAGTGTGCTCAGTACAGTAGAGTCAAAGGAATAAGAGAATTACCAGACAGACTAGAACCTGAATGTTTTGTCCTACAAGTGATCGTTACATCCAAGAAAGCTTAACTTTGTAAAGATTAGCTGATATTTCCAGAGCTGATGAAGATTATACTTCTAAAAGGTAAACAGCAGCAGTGGAAAGAGTTGGAAGTTCAAATATTTGGAAATGGCACATCAGATTATGAGGAAATAGACAATGCTTTAGGATAAAAGCATAAAATTATTTATAATTAAAAAGGAAAGACAATCAAGAAGCATTCAGATATTTCCAGGACAGAAAGATGTGATAAATTAGTTACAGAAATCAGAAAAAATCCAAAACACAGGTACAGTCATGACATTGCATCATTGTCTTATAAGGCACAAGCCTTATAAGAACAAAGCAGAAATCTCTGAAAACATAGTATCTGCATGGCACGGTGAAGTGCCATGAAGAGACATTTGGGCTAGCACTTCAGCTAGCTAAGACAGTGCTGGCAGTCCACCTTCCAGAAGGTTTATCTAAGCAAATTAAGTCAGCTAAGAAGAAGAACCTTTTTTTTGCGTGGCTTAAAAACATGAACATAGCTTAACACATTTAAAGTCTAAAGTTCCACAACACAGTGGCTAGTGATACTGGAAACAATCAGCCAAAAGCTGACTTTGAAACGGAAAATGAAATTGAATGCGGTATGATCACAGCAGCCCTACACTAACAGCAGGTGGTACAGTCACTGCCATTCCAGTTGCTTTTAGAAGGGTTAAAGTGGAGATTAACTATCAGTCAGCAAATGCTGGTTGAATAAAAACATAGTAGGTCAAGGAGAAATGTAGTCCGAAGAGTGATTCAACAATATATTTTTAGAGAATTACCCAACTGGTTGGAAAACAACTCCAAAGGATATGACTGAAGAATGGTGACTACTTTGTAGGAAAATAGTAAAGGCATAGAAAAAGCCTCTTCTGTCAGCATGATAGAGAATCCCCAGCCTGGATTAACTAAACCTGAGACAACAACTGTATTCCAAACCTTCCCCAGAAGCCAGTTTGTTAACATAGCTGTACGTGTAGACTTCAGCCTTATGCTTTCTGAAATTACAGCTTCTCTGAAAAGATGGAGGCTTGATAGATTGTTTGAGTCACATTACTCAGTCAAATATGGTAGAGAAGTCACAAAGGTACCTGTTTTCTAAGATGGCAAGCCTCTGCGATGGCCTATTAGGAGGGTTTACGAATTTATTGCCTAGGGGAGATAAATTCTCTCTGAGTTAGAGCTAACTGGCATACAGTGAGTGTGAATGTCTCTGCAGCATGTTTTCCTTCACTTCTATTTTCACTCTTAGCAAGGGTCTTAAGCAAAGCTTGGGTCTTTTTCACGGAAAGCATGGATTTGCTTTTGTTTAACCTAAGAACGGAGAAGATACTACTAAAGGTTTGCTTCCAGACACTCTGTGTGTTGCAGGAAAACTTAATGGTACAAGACTGGACTTCTTAATGTTTAAGTACTACAGTAAAGAAGAATACAGTTTTTCTTCTGAATAATCACCCTAAAAAAAAAAAGTGATTATTGTCACTATGTGATATAAACGAATGAACTGGCAAATCTTAATTATGTTGAGGGTGAAGAGCTGCTTGTAAAAAGCCAACCAACCAAAACCAAACAAATCTACTGAAACAAAATGGTAAAAGTTGCATACTAAATTTAACTGAAATTTTAAATACCTCCTGTATGTTATAGTCAGATCTTATCATAAGAATATAAATCCTACTATATCACCAAATACCTTATTTAAATTTGTATTGGCAGTTGGACACAAATTAAAGACAAATTTTACCAGACCTAACATCATATGTTATGAAGCCATTCCAAGAGATAGATGATTGGTTTATAGGAGGATTGCAATATTCAGGTCAGGCAAGCCGAGGATTTTAATATATCCAAAGATCTGAATAAAGGCAGTAAATGTACACTTTCATAGTGCCTAGACCTAAAAATATTACTATTTTCATTTTTTGAGATGGAAGTGAAGGATTTACTATTATTAGAAGTGCTCTTCTCTCCATTCCCTTTCTGGTAGAAACTTGTTTAAGGAGCTTCCTTTCATGATTGTTTCAGCACAGAAAGTGTAACAAATCATCATGTCCTGGATCTTTAAGGATCTGTGTGCAGAAAAGTAATTGCTGATAAGCTGCCGATATGGGGTGAAAATCCTCAATAACTCAGTGAGAGACTGTGTGATGTTCTGCTGTGAGCCAAAGAAAATAACTTTAAATTGAACAGAAACAAGAACTGAATCAACTGGAATGAGATTACTTTCAGAGGTGTGTACTCTGGGTAAAAAGAGCTTGAGGAAACACAAAACCCAAAAGGCAATTGTCTAAATGGACATGAAAAAAAATGCCAACAAACCAGTACCACACAGAGAGTTCAAGGCATGTTCACAGATGTTTAAAATAAGAATTAAAAAAGCATGCCTGTTACAGCTAATCTACAATAACTGACTGATATTTATTGTTATCTATATATTAATTGTCAAAGATTAATAAGTTTTCAGAATGCTGCTTAAAGAATATAAAATAATTACAAGACAGGGAAGAAAAATAAACCTTTTGAAATTTAAAGTAAAACAAAGATGTAAACTAAGTGTATAGAGTCTAGTAGAAGTATTTTTTGAAAGAAAAAGACAGATGTGAATTTCCATTACAGGGTCTGAGAAGCAAAAAAGCATTTTTTTGTATGTGGCAGCTGTATCAAGACTGGGGCTGCATCCCTAATACCTTCCAATTTGTGATGTACAGGCAAACGAGTGGAACAACTGTTATCTTTGCCTTCCTTGAACCTCAGCTTAGCTTTTGAAGCAAATGCTCATTGATCAGTCTGATCAAACATTCTAAATATAACCCGTCATAAGCTATTATTATTTTATTTCTATCTGTAACTGTAATATCCAGTAGCAGCTAAGAGAATAATACCATGCAACTACCCTGACAGCTCAAATGTATGTTAAATGGAAGCAAAACGAGCTTAAATAGAATTTCTCGTTATCTAAAACAATATTTAGAGGAAAAGTTATAATGCCATTTTACCAGATCATCCAGATTGTCTGCTGCTGATTCAGTTTTCACCAGTGAACAGAAGTTTGGTTTATAAAATAGGCATCACAATATACAATCTTAGCACGTGTGTGTTTATTTTACTTCACAGAGGGCATATTTTCCCTTTTGATATTCTTCAGATTTTTTAGTGAATTTTGCAGCCTAAAAATAAAGTGTGTGTCATCTGTATTTTTCCCATCTTGAACAAAATTATGATGTGTCTCGGTGCAAATCCCATCATTTCTATTTTAATGCTGTGGTTGTGCTGCTTACTAACACACAGAATAAAAACCTGTCTGAATTGAACCATGCTGAATGCATATACCAAACTTGATCAGACTTGCACGAAACTATATGTATTATGGATAAGCATTACGTACAAGTAGTACTTATAATACTTCTAAAGAATACAAATAAGAGCAGACAAGACTCAAATTCTGCCTTATTCAAAAGAAGGAAAAATTCCAATGACTTGCAAGGCAATTCATGTGTGATTCTGGAGACAGAGTAGCACCCTTAAATCCTCTTTACCTCAGTTACAGATAGAATGTTGTTTCAGCCAGTAAAACAGTAGAAACTGAACAGTTGCAATGTTTGTACTGGAATCAAACAGTTTTGGTTTTGCTTGCTGTTTGAGCAATTGAATGGTGAGCAAACCTGAAAATTGTAATTATATTAAAAATACATATGAATAATTCAATCTCTTAATTGTCAAAGGTTGCTAAGGAGAATCTCAGAATAGTCACATTCCATTTCTTTTAACAGCATGATAGAAAGTTTTTGTATACTATTAATGCAATGATTATCTGAAAATGAAGGATAAGGTCTGAAAAGTAAGGAATTGCCTCTGTTGAGTTGAACCATGGGGAATTTCTGGAAGATTTACAATTGTATTGGCTCATTGGTTAATCAGATGGCAGAGAGATGTTCTCAGTATGTATTCCTTTCTTTAATGAAAGAGGCGATTAACCCATGCAAAACTCTATCTTTGAAGACTTCTTTTCTCCAACTACCTAGCAACATTTTATATCCCTATTTTGGTACTGTGCATGCAGATGCACAGTATGTTCTGCTGATGTACTTGATAGAAGACATTTTTGATCATTTTTCAGTTTTGAAGAGTAAATGTTTATCATAGTCACATCTTGTGAGAAAACCAGAAGAGACATGAAAATGGTGTAAGGACTCTGACAGCTGAGCTCTTGGCAAATCTAGCAGCAACACTTTAAATGCTCCTGTCTGCAATTGTCTATCCTGCCCCACTGCCAGATGTTAGTTAAAGACATTGTGAAAGCAGCAGCAGGCGGGAATTTGCTCTTTGCCCATATAGGAAAACTTGCAGCTGGTTTCCTTCTGATTCTGTTCCTTTGTTCTAATTCTGTTCCTTTGTTCTGATTCTGTGATGGGAGTGGTAGTTGCTAGTTCTGGGAATAGAGTTAGAGGCTATTTCTTAAACCACCATTGCTAATTCCATCAAAGCACTTACGCCACAGCTCTTAGACTGCTGCAGAGCAACTCTCCTCTGCAATCCTCTGGTCTGCCTGGGGAACTCTCCTGACAGTTCTGATCCACTGAAAAAGTAGAAATGTCAACTTAAGAAGTCAGACTTGTATCTGCATTAGTCAGAGCTTTCTTAGCGACTGACTCACACATACGGAATTTTCTCTCTGTGCAGATAAGGCAGGATTGTGAATGGGTGTTTTTTTCAGATTTGTTGAAGGCTTCAGTTTCTCCTTATTAACATTTTTAAAAATTGCTTAGCATTTTCTTTCTCACAATGCACAGTGCTTTGATGCTGTGTGGTCAAGTTTTTGTATTTCATATAGCTTTCTTCCTGCAGATGGGCCTGGAGGGGAGCCACAGAAGGGAGGGCTTATTCCTTCTCTGCAGGGTCCAATTACACATTGAAATTGTTCTTGCATTCATCTGGAAGAATCACCTTAGTTCTGAGGCAAGTAGGAGCCTTGAAATGGCACAGCCTGATGTTCCTCTGAGTCAAGAGGCCAGGCACAGTGGTGGTATTCTTATAAAACCTGTGTCAGGCTCTATTTGCTAGTTCTTAGTAAAGCATTTGAGAAATTTCGTAGGTTCAGGTTCCTTGTAGCTGCTAAGGATCTTCCCTATGCATTTTGCAGGTAAATTTGTTGTTCACCAGGCATAGTATGAATTATATTATAAACAAAATATCAAGGCTTTGAGTGAACAATGCATGCTTGATCTTTCACTCAGTGGAGGAAAAGTATCTGAATTAGCATCTGTAAAAGGCTGTGAACAGAGAGCATCTTTCACGGTGAAGAAAAGAAAGTATTTGAAAAATGATCTGCAAGCATCTTCCCTGAAACTGTTGAGCACTAATAAGAAAATCTTATTTTTTTTTTCAAAGCTATCCTAGTTCAGGGCTTAACTGAAGTGAGATCTAGACTTGCTATTTTAAAGGAAGTATCACCTTTTTAACATTCTTTTCAAAATGCAACATCAGCTGTCAAACTTGATTTTTTTAATTTATTGCTTTTTAATTTTAGGGCAAAAATGCCTAGCATAAATAAAAAAACATTTCCCCCTTTTAAATAAAATGCTTATTTCAGTTCAGCTTTTTATATATGAAATGTAAAATTGTTCTAAAATGAAAGTACACCATTTCCATCCTATCACTACAATTATTTCTTCTTTTTAATAGAAAGTGGAAAATTACTACATCATTTAAGTAGTTTATTTTTCAATTATTAATAAGCTTTCCTCAATGTATATTTTTAACTAGTTTTTCGAGCAGATCAGCCCAGCTTCACGGATTACTGAGAAAGCATCGTTCATTTTTTTGGCTTTATTAATTGGTTTTGAATCAAAAGCAAATGTAATATAGAGTTTGGTTTCATTCCCTTAATTTAAACATTTATGACAGGTGTAGTGTGTTGGATCAGTGGAAAGGTCTGCTTCTAGAATCAGGTTCATATGTGTGAGTTGACTTAAACCCTTGAATTTTTGTTCATTGGGAAATAGGAGCAAGGCATGAACTGTGGTACCACAGAGCAAAATACCACCAAAATAATCTGTTGCTTAAAATGGCTCCTCCGTGCAAGCATTACCTTACCATCAGAGCAACATCCTGATGGGGGAGATCAAGCTGCTGGATTTGTGAGCTGTCAGCTTAGTTCCCTGCTCCATTACAGATTGGTTGAGGGCTAGAGCATACCTGTGAATGTTTGTCCATAGATAGTGAAGTGATAGCAATACAAGGTAATGTGTTGCTAAATAGCATTGCTTTATGTTGTGAAAAGGTCTGAAAGTAGTATAGCCGAATCATTTCAGATTCATTCTCTGTCATTTTCTGGTGGGATTTGTTCCTAGTAGAAACAGAAGCAGAAGAGATGGCTGTCACTTCTTCACTGGGGCATCTAGTTCCTCCTCATATTTAGTTGAAACTTCTTACGTTCAAGTTTGTGCCCATTTCCTCTTGTCCTGTTACTGGGCACCACTGAGACCTTTCCTCTTGACACCAACTCTTTAAGTATTTCTAGGTGTTGATCAGATACCCCCTCATTCTTCTCTTCTCTGGACTAAAAAGGCCCAAGTCCTTCAGCCTTTCATTGTAAGATTGATGCTTGAGGCCCCTAATCATCTTTATGGTCCTCTGCTGTACCCTCTCCACCAGTTCCCTGTACTTAGCAGCAATAGGGACAAAGAAAGGTACAGTTTACAAGTCCTTTAACTATTTCTGTCCTTGCTTATTAAAAATTAGGGCCTTGGTCATATGTGTGCTTTAAAGTAGGAGGGAAGATAAACAAGATGTCTCTTAGTTTTGGTGCCTTGCTCTTATGCTGAACTCTTCTACTCCTAACCTCTGAGGAAATTAAAAGTCTGATCTAAAATATGTTGTGGCATTGTGTAAAATAGCTTGCTTTTGTAATATTAGACTTTCAAAATGCAGTTTGGTTTGAGTATTAAAGTTACCATGGAGGTACATACTTTCACCCTTTTATAGATGAAAGTGTGCTAAGTAGAAAGACATATTTTACCCAGTCTTGCAAACTACGTCCTTGCTTCATTACTCACATTATTCTCTTTCTGACTGTTTTCTAGTTAAGGTGATGTAAGAATAGTGCATTCCAAACATATTTCTTGCTGTTCTGTCTCTGCTACTTGAGTGGAAGTTCATCACCACAAGATGATGCAGTGCCACATCAACACACAATGCTGAGGCTCCCAATAACAGTCATAAACGCTTTCCTATCATGTTACGTCTGAAGCACTTCTTTTGAGAGCCTATAGAAGAATTCAGAAAAGCTAATGCAACTCAGGTCAGCTTGTGCTATTTTCCAGATTTTTAAGCCTGGATGAGTTTGGACTCATCCTCCAGATCAATGTGTCCTAAAGCGTATATAATTTCTTTTTTTAAAAAAGAGGGGATTTACTGTCTAAAAAATGTCAACAGTGTTGCTGCTGAAGAATTTTAAGAGGTGCAGTCCATCTGTGTTTAACAAAATGTACTGGCAATGATGTTGTCAATTTGTAATGAAGTAAGTCAAGGGGTCTGTATGCAATCTATCAGTGAATTGCAGCTTCCTTAGAGGACAGTTTTCACACTGGTCAGTAATAAACCCATTTTGCTGAAAAAAATCACACTCCTGTTAATAGAGATTATCTCTTTCAGATTGTGTCAGAAGCCCCTCCTTTCTCCTAAGACTGTCAGATAGCCTATGTCTCTGTTTATGTTCTCAAACCTGGGAGAGAGAGTAGCAAAGGCAAAGAGCAAATGGCAGTGATATGAAAACATCCTTATTTGTTTTATGTGCTTTGTAACAGTTTTGAAGAAAGATAGTCAGCCAGTCATATTTTGTAGCAAGTTCCTGTTTCTTCTTCTAACTACCAACAATAAACAGATTTATTTTTTTTATGTCAAACTGATCAAGGAGCGGTAGATCAGAATCGTCCTTCAAGACGTAACAGAGGTGATAAGGATTAATTTAGTATTTTAAAATATGGAAATTATTCTCCTTGTCTGAGAGCAGTATGTCACCCTACCATCCCCCCATTACCACCGTTTAACTTATGATAAAAAGGGCCTTGCGTCTCACTATATGGGCATGACATGAAGGAGACCTATTAGTAAAGATTTAATAGGCCTGGAACAGAGGGTAATAGGAATTGAATTGGTGTAATTTATGTGATACTGGCAACAATATTATCTGAGAATCTTCAAAGCTTTTCCCTTCTGTGGTGATTTGAAATGAAGAGGTATTGTCAAGTCATGTTCCTGCAAGGTGTGTACTGTCAGTGTGGGTTTTTTCGGATTTGCTCTGGAATTTTGTGACTGTGTATTTAATCTGAAATGTTGGAAGAAAAAGTATTTTTAGCTTGTATTTCTAGTGAACTGTAGCACATACGATTGCACAATTGGTTAACTCATGTTCATTTCCTCCAAATGCTCCCCCATTAATATTTGAGTCTGTTGTCCACCTCCAACTTATTTGACAAAAAGTGTGAGTATCAAATATGTATAGGTACATGGGTATTAGGAGTAGGAAAAAAAGTGATGTACATTTATTCTGCTGCTGTGAGAAACAGGCAGAATTTTGTTATTCTCCACTTAAAGAGGCAGAGACTGACCAGGCAGCTAAGACAGGAAAATGAAACAGCTAGTAATTCAGTCAGAGCTCTGGACCAGGAGGGCAAGTCCCATTTGTTTTTTACCCAGCAGGGAAGGATAGAAAGGAGCTGATTGATGACTTTTGTAAAAGGGGAAAATTCATTACTGTGCTATAAACAGGATGAATATAACTTTTTGGGAGTTCAGCCTTCAGTAGCTCAGTGCTGAACAACTAGCTAAAAAGTCCTGAGTAGCTAGCACTGAACAAACGTTCTGTGTCTAAGAAATAAAATTATAACAGGTTGAACTTCAGGCTCAGTCCTAAGCTTACATGCACATCAACAGTTGCCTAATAGACAGGCTTTGTCCATAACAGATGTGCTGTAACTTGAGTAACATTAGCTTGCTTATGCAAGGAGTTAATTTGGCCCTGCAAGTCTAGATGTAATGAAATTCTACACCAGGCTGCAGAAGCCTATTATATGCAAAGATGAAAATGCTCTCTTTACTGGAGCTTGACTGGAACTTTATTGATCTGCTGTTGAAGTGAACACAGGCAAGTGCTCACTGTAAGCCAGTGTTTATCCCCAAGGTAAAAAATGAGTTTAAAACCTTGACTCACTATAAAGAAGACAAAATGAAGAAGAAGAAATCTTTTGTTCAGAAACTTTAAGCAATTTTTGAACAGGCTAGGAAAAAACAATCTATTAAATATCCATGTTAATAATGTAAACTGTCTCTGCAAGTAAAATGGGTATTTTGACCATGTAATAGTGAGCTTTGTTATAAAAAAAGAAGTAGAAGCTGAAAGATTGTGCAAGTAATGAAAATCTCCCCCACTGCTAAAAATTCCCTGGGGGCAAAAATGCAGTAAAGAAGAAATCAGAACCGTTAAACAGACTAGTTTACTATTTTATGCTTAAAAGCAGTGCCAGGTATATGAAAAAGTGGGGTCATGTGACATAGTTTGTCCTTAGGTATGTCAGTAATATCAGATTGCAGCTCTTTGGAATTGAATAATGGGCTTCAACAGTCATTTTTTGATGTATTGTATGCTAGAGACAGGTAGGTTTTTTTATTAGAACAAGAAGTGAAAACTAAAAACATTAAAATGAGTTACGGAAAATTTTACTTTTCGTCTGATGAGAACGTCTTTGAGAAATTAAAATAAAACAAATCTGATAGTTTGCTTGGGATCTGTAATACATTTGACTTATGGTATCATGTTTTAAAAGATAAACTTTCCTGTGTTCAATGTATGAGTGGAAGCTTTGTGATGGTGATTTGGTAGGATGATGGTAATGTTGGAGATTTTGGGGCATTGGTTTTAAACCATGATTCCGGAATAAACATTCTGGAAGTTGAGCGTTTTGGGTGAGATTCACCTAACTCGGGCCCTGACTGTGACTGGGAGTTACAAGATGTAGCATTAGATAGACAATAAGCTTTAAACATACTTTAGTATCTTCTGACAATATTGTTTATATATTCATTTTCACTATACTCCTTGTGAACATCTATTTTTGACTGAATTATTTTTATAAAGCCTGACACAATAATATAAAAGATGTACAAATACATAGGTCAAATACAGGTGCCTTATGCTCACTACAGCAGACCCTCTTCACTATTTACAATGAAGACTTCCTATAAGAAAAGATTTTCTGGCAGTTGTCCATACTTTAAATGGTGCTTGACATCAGGAATTGAGTTTTGCTTCCTAATCCTAAAACAAATGTACTCTTAGATGTTAATTACTCGCCCAAGGCACTGAGGCAATGACTTTCCAAGCTAGGATGAAAACATCAGGAGTTTCTGGCTTGTCAGTACCCTTTTAGACAAGATATTCTACTAAATGCCAAATATTGTTTTATAAAAGTAACTGATATAACAATAATAGAGCATTGTTTTTGATTGATGAGTCATATTTGTTTATATGCAAGACCTAGGAATTACTTATAAAGTTTCTGTATTAAGACCCTTTTTTTCACAGGCAGTTAAACACAGCATGTCAGTCCTTTTGTCTTTTGAGGTAATGACTTGAATCTTATTCTGAAAGTGTCACCGGGAGAATAATTATCTTTGTGTTACTATTCAAAAACAGAGTTTGGTTGATTTCTTGTAGCTTGACAGCCATGTTTCTTTGGTTCAATAAATGTTATCAGGCATTCTTTGGCTGCTCCTATAACATCAACTTTAATTAGTTTTTGATTGCTGTTAATTTCACAGCTTTTTCTCCTTAATAAATTGCATAAAAATGCTTTAGTTTTTGTTGCATCAAGTTTAATTAGTTTTGTGCTTTGCTTTCTCTATTTTGCTTGCTCTTTTTTAAAGGAACTCCCCCACAGCTTCTTCCTGTGAATATACCTCTGAGTCACCGATTCTGATGTTGATGATTAAAGGAGTTTATAAAACCTCTGATCATTGAACCTGTCTCTCTCTAGAACTGTGAGAGTGCTCCTTTCTCAGCAGGGTACACTAGTGAACATGATGCATGAGAGGAAGGTCACCAATGGGCTTTGGATAATGGTGTGATTTACACTGTGTTTTTACAGTACATCAGGAGCAGAGTTTTTCAATTCTGATCTAAAGAATTCAAAACAGCTGCTAACTTTGAATGCATATTTCTTCTAAACAATTCAGAACAAAAGCGATGCCATGGAAATGAAGGTTTGTCGTCTTAGCTAGCTTGTGAAAGTGATAGGCCCACACCATTATTCTTTAAGTGTAAACAGGTGTATTGGGGAAGGCAACGCTTTGCTGGGACAGTGATAGGACACTTGATGAGAACCACAAATTCCCACCCTAACAATCTACTCCTACACATAGTCTTGGAATTAGACCCTGGCATTCTCTATCTTTCCGACTCACTACTTGATAGGTAAAGTTTGCTTCTTTCTGAGCTCCATTTAACCCATTTTATGGTGGAAAGATATCATTTTAATCTCACTCCTGGCATCATCTGCAAGTCTCTGTACTCCTTGTTACTCTCTTCACTTTTCCATGGTTTCAATGAAGATTTCTGTAGGACTCAAGATTTTGAGTAACGAGTGTCAGGAAGGTCCTCGAATAACATCAAGAGGAAAGATATCAGTAGGCTGCTTCTCTCTGTAGGAGAAGGTGGGGATTTCAAAGAGACAAAGGAGGCAGAAGCCATACCTGGGAAAAGAACTGAGTAACAAAGAAGGAACATAAGTGGCTTCAAAGGAGCTCAGAAGAACGTCTAAAAGAACACTACACAACAGGAAAAGAGATCATCTTAATTCACTTTCAAGTACATTAGGATTCAGGAGCACAATGGCTTCACAGTAAGATATCATACGATCCAAAGAAAGACAGTGGCTCAGGGGAAAGTGGTAATTATAGAAAAAGTATTTTATGTTTAAGACAGTGGTGTAGGACTTGTGATGTGGTTTTAATTTATCTTTCAGTCCAAGGTTTCTTACATAACCTTTGGTAAATAAGATGGAATATCATTTTCAAAAATACTTGCATACTGAAAGAGAAGAGACATGCAAGCAAGTCAAATGTTTAAGAAAGACTTAAACAAGACCATAAAATGACATTTAGTTGTATATGTCCAAAATTGGAAAGGGGCACACCTTTTTCACTGGAAAGCTCACAAGATGTGTAGATTTTTACATCTGTTCATGTCCTGAACTACCTCAACTAGGGCAGCTAATCTCAATCAGTATCCAGAGTCAGGTTTAGATTTTCTGAGTAACCACTCTCTCTGTCTCTGTCATAAATGAACAAGATCCTTGCAAGAACTATTCATGTCTCACCTGTTTTTTGTTTTAATGGAGACAATGGTAGTGCTTAGCCGTATTTCTGTAACATTTCCCTTCTTCAAGCATTAAAAAAGCACTTTAAAAGAACCTACTTCAGTGATTTAATGTTCAATGTCATCTTCAGCCTAAAAGACTCCAAATGTACATTTTTAACTTTTCAGATATAATCATTGATCATCATGTAAAGCCCCACTTGTGAGGGCTTTGGTCACTTCTTTAAGAAAAGAGTCTGTTGTCTGTTTTCAGTAACGAATGCTCTTTCATAAAATTGTGGTCTCAGAATTGTAGTTCAGAGAAAATTAATGTTCAGGGAGTTTTATAAACTTTTTTATGTGATTTGACCATGGGGGTGGAGATTAGATGCCATTTAGGAATCCTTACCTGTCTGGATATCTAGGGAGACAGTCTTCAGGTGTGGTTTCCATTTTGGCAAATGAACAGTTTTGGAAATATGACCACCAGTCTTCCTCAGCTTCTCTATGCTGCTTACGGCTTTGAGGATCTAAGTTTTCCCTTTTCCTATCTTGGTTTTGCCTTATAATCTTATATGTATATACACATATGTATTTACACACACAAGCAGTTATTATAACTCGGAAGGCAGGGTTTCTTCCTCTTTGTTAGCATATAACGACCCTAAATTAACGATGTGGATTTGGGTAACTTTATAACAACCAGAGAAAAAGGTAATTGTTATTTTCCTAGCAGCAGACTTTGAGTCTGCTTTGCTTTATTCAGGTGGAAAATAGGTAGTATATTGGATAACCTGTAAAAAATTTAATAATATTGCTTGCTTCCCTGTCTTTCAGTCCTTTCAGACTCTGTAGCGAGAGTGGGAAAAGATACATTCTTTTTTCCACATATGAGACTTTGCAAGTAACGTTTTTTTTTCTTGTGAATTTATGAGTTTCCATCATAGTCTTTCCCTTAGCAACATCATGTATAAAATTATTACCAATGTTTCAGATTACTGACTTTTTCTGAACATTGTCTACCTTTTCCTAAGACCCAATATTTAAAGTATATAACAGCTATTATGGAAGTCATATTACCATAAAATTTGCTTAACTTCTTGTAGCTTCCAGACTCCAACAGATATATCTGTCTTAGAAATTCATAGATTGTCCATGGTGACTTTCAGTATATGTCTAGCAACACTCCTATGAATCAAGTGCAAAGTTGATCAGCCATGTGGGAATGACCTCCACAGTGCTTGATAGCAGTGTAGGTTATTCCAGAGTTAGCTGACAACTAGCTATAGGAAATAATTGCCAACAAATCTGTAAGTAACAGAGTAAAATATAAAATAAATAATGATGTAATGATGAAAAAAAAAAAATAATCATGGTGGACTCTATTCTTAAAGCTCCTCAGAATTCTAATTCCAGGTTGTTAGCTCCTAATGTGTCCTGATGACACACAGGTGTTGCTTAATTATGGTTTCTCCGTCCCAGCCCTTTTGAAATGTGATCACATTCCATCAGTAAGATTTCCAGGCTCAGTCGTGGTGGTTTTCATTCATTTTCTACTTTTTACCCATCCTTGTTAAATGGGACCATTTGCCCCATGGTTGGATATACCATGCTGTCTTTTTGTCAGAGGATATTTTGACTGTGTGTTGCGCAAATTCTCTTTTGTTAATGAAACTGAGTAAATAACTTGTGGCCATTTTAGTGCAGCAGTTTGATAATGTTATTAATTGCAATGCTTCCTGTGAGTTTGCTATGTATGTTAAAGGTCATAGCTGTTTGTATGGCAGGGTTTGGGGGTTTTTGTACAGATATTGGAGCAAGATTCCCTTTTTGAAAGGCACTGTAAATTTGACTATAAGAAAATATTTTCCCAATGTCGAAGAAAATTTGCAGGACACGTGCTTGGAAACTAGGTTATGGGATAAACTGGAAACAAATCATGCAGTAGTTGAACTCTCAAGGTGTATATTTTCTAATTGGGGCTTATTGTTTGTGGTGTTTTCCCCCAAAACCAAGTAGGGTAACAAGTGGAAAGGCAATGGACTAGTGAGTGTTCTTGTTTGTATTACTTAAAAGTTGTACAGGCAGATACAAAATTCTTTAATCCAGTGTTCTACAAGATCACTGCTATTTGGAAAAATATATTTAGGTGTTTGGGAACAGTTGGTTCAAGAGAATAAGTAGTTTTCTTGATTTTCAGCTTACACCAAAGCAGCTGGTTGCAGTATAGACAAGTTGGCGAATGAAATTTAGTGTGTTCCATGTGATTGCTATCCAGCATTAAAGAATGTCTAGATTGTGGTGCATTCACTCACCCAGTCCTTGGTTAGTGTCCACATTAACGTCCCTCATTAGTTTAGTTGTGGGACTGTTCCTAAAATCTAGGGCAAACCCAAAGACTGCTTGCCTACCTTCTTACAGCCGTATGCCTGTAGCAGATAGTCCTTGTGCTTAGGGAGAGGGTAACAGCAAGCTGCTGCTTCCTTACTTCTCCAGGGTTCATCCAAAGCTTTGTTCTTGGTGCTCATTATGTCGAAGGTTCACAGAATCACAGAAAAATATGGGGTTGGAAGGCGTCTCTGGAGATCATCTAGTTCAACCCCCCTGCCAAAGCAGGTACATCTGGAACAATTTGCACAGGAACGTGTCCAGGCAGCTTTTGAATGTCTCCAGAGACTCCACCACGTCTCTGGGTGGTCTATTCCAGTGCTCTGCCACCCTCAGAGTGCAGAAGTTCCTTCTTATGTTTAGATGGAACTTCTTATGTACAAGCGTGTGCCCATGAGGTCTTGTACTGTCACTGGGCACTACTGAAAAAAAGATCGACACCCACCCTTTAAGTATTTATAGATGTTGATCAGATCCCACCTCTTTCTTTTCCCCATACTAAAAAGACCCAAGTCCCNCTTCTTATGTACAAGCGTGTGTCCATGAGGTCTTGTACTGTCACTGGGCACTACTGAAAAAAGATCGACACCCACCCTTTAAGTATTTATAGATGTTGATCAGATCCCACCTCTTTCTTTTCCCCATACTAAAAAGACCCAAGTCCCTTAACCTTTCCTCATGAGAGAGATGTTCTAGGCGCCTAATCATCTACGGTTAGGTAAATCTGACCTGCAGTGCAATCTCAAGCTTGCCTTCAGTTTGTTGTACAGATATGTGTCATAGTCATTAATAATTGCAATGAGTACAAGTATAAGAAGGTAGGTAACACCTGAAGCATAGCGTGACAGCTGATGTCAGATGACCATTCTCTTCATCATCCATTCAACTGTAGTTCCTCTTACAGTGTCAGCAGCAGTAGATGGATAAACTTGGACATAGTTAGCCCCGTTTGACATGTCTTTATTCTTACTCTTGTTAATTTATTGATGTGTGGAATTGAGCAACATACTAGATACAGAAAGAGTCAGACTGATGTTTATTTCTGATAAGTGGTGCAGAAATATAATGACTGATGCACTAAAATATATATCAATCTAAGCATTACTTTAAAACATAGTGGGGAGACATCTTTATGTTTCTTCAGGAGAATTAAAACACTGCTCAGATAAAAATAAATAAAATAACATTTATCACAAACACTTACAATTTTGATCCCTGAAATAAAAAAACATAACTTAAGCTACTAGCTTTACAGTGCTTTTAATTCTAAAATTTTCACATTGTCTGGCCAACACTAAGTTTAAAGGCTTGCACATAAAGCTTTGCACTGATCACTCAATTCCAACAACTCATCATTAACGAATTAAAAGCAGGAGGAGAGTGAGTAATGCTTATTAAACAATTTCAAATGTGATTGTCAAAGATCTCTTTAGTAGTTGCTTTTCTAATTTTTTGCCAGCATGCTTTTGAGATGGGTAATAACTTGAGATAAGAAATAGTCAAAGGAACTGTAAACACAGCATCAAAAGTATTTACAAAACCAAAGATGTGCTTATTTTCCTGAAGGCTGTTTCTAGGGGTTATAGTAGCATCATTTTTACTTTGACTAGCCATAACGTGTGGAGTTTATTGTTCCCCCTCCACTTCTAAACGTTGGCATTACACACATTTCTTGTACAAACAGGATCAGAAAGGTTTTCTTGGTTTTTATTTGTAATGGAAAGTTTAGACTTTTTTGTTACTTTCACTATTGATTCTTGATGTGTTCTTGTCTCTGCAAATACTGCTGAAATAGCTGTTGTCATCCATTCTTTGATATGTTTTGGCTGGACAGGTGCTTCAGGGTCAAATGATAGCTCATTCAGCCAAAACTATGGTAGCAGCAATTGCCAGCCTCAGGCCAGTTCTTGTAGTTTATATTTTCAGGACGGCAATATGTGATTACTTGTAGTTCTTAAACTTCACCAAACATCAATGCTGCAGTACTGCTCCTTGTTAAAAGAAAAATAGAAGAAAAAATATTTTAGAAAGCTCTGGTGGTATCCTTCCTCTAAGTCAGTACATAGATGCAGAGTGTAAAGAAAATGAGTAAATGCTTATACTCTGTGGTGTTTCATGGATGAATTTAGTATGGTATGATGTAGCTACATCCATGGTCAGGAGCTGACTAAACCTCAGTGATTTTCAAGATGATTTCCAAGATGTCAGGGCTCTGTGTTGACACAAACACGTGGTATTTTCAGCTGCTGTTTATGGGATTTGTTCATGAGATCTCTAGAAAGTTAGTTCACAGGACATGACAGTTCAGTAAACTCAAATATGTCTTGTGTGTTTCTTTTTTCTGTTGACAAATTCCCTTTTTCATCTGGCAAGAAATTTTGCAGATTTGGATTTTAAGAGGACTTTGAATAAGAAAAAGGAAACCAGAAGATCTGTATACACAGGGCAACCAGAGGCAGGAAGAGGCGGTGTTCATGATTAGTTAATCCCAACATTTTCTTGTGTAAAAAGAAGTTTATTTTACCTCTGATGAGCTCGTCCTCTTCGTTCGTATCTGTGGGTCCTTTTCAGTCTTCGGGTTTTTTTCATTTTATGTTATTTTATGTGCTGCCACAATGAAAAGTACCATCTTTGATAGCAGTGATAATTAAAACAGAAACTGTTAAAAGGAGAAATGTCCTATCAGCTGCTGCTGTAAGTAAATTGTGACCTTGTTAAACTCCACAAGTAACAAGGGTTTCTGTCTCTGGAAGACTTAATCATAAGAAGAGTTTCTTTCCTAAGTGGTTTAGAGAGCCTTACCTGTCTTTTTAACACAACAACATCCTTCAACTGATTGAAAACAACATCTGATTACCTTTAAATATGTGGTAATGAAAACTTCATGTAGGTTTATGCCTTGGGCTACGTTTTAAATATCCAGATTATTGTCATATTTGCCATCTACCCTGATGCACAGTCACAGTGTTCAGAATCTCTTTACTGATGTTCTTGCTGCCATTTCTCATTCCACCAACCCTTCACAGAAATGAAAGGATATCATACAACAGTTCATTCTTCCACCTGTCCAAGATTGGTAGATGACGAACTGTCTCCAATTTGGAAGTTGATTGGAATTGAGAAATCGCCTGAGTTTTATACCACACTGCAGGACTCAGTTCCAATATCCTTCTAAGCTCACAAACTATTTCATTGCAATCTTTTTTCATTTTTTTTTTCATTTTTTAAATGAAAAAGTATCAAAATAAACTTAATCTTTGCCCCATCTGTTTCCCCTTACAGAACACTCATTAACATTTTGTACCAACAGTTTAGAGATAATAGAGCTTTTCTTGTCTAGTGAACAAAGTCACTGTTGTAATTTTTCAATAAATCATAGAAGCATAATAATATTTTTGCGTTCATTAATATTTTAAGTGACTAGAAGCTTCATAATTAAATGGGTCATTTTCTTTTCCTACAATATGCATTTCCTTAAGATTTGTTACTAAAGCTTACTAAAGAAGACACAAGAAAGTAATACAACTCACTAAGGATATTTGAGAACTTTACTACCCAAATTTTAATTTGTTGTTGTAATATTGCTCAGTTTTACTGAATGTTGCTTATAGTTTGTTCCACTTTTATTAAGTTATTTTGTCATAAATGTAGTGACTGTTGTCACTTTCAAGATTAATATGAACTCAAAGTAGGCAAATCTAGGCTACAGTGACAGAAGTATTGCTCTGGGACTATGAAGGAGTGTGTGACTCAGTTATCTTTAGGCAGGGTTTTTTCTAAAACATTAATATTTCAAGTTTATGTGCCCATTTCCATGTTCTCACAGTAATAACAAGATATCATTGATACGAATAAATGTTTACATGGTGTATCTAGAAAGTCTGACTTGCTCCAAGCTGACTTGGACTGGTTGACAGTCTCCAAGCTGTATTGGACCTTATCATCTGCCATTAAATTTCTGTCAAAATATCTGTTTCCCAGCTGACTGAGATTAAAAATGAAGATTATTCCATAGGCTTTTCCAAAGCTTCACCTTTCCATTGTGTGAATGGCACTAATGTACCTCAGCTGAAAATACTGGCCCCTGGAGCGCTCAGAAACAATGACTTTAATTTTTGTAAGGACCTTAAAAATTTTGTTATGCCCCGATAAAACATGCATGATTCATTATGAATTTAAAAAGTAGTAGCCATTGTATTAATGGATTATTATTTTTTGTCTTCTAAATACAGATAAAATAGGATATTTTATCTCACCTCTTATTTTAGTATTCTGCAACCTCATTTATCCTCTGCACAGAATTAGCGTGCTTCTAACAGAGTTTTAGAGAAAAATTTTCCAGCTGTGCTATACATAGGCTTAGGTATTCAACCTTCTCAATACTCAAACAGTCCAGCATTAATTCAAGTGCAAAAGAGCTCTCCTTCCTCCTTTTCAAAGACAGCTCTGCAAATATCTTAAAGATTTTGTCTACTTTTTAAAAAGTCCCCACAATGCTGATTAACAGGAGAGTGAAAAATAAGTAAGCAAGCATTGACAAAACGAAGATGTTAGCTCCTCTGAGACCACGTGCTGGGCAAACAAGGGCTGTTGCAGCGTCTTCTCAAAGTCAGCCGTTTTGGTCAAAGGCAAGGACAACTACAGAATTAAAAGCCAGGCATGGAAAGCATTTTCCCTTCATTTTTCTCTGTTCTGCACTGAGCAGTTTCCAGCCCTAGCATTTCTGCTTATCCTAGGCAACTTATTGTTGTGTGGCTCAGAACTATATCTTACCTCCTGTCTGAAGATTAGCAAACAGCCGAGGAGATTCTCAAACAGTTACATGCAATTTTGGCAATATATATTCTTCTCTTGGGATATAAAGCAGCATAGTATGTGTTGTAGTAATCTGGATTAGAATTTTCCAAGTAAACCAACTGCAAATTTATTCTAAATCACCTCGATACTGCTGCCTCTTTAAACTCCATTTAAAATCTGTCTTAAATCTTTGCAGTGTAATTTTAGAATAGCTGACGTCAATAAGAAAATTTGACAAGTTCTATGCTGCACAAGAAGTAAACCCCATCCCTTTATATTGTTTCTCCACAGTCATCTTCAAAAATAAAAGGCTGCTAGCCCCCTTCATTCACTGGTCAGACACAACCGTTCTGGAATTACCCAGCTACTCTTAGAACGGTTACAGCAGTTACCTCGGTTCTGCATGCCTGGAGCTACAGGGTACTCCTATACGTTCAGGCCCTTTTCCAAAGAATAGGTAAAACATTTCACAGCAGTCTTTAAACTAAGCAAGATATTAAGGGTTTACTGAATGTTGTGCATGTGAAATGCCACTGCCCTCACTTCTCACTCCCCTTCCGTAGGGAAATATAGATATATTGATTGATAGGTATAAAGTATTTGTGTCAAATTGCCTTCTCACTTCCTGAGAGAAATAAGCCATTAAATGGTAGCCAACTGAAAGCGTAATTGATAAACAGTTTAGCTGGTGAACTCTCCTAATCTGCGTGAAACAAACAGTATAAAAGAACAGTTGCCTTTAATTTATTTTAGAAGCCTATCTGCGGTAGTTATTCTAATTTTTATAAATGCTAAGGAGAAAAAGATGACTGCATATACTCAATTTTTTCCTTTGTCGCAGTTGTTAATAGCCAAAACAGAAGCCAAGGTATTTATAAATACATAAAATTCACATGCCCATACTTTGTAATTCTCAATGCAGAAAAATAGTGTGGCTATACAATTTGTTGGAAACCGCAGCAAGTCCTCCAAAGATTTTTCATCAATAGTGTGTTGTTCATCCCTGGGCCTTGAGCTCCCCAAACCTAGGAAAAACTTTTGAGATAAGGACCAAACATCCAAATAACTTGCTAAAGGGAATCTCTGAAAGTGACTATTAGCTTCTTCATCCAAACCATCATGGTCAGCAAATAAGGTGTTCATTTTGAATACCTGTATGAAAGGGGATTTCTCACATAGAGATTATGTTTAAGGAAAATGAAAAGAATTCATTCTTTCGCTTCCCACCTTGAGGAGCACTTGATGCAAGAGGAGATGCTAGCATATGCATCAAATGTCACCTCTGTTTCAATTCTCCTGTCTGCTTGATACAAAATACTTATCATTATATAAACCATTAGAGAAAGAGTTGAATGTATTGAGGTGGGCTTTTTCATCTTCTTTCATTTGGCATGAATGCTCGATCCCCAAGTGTGTCATTCATTTGACAGTTTTTGCTGACACAGAATGAAATCAAGGCTGTTTCTTCACAAAAGGATTTTAGAGGACAGCAGTTCATTCAGTGCTCTGTGATTCCAGTGTTTTCTTTAATCACATCTGAGGATGCCCCTCACTCCTGCATTTGTTTAATAGATGCTTGTAATAACCCATCCTGGAGTCTGATGAAGATTGCTGTGACCATATTCTGTATGACCTGAGGCAGCTACATGTTTCATCTGAGAGAATGACAAAGTATTGATTCTTAGCCCCACCTTTTTCTCATGGATTATATGTTAGTTTTAGTAAGGCAATGTCTTACATTGAGAGCCTTAGGCACAAGGAAAAGGTATGACATAGTGACTAATTTTCTTTAATGTTCTTAGGCAAACTTTGATATAAGCTGAGGCTAGACAAAAGCAAAAACATATGCCATTATCAGACAGTCTTGGTGGGACTGAAGACTTTACCCACAAAAACTTAATATTTAGATAGTCAGAGAACAGATAACGAATCTGTTTCTTCTCTGAAGGTTACCTCTTTTCTTGTTCGAGATTGTTCTTTTTTGGCTATAGTTTCCCAGTGTATTATTCATTTTAATTTTGAAAGTTACCCACAAAATATCATTTGCCAGTTTTGTACAGAGACTATTCTGTTGTCAAACTCACTTTGCTTTTAGGAAAACTTCTATTCTTACTTAGGATTAAGATGTAGATTGTCCATAAAAATTGTCCTCATTTAGCTGTGGTTAGGTATGTGGCGGTGTGCTATCCCTGTTTTTCCTCCTCCTTCCCCAGCCCGGCTCAGGCCTTGGCCACCACAACTTCCATTGCGATAAGCTGCACCTGAACTTTGGGGAATGGCTGATAACATAGCCAAAACACTGTCTGGAGTAGGGACCTAGATACTTTGTTCCCATGAGAATATGACCTTTGAGCCCTTTGAGCTCTCTGGTGTGGCAGCGGGCTGCACACCAGGATCTCCCCTTTAGTGAAGATGCTCACTTTAAGGTTCTGCTCCTCGAGGTTGAGAGGCTCCTTACGAATGAAGTCAATCACTCCGCCTGTGACTATATAGATATAGTTACAGTGAGAGAGACATTGCTAAGATCTTTTCATGCAATCTCAGTGTCATCAGCCGAAAAAACATCCATTATCACACCTACTGTCTTGCCTGTTGTGGACTTAGGAAAACTGACCAAAGGATCAGCTGAGAATGCTTTACTTAACCGGAGAGCCTGCTGAGCCCCGTTATCCTTATATGATAGTGGATACAAGCAAATATTTAAAGGGAATGAATATGAATCAAGTATTTATTTTTACTCTAATAGAGGAAGTCTAATTTATTTGATTAAATTATGCCTGATTGAGTCATTGAGAACAATCTGATATGATTGGTGCAGAACATTTCAAAGGCTGTGTTACGATGCAAGATTTTATTTTCGTATCCTCAACATGTTTCAGTAAATTGAGGGTCTCGTTTGTTAATAAGAGTTTTATAAATGTAAAAAAAACAAAAAAACAAAAAAACAAACCAACAAAAAAACCCAGTAGTTGTTTATGGCTTTGTCACAGAGAATGCTTTTTGTCTTGCTTTTAATGTACTAAAACTTCATGAAGAAACAAAAAGAGTAATTTGACAGAACATGCTGATTTCGTGACATAATTTCAGTAACAATCATAGAACAGGAAGAACTAATTAGATTATTGGAATAAGTATTATCAGAAATAAGAAACTTGTCAATTCTCATAACGTTTTGAGAGTAACTTAAAAAAGACTGGAAAAAAATGTTAAATGTAAGAGAGAACTGGGACTTTACCTCCCACAGTTATTTTGCACTCTAATGGAACTAGAGAATCATAGCATTAACAAAATAATTATCATTAGAAAAAGATAATAGTTGAGAACCTGTAGTCAGAAAAAATATAAAGAAATGGTTCTGTAACCTGATTAATAAACCAATTTGTTTCATTACTTGCTAGATTAAATATGGATAGTGGAGCTGTACCTCTGAGATGGTGTTAATAAAAAAAAAACCGCCAACAAAACTAGAACAACCCCCCTGCTACTTTATATATAAGTATGAAATCACAGCCAGACATAACTGAATTGTTTGCCATTCAATCTTCTTTTCCTGTCTGCATGAGGTGTAGCTCCAGTACACAAATTTTGTATGTGTACAGAATGGACAACTTAGAACAGAAATATATATTTGAAGGGGGAGTGGATGCCAGGAGAAAAACAGAAGGGAAAAAAGATTCACTGAAATACCTCCCACACCATGATTTGTGCCTGTTCTAGTTGCCAAATAAGTAATCACTGACTTTTGCAAATTCTACAAATGAAGTGGGTTTAGGAAACAAGTTTTTCAGGGAATAGTGTCTAAAGAGGAAATTTAGCATTAGTGCTAGCCTACCAGTTACATGCTTTTGCACAGAGGAGTAGAATGGCCACCTTCCCTTACTGTGCCATCACTAGATCCAGATCTTGTGCAGGCAGCTTGGCTCTGAATCCCTTGCTTCATAACCTTCCAATGTAATGCAAGAAGAGATTTCATTAACTTTAAATTCCAGCTGTTTGGTTGGTTGTTAAAGAGTATTTCCATTAATTTGTATTTTCAATGTAAGTATTGAAATAAAGGGGAAAATAGTATGTGAAAGCATGAAGATAAAGGTACAGGGGAGCTGAGATATGACAGGGTATGTGTCCTTCAAATATTTTTAATATGTAATGCAAGTGTCTCAGAAAGCATACAGAGTAATTTGCTATTTAGTTTCCTTCATGTTATCTTATCTCTTCGTGTGCCTGTCATGCTAGTGTATTCAAATAGCAGTTTACAATTTCTTTAAGGGAGTGTGTAATCCATGGCCATCAGTGTGTTGGGTACAAAAGTACAAAAGAGTTTACAAACCTTTAATGATGAGTAAAAAGAAAAGGCTAATGAAATAATGCATTAGATTATGGAAGCACAATTGAGTAATTTCCTTGTTACTACAGAAGAAGAAAAAGGGGCACTGAACCCAGATTAGAGCTGATTCCTTCCCACTCTAAACTCAGAAATTCTCCTTGGAACACATGGTAGCTTCATTCCACTTCAACACACCAGAACAATACAGAGACATGAAAAAAGATAAAGGGAAAACAAAAGAAATAAAAGAAGTAGAATATAACGCAGAAGCAGCATAAGAAGCAGACTAGTAATACTCTGTGAAACAAAGTTAATTTATGATGTATTGAGACGTAAGAAAGGAAAAGAGAATGATAGCATTTGGCAGGAAAATTGTATGTGGCAAAGAATCTTGAAAAAACAGAAATAATCATAAAATTCTTTAGGGCTTTATTTATCAAATCTGAAATGGTGTGCAAGTCACAAAGAGCAAGGTAAAAGCAACAGCACCGTTGTTCAATGAGAAAGTTGCTCAAAAGCTGTTGAGCAGCAAAAGTTGGATTGAAATAGAACAGAATTACACTAAGATTATTGATGAAGGATTTTATGTCATTAACTTCCTGTTCAGTGAAAGTAATATAGTCTACTATACCTCTGAAATGTCTTTGGAAGAATATTTTTTACAAAATCAGTGCTAACAATACTTAACGTGGACTGTGGAAGTCGTGATATTAATTTCAAGAAAACAAGGGTTTTTTGGGTACACCTATATGTACTTGGGGGTTTAATATATATGTCTGTATGTATATTTATTTATATATATACCCATCTAAGAAACTGCATGTCTGCCATGCCTCACAGTTTGAAAGGTCATGTTATGTTTACTAACAGTTTTCTCCTCAGTGTCCCTGCAATTTTGCATCACACAGATCTCCATCTAAGATACAAATCAGGTAGATCTTGAAAATTCTCTCTGTCCATCAGTTAATCTAATTAAAACCCATTAATACGGTGCCCTTATCCTAGTCTCAATAAAAATGATGCAGTTTTATCAGTATGCTTTTTGCTTTCTTTTGGCTCAAGAAAGGAGAGCACGATCTTGGAAGTTAAATGAAGATTTACACAGGCTCTTGTAACTATCATTTCTAAGTAAATAGCTACATGGCCTGTTTCTGCTCCTCTATGAGCTAGGCTGCCTTAGGATAAGGATAAGAAAATCATGCACAAAGCTGCCTGCCACAATGTGGATATGACCATGGATCCACTACAAATCCTTGAGAATATGTTTGCTGAAATACCACTTTCTCCTGTTTGGAGAGGAGGTGAGTGAAGGCATCCCTCTCAGTCAAACTCTGACGCGCTTGGGCCAAAGGCTACCACAGGCAGGAATTACCTTGTAATTGATTGCAGTGGGGCTTCCTGCTGATTAAGAAGCTTCTCAGTGTGAATAGTGGCTCCAGATGCTGTCTTGACTGGAAAAACCTTTGAATGTAAATCTCTAGTGTCAGTTTTAGAGGGCACTCACTGATCCTACTCTTACGCCAGATCTACTAGTGTGGAGTGAAAAGACACCTGTGAAAACAACACTCCAGAGTTGTTACAGTAGGTAACTCCTTGGCCTGGCAGAAGTTTTGTGAAAAACAACCACGTCTGAGCTATGGTATAGCCGCAGTCAGCTCTGTCTACTCATGTCACGTCAATACGAGACCTGGCTGCTATTTCACATAACAGGTTTCTTTCCCCTTTGAAAAGTAATTAAGTTTGTCTGTGAGGTATATTCTCTGTGCTAAACAATCTTTATGGTGCATTGATTCTGGTGGTATGATTAGCAAAAAACATCACCTTGCAATGAAAAATAGAAAACAATTTCTGGTTTATCTTTCTGTTTAGAGACTTAAAAGCCACTTTTTATTCTATGCTATAAAAACTTGTTTGAAGAACCACAACTCCCAGTATGATTTGCAGAGATAATGAGCACAGGAAAACTACTTAAATCTGGAATAAATATTACAATAGTTAAGTGATACAGACTGATCAAATATTTAGGCAATCAATGGTCCTGTAAGTTGTTACTCTGAATTCTGGTGCATTCTTGTTAGTCCTGCTGGATGAATTATTATTATCTACTTTGTAGTGGCATAGTACATTGTCTGAAGGTAAAAGATTTCCTTACTGTGAAGGTTACACCTTATTAACAAGAATAAAACAATTCTCTCTTTTGTGAGGTTTTTCTATGACAATCAATATGCCAGTCAAATCAGGTTCAACTCAGGATACAAGAAAAACTTTGAAACTTCCCACAGTCAATTTCAGCATTTCTGTGTTAGGGAAACAAAAACCTCGCAAGAAGTCTTGAAAAATATCTGCATCTCGGTCAGTAGGCAGAGGTACTGACTAAGACATGCAGCCCAGCAAAGTACCGTGCAGAAATACCAGCACAGGTCCCCAGAGTGGTATATCCACTTCACTGTGCTTATGTTACTGCTGCTGAGCCAAGCTAATGCAGCTGCACCGCTTACGGATACCTCTGCCCTATACCATTAGATGCATGTTAGGCCTGATACTTCCATTATGGTACTACACTGTCTACTCCAGAATCACCTTTTGCGGGGACTCTTCTGCTGTTCCTTATTATAACGCATGCTTTGCGATGCATAACTTTGAAGCAGTGACTACCAAGAAGTACATTTGAGCACAGAAGCACATGCTCATTGCATGTTATATCCTGTTCCACTTAACTTCTGGGTAAGAGAATAGCTTAGCTTTGCTTTTTTCTGTTGTTCAGCCTCATACAATCCTATTCAACTAAGTTCAGTGCCATTCCGCATTTGCAGTGGGTGCCGTTCATGTGTATCCACAGGGGATTATGAGATAGTTCATGCTTTGGCCAGGTAACAAAGAAAGCCTACAGTGGTGAAGTGGTTCTCAGGTGATGTGACTTCAGAGTCCCCACCCTCTCATTATATTGGGGATTTTGCACAGCAGGTATGCCCAAACTGAGAAGGAAACTCTTCTCTGGGACTGCACATATGTGACCTGCTGCTGCTATGGTTGAGGAGCAGAGGTGCAACTGGGTTGCTCATGTTTGGCAACACCATCCCTAATCTGTGGCAGCTGCAGTATACATCTAAAATGGAATATGGGTCTTTTCCCCAAGGAACTCCAGACTCTGGAAACTACTCCCAGCTTTTATTAGAGAAAGTACAGGTTTGCTAATCCTTAAAATGTTTAATTGTATTTTTTCTTCCATCTTTGTACTTTTACCCGTGAGAAAAAAAAAGAAAAAAAAAGATGTAGCGTTCTCATATGGTTGCAATGGGATGATTTTTTTTTCTACTTCTAAACTGGTATTGCTAATTCATTTGATTTTAAAAAGTAGGAAGATATTATTGATAATGTAGTTTTAAGAATTGAACTGGGAACATCCCATATTCTCCTGAATATAACAAGAAATTATATTCTTTAGCTTCTTCCCTTGAATGCTTTATATATTAATGAACTCAATATCTCTCTGCTGATACTATCATCTGCATATCTGAAATAGGAGTAGAAGGTAAAATGTTTACCTCATTTATCAAAGACTTAGAAGAGTGGTATAAATTCTGAGATATGCATCTGTGATTCATGCCTCCTAGCCATTCACATCTAATTTTTCTCAAAGTCTTCTGGTCCAGTTAAGTGCTATTCTCTTCCCAGTACCAGTGTTGGTTTCATGGTATTGCATGTGTCTGTGTGAGTATAATTTCCATTTACTATTGTAAAGTTGTTAAGGATGTTACTTTAGCAAAGCACTTAAATTTTTGAGGTAGAAACTTAGGCGATCCAACGTCATCTGAGAATCTGTTTATGACAATATGTTATGGCCAGAATTATGTCAATTCTGACTGAGTTATTCCCTTCATTGTTATTTTGGTCAAACATTCATCTGTAGTCAGAATAAAGCTACTTTGACAGGAGGCTGGCATCAGGGTGTTAAGAACACAGTGCTTTCAGTCTGTCTTGTTATACTTTTAGGCTTCCATTGAAACTGCAAATTTGTTTAAATGCTTTTATTCAGTTGTTGCTAAGTTTCACTATGGAGCGTGTCATGGAGAGAGGAGCAATGACATAGTATTGTGGCTGTATATTTAAATGACAGACATTTTATCAAGTTACTGCTTTAAATACATCAGACTGAAATGATACAGTGCTATCAGATGTTTTTATTATATTATTAATGGTAGCAAGAAGTCCTTCTTATCTGAACAAAAAACAATCAGACAAAATAAGGGCATGTCTTCATATTAAAATGCAATGGTTTCTATATAAAATTTCTGCTTGTAAAATAAGTCTTTAAAAAGACTAATAGCTATACTGCAATAAGGAGAAGCAGTTCAGCTAATGCACACTTCAGTAAATAAAAAGGTCCTCTATTCCACTAATGTATTTAATTCACGTATTTTTTTCTGCCCCAAGGAAGACAAGATGGCTGAAAAATTGGCAGATTCCTGCACCTGAAAGCACAATAAAATACTCTGTTATCACTGAAAACATGTTAGTGGAGCGCAGGGCATGAGGATAGAGGAAGAGTTACCTGCTGCTAAGTTCACTGGCTGGACAGGTTTTCTATATTACTGATGTAATAAGACATGATAGGGTGTGCATTTCTGAGCTTTGGGGGGATTCAAGTACTGAGACATAATGCCAAATAGAAATAACTTCAACTGCAATAATGTGCCTGTAGCACAGTGGTGCACACTGACATGTCTCATTATAATATATATAACTGCATTGTAATGCAGTTGTAATACAGGAAAGAAAGGGGAATTTCCTGATTATCCTTCACATTATGAATTGTTGTGCTTACACTGGCCAGTGTTAAACATATTACCAAAACTCAACTTTAAAGCAAAATGATTTGTTGAAACTTGAAAAATGTATTTGTCATCAGTCAAAATGACTAAAATAGGGCACAGGAGCTTACACTGGATTAAAACTTCTGTCTCAAACGCCATGGCAGCAAACACATGGACATATGGCAGTGGGACTTAAAAGTGTAGTGAAATGCCTATTCAGTTCAGCTGTTCTAGCCAAAGACTTTATTCCTCTCCTTGCTGCTGCTGTCCCAGTACTCAGCAACTGAAAGACAAATGGAGCTATTAAAACTCATCTAGTTTGTCTTTCTTTGTCCATAAACGAACTTTTTCTAGTCTGTTCTAGAATGAGAACTGAATCTTTCCCTTTCTTGGGTACCTTGCATTTCCCCCAGTAACACTTTACAGTGAATGTTAGATGGAAGGAAAAGTAACTATCGCCATGTGAAGTCAGAATTCATAGTCTCAGTGAGCTAAAGTGACTGCAAACAAGGTCAAACAACAAACCAGGATCCAAAACAGAAGCAGACCATGTGTTTCTCAGGACTACATTCAGTGGTTTGCAAGGGAGCAGGCCAGCCTCAGAGGGAAACACGTATTGCACCTCAGTATTGTGCCTCTCAGCATTAGTTTCTGTATGAGAGGAAGAGTGAACCAGGAGCAAAATGCCTTTATTATTGCGTGTATTTGCTTTTAGAAGAGAAGATGTTTCTTGGAAGTCAAAGATGTACCTTGCTAACACATGTCTGTGCAACCCTTCCAGTGAAAGAAATGAATTGCAGGATAGTGTGGCTCTATGGGGTACCTTCTTCAATTGTATGAGAATTTTGAGTAATAAAGCAGAATAATTTGAGTTTTACTGGCATTGCATTCTCACGTGTAGATGTACACATTTATTTAGGAGAAGATTTTGAAAATGCTGTGTCCTTTGTTTTTTAGATGTCCCCATCGGATTATTCTGCAGAACTCTGAAAGACACTTGGTTCATTTCAGGGTATTTTTTACCAGCTGTTTTCTACAGAGTAATTGGGGCAATAACCAAATAAGTCACTTGTTTTCAGTGATGCTTCACTATGGAGACTGTTTGTTATTCTCTCTGTAGTTTTACCTGTCTGGAAAGATTTATGTGCTAAAATTAAATAGTGCTTCTTCAGTGTTGTGCTCTATAGAGACCTGTGTCATTTTCCATTTTTAGTAGTTAGGAGCTGATGTAGCAGGATGCATTTAGGCTTTGTTTTCTGAGACAGCTAAGAATAGAAATTTTTGATAATATTGAATTATTCACTGCTATAGTACAAAAAAAAGGTTATGCAAAACAGTTTTGATTTTTTCAGCTAAGTTGGACACTTCTCCAGAAGCTGATACTGTTGATAAATTACTAGGGCACTGCAGTATCAGCAATTATAACTACTGATCACAATGTGAAAAAGCATTGATAGCTTTAAAAAAGTTCTATCAAAAGTTTGTGAAAGATCACAAAGGTAATGCAGAAAGAGGCAATAACAAATAAGCCTCCCCTAAAACCATCAATACATTTTTCAGAGTGCAAACTGTATGTCTAGGACTATGCCCATGTCTGTTCTGTCAATCACCAACCTTCTTTTATTAGTCTTAGATGGAAGATAAACAACAAGACTGACAGCTTTGTGTCCTTTGGCATTTTTGTGTCACCATCACAGAGTAAGAGAGTATTATGTCATCACTCAAGCCTGTCAGGTTTAGTTTAGCCTGCGCTTTGTCTTAACGATTGTTTTCCTCATTTTTTCCCCTCTAAGTTGATACACATACCCTGTATAGATTGTATATTGTTGATGTTACTAGAATCTGGTTTTCAGACGAGAGATGTCTTTAACTTCAACCATGGAAATGTCACTCTTTTCCCTGTACACCAAAATAAAAATCAGAAAAATAAGCATCTTTCTCACTCCACCAGTTCTAGCCTATACAAGACTTTTCATACCTCATACATTCCAACATCAATTGGATTAATATTATAAATAATGAGAACTTTTATATATTCCAAATAAGCTAGTGGGAAGGAAACATGGGAAAATAATATTCAAGTCTTTGCTTCAATTAATATCTATTTATATGTGTATAGTGTACATTCATACAAAGTAGGACAGTTTCATAGGAGACTCTTAATGGCAAATGCTCAAAAGTCCGGCAATGATGACGTGCAGACCGTTGAGTTGGAAATTCTGGTGTCTATCCCTTCTGAGCAATGCTCTCTAACCAGAATTTTGGGGGTGATTGTGAAGAGGCAGGTTTTAGAGAATCACAGTTTGCCTACATCTCTTGTGCAAGAGGAGATCTAGCAAGTAACTCTGAGGATGTCTAGTGGGTGAGCTCTTGGGTAAAATGAGCTCAGGTAGACCATCTTGTTTGTGAATTGCCATAATGCAGACACAGGGTAATAGTACCCAGCCCCATGCAGTTAAGGTGGCTCAGGAGAATTCAAGCAGTTACCCTTAGGTATTTGCACATCCTGGGAAACTTGAGCTCAGCAACTCCACTAGGTACCTGTCAGTGCATAATTGAAGGTTTTCAGCAGTGCCCAGAGGTTTTCCTTAGGCATGTATATTCATGTTTCTGATGTTTGCTACCGTTTTATGTGGTAAGTTCACCCACAACTAGAGCTAGGTCTTGTTCCTTAAAAAATTGACAGAAATATCAGAAATGAAGTAACTGTGCAGAGTGCCAGTGAGCTTCTTGGGTATTGTTGTAGAGACTTTTTGACATGTCTCTCTAAGCTGCAGAATTTATTCCAGTAGGGATCACCTTACAAGATGACACTTGATTTGCATTATCTGATTTGTTCCATAATGGGGGAGATCAGAATCGAGTCTTTGATTTCATTTTTACAGAGAACAATATATCTTTAGTTTTTAAATGGATGATCAGTGACTACATTCATAGAATAATTCAGGACATCATTTTGGCTACAGAAATTCACATTGCAGAGCAGTGTAATCATCACTCCTATCCTACTTTCTCTGTTGCAGTCAGTAATGTTTCATCTAGGCTCATCTGTAGCTGTCTGTCTTGGATCTAGGTAGACACACTGGGGCCAAATCCCCAGGTAGTTCCACAGTCTTTTCCTCTCCTTCCCGTTTCTTTGAATTTAAGCAGTCTCCAAGGAATTCTATCCTCCAAAATGCTATTGAGGGAGACTAAGGCACTTTTTTGGCCCTTTTTTTGCTTTAATCCACTTAATATTTTGTGTCTGTTGGTAGAATTATGAAGACAGATTTGCATATGAGGATTTCATTTTGTCTTCATCCCCTGGAGATCAACCTGGTTGCAGACTCTGCTAATTATTGCTGCAAAACTCATGATCTAGATTTTACAGCAGGAGCTTCCCTATGGTCTTCTACAGAATTTTATAGTGCCTTTAACTTAGTATTAATCCATATAGTTCTGAATAGCCTTCAGAGCCTGTCTGTAAAGTGAAATGTGCTGGTATTCTTAAATCGACAGGATTTTAGTTTTCTGCACTGGGATGTTTGAGTATTCTCTTTTCTTTTGGTGGCGGTAGTGGGGGATTGTGTTGTTTTTTTTTAATATATCGCTGTTTGCTAATACTTTCTAGTATGCAGCTACAGAAAATTAAATCTGCAAAGAAAGTTTCAAATTTGGGAAAGACTAGAGAAAGTATCCAGTCTGAGCATTTTTCTACAAAATTATTGTTACTTCTAAATTTAGATTTTTAATTGAGGGTTAATTAGTGCTTTATAAGTGATATATAATAAGTGATTGGTCTTTTCCTGCTTTCAATATGCACGCCTTGGAAATTTATTTTTTTGCTTTTTTTTTTTTTTGTCTAGCAGGTATTTTCTTAAATAGATTTATTTGGCTGCAGTTTAATCCTGATAACACCATGGGATTGTTGGTCTGAGGAGGAAACATTTTAAATTTCTGGCTAGTGGTAACATCCTTTCTCAATGAGGAAATTAACCCTCAGTACAGAATTAATTTTTGCTGCTTGTCAATAACTGAAGATCTAAGTTGCCAGAGCTTCCAAAACTCTGTTGTTATTATTTCTGGTCATGATGCTGTAATTCAGTGTTGATGCAAAAGTTTTCTTGTGGGGCTCAACTTGTGGTAGCCTACAAGTAGCAAAAGCAGCTGAGAAGAGATCGCAACCACCTAAAATACAATCCTGGAGCATGGAATAGCTCATCTGTACATATTCACGGCAAACAGCGGGCAGGCTCCCTTCTCTCCAGCTCCTCCCTTTCTGTTACTCTAACTGCTGCAGTCAAAGGTTCTTAAATTCTTTTTTGGTCTGGGAAAAGAACGAAATGACACAGTTAAAAGTTGTATGACTCAGAAAATAATAGAATAGCTGAGTTTGGAAAGGACCTCTGGAGATCATGTAGTCCACTCTGCTCAAGCTGTGTCAGCCAGCGCAGGTTGTCCCAGACCATGTCTAGTCAGGTTTTGAATATCTCCAAGGATGGAGACTCTACAGCCTCTCTGGGCAACCTGTTCAGGTGTCTGACCACCCTCACAGTCAAATAATTTCTTCTAAGCTTATGTTGAATTTCCTGCATTTCAATTTGTGCCCATTGCCTCCTGGCCTGTCAGTGTGGATTACTGAGAAGTCCCTGGTTCCGTCTTCTCTACTCTTCTCATCAGGTAATTATAAACATTGATGAGGCCTTCTCTTCTCCAGGGTGAACAGTCCCAGCACTCTCAGCCTCTCCGTATATGAGAGATGTTCCAGTCCCTTAGCCACCTTTATGGCCCTTTGTTTTACTCCATACTTTGTTGCATACCCCTGTCTCTCTTGTACTGGATGAGCCCAGAACTGGACACAGGTGTACCTCACTAGTGCTAAGCAGAGGGGAAGGATCTCCTTAGAGATCTCCTTGGATCTCCTGCTGGCAACATTCTTCCTAATAGAGCTGAAGAAGATGATAAGTGTAAAGTAGTTTAAATTTGCAATTGTTCCTTTTTTGCACTTCTGTTAAAGAAAAAATAAAGTGTATTTTGGAGTTTATATTTGGAAATATAAAGAAATAAATTAATTGTATAAATTCTTCCCTTTTAAAGAGTTACTAACCAGTGTTCCTGATGTATAAATCATATGGAATTGGTTTAGCCTATTCTTATTTTCTAATGTCTTACAGTGGCCTCATTCTAATAAATTACAGAGGAAAAACAAATTTACTACAGAAAATTGGAAAAATGTTACCAAGAGGGGTGCCAACAGGTTGTTTTATCAATTAAAGATTGGTGGGGTGAAGAGACTAGGTGGAGGAGCAAGTAAAGTCAAAGACAGAGCAAAAATTGGCAACATATACACATGTGTGCAGTTATGAAAACCTTAAAAAAAAGGAAGGAAGATTAAGAGTAAGAGGAATAAGGAATGAGAAAAGGATGGAATCCGTGAGGCAGGACAAATATTGTCTGTGGGAAAATAAACATTCATTGAATATACTAAAGATTGTTATAGGGGAGAGAAATTAAATACACAATTTCACAGAATCACAGAATTGTAGCGGTTGGAAGGGACCTTTGGAGGTCATCTAGTCCAACTCCCCTGTCAAAGCAGGTTCACCTAGAGCAGGTTGGACAGGAACGCATCCAGGTGGATTATTAATACCTCCAGAGAGAGAAATGCTCTCTGGGCAGCCTCTACCAGTGTTCTGTCACCCTCAAAGTAAAGAAGTTTTTCTGCGTGTTCAGACAGAACTTTCTGTTTCAGCTTCTGTCTTGTCCTGTCATCAGGCACCACTGAAAAGAGCCTGACTCTATCCTCTTGACACTCACTCTTTAAGTATTTATAAGCAATGATAAGATTTCCCTCAGCCTTCTCTTCTCCAGACTAGAAAGTCCCAAGTCCCTCAGCCTTTCCTCATAAGATAGATGTTTCAGTCTCCTAATCATGGTCTTAGGCCTCTGCTGTACCCTCTCCGGCAGTTCCTTGTTCTTCTTGAACTAGGGAGCCCAGAACCGGACACAGTACTGCAGATGCAGACTCACCAGGGCAGAATAGAGAGGAAGGATGACCTCCCTCAGCCTGCTGTCCACACTCTTCCTGATGCACCCCAGTGCATTTAATTCAGTAAGATTTGGTTGAAGAATTTGGAAACATCCTGATGAAAGAGGGGAGGTTCTGAGGAAAGTGTCAAACTTAGCAAACAGAGTTTGCAAGCAAAATGGAAAAAAGAAGACAAGCCACTGCTTTTATTGAAAGTGGTAGTGATAAAATATCATTGTGTACTAGAGGAAGTGGATTTGATATCTGGAATATTTCCAGAACTGTTGAGTCTACAAGGAGATGAGATTCAAGTGTATATACAACAGATTTCTTTTTCACGATACTTTATTTTAAAATAGAAGTTTTAAATGTCGCGCCTGGAGAAGGGGAAAAAGTAGTTGAATGCTAGGCAAAAAGGAGTTAAGTGAATCTGCTCTGAAGTGAAGGCAGGAATAAAAGACACAGTATAATTAAAAATGGGATGTTATAACTTAGATACCAAAAACATTTGTGTATCCTGTGTTGCAGATTGTTACTGCAGCACTCTTTCTTACATCTGATGCTGTGAACATATTATCATCGCAGTGTGCAATTAATTTCCTTTGACAGGCACTTTGTTGACAAGCCCAAGAAAGAGTACAGTAACTTTCACTGTCCTGAAGGCCAAATACCTCCTTTGCTTGTGCCATGTCTCAGACAGCTTGTGAAGCATGACTGGAAGTTGCTCTTGTTTCATTATATACAATTCAACAATATATAGTAAATTTAGAAATTCTTCTGAGACTGTATCTCCAATATTTAAGTGACCTACTTAGTCTATTAAAAATAGCCACAAAAAGCAGTCACCATTGGACCAACTTCTTGCAATTTTTAACTATTCAATACTTCCTTTCATATGAAAATCTGTTTTTCAAAAGTAATAAACTGAAGACAGGTTAGTTATGGAGATTTCTTGCTGGGTCTTCAGACTATACCAGTTAACAAAAATGTAGTATAACAACCATGTGTGAAAGGTAGGCAGCATTCTTTAGCTATATAGTTGTAAATGGTAGTTACTGTATATATTTGTTTTTCAAATTAATGTCTTCAATCTGTACCTACTGCTACAATTTGAACTGCAGAAAGAAAAAAAGAGCCAGATTTCCTCCCAACTCTTAAAAAAGAGAATACCTGCTATAAATGTTTAAATGCAAAAGCCAAGATGCACTCAGCTGGTTTTTGTCTAGACATATATGTTAAACATGGACAGGTTTCTTCTCTTAAACTGAAATTTGCCTGGTGTATATGAATGGCCCTGAAAATGTCAGCTACTAGGAATAAATGTTGCCAATGATAGCATGATACAACACATCTATTACTGTCAGTATCTACTGTTTGTTAAATAATGGATTTATTCACAGCAGAGTTTTTATTCAGTGCAACTGTCAGTACTTAATACGCTGTTTTATTTCACTTTTTAAAATTTTCTTTTATTTTTCCAAACGATTTTCTGTAGTACTCGGTCATATGTCTGCCCACCATTCTAGACTCTAAATATTATATCACTGCACTTGTGAGGTTACGACCTTCTTGGAATATAGCTGCACAAGAAACATATTTGCACAAACTAGGTGTAGCCTAGAAATGCTAATTTTTCTCTTTTTCACTTTTTGGTGTTTTTTTTTCTTCTTTTTTGACTGTAAATGGGAGAGACAGGCAACCTGTTCTGAGGGACTCAAATCCAAAGCCTCTTTGAAGGAGAAAAATGCTTAGGAAAAACTAGAGATCAGTCTTTGTGAATAACCACCAGAGGATTTTTTTGGTGGTGTTTCAGGATTGGTACCATTCCTGAATTTTGTGATATGCATATTCTCTACCTCCAAAAAACATCTATAATCACAAGATCACAGAATATTTAATGTTCTAAACAACCTCTGGAGGCCACTGAGTCCAACTTTCTTCTCCAACTGTGTCCAGTTAGAGCGGGTTCCTCAGAAAATTAGAGGTCTAGAAAGTTCTTCTGCCAATTTTTTCTTTTGAATTTGGATTAGGTTCATTATTTGCTTTTTCACCATGCTAAACAGTCCCAAGTCTATCAGCTTCTTCTTGTATGAGAGATGCTCCAATCCCTTAATTATCTGTTTCCATTGCCGTTTTTCACTAGTAGTTTCCTTCACAGCACACCAGCATCTGGAAAACTAAGACAAATCTCACAATAGAGGAATCATCTGTGTACTTGTCATTAAGAGAGATTGTTTGCTGCTAAACTATATGAGAGACATCATAAAACTTTCAAGGGCTCTATCATAAAGGATATTAAAACCACCAAAGAGCTTTCTGAGAATCCTCTCTGGAATTGCACTAGACTCTCTAAGATCTCTCCTGATACTTTGCTCCATATTTCAGTTCCCTCAGTAGTGAGATCTGCAAGACATCACTAACATCTTCAGTATTGACATGCACATTAGTAATTGACTCTACAGTGGTACAGGAATCTACTGCTAGATTGATTGCAGTTACATTCATCAATTGTTGATGATTTCTTTACTGCATTGTTTGGGTTTTGTAATATTTTCAAGGCAGTGACCTGCTCTTAATTGGCCTCTGGAGGAAGCTGTCTTGCTCCACTGACTGCAGCAGGAGTTTATGGAATCTGACTTCTTAATGTAGTTAGGACAAATGAGTATTCCTACTGCATGTCTAGCCAACATAGACATCTGCTACAGGAAGAACAATGTTGTTTTATGCATCTACATAAATAATCAAGAAGTGCAGAAAGAGCAGTGGCATCTTATATCTGCCCTCACATAGAGATCTCTTTTAGATCATTAGTAAGTGAGAAAGTATCTCAAGATTCTGCTGAGAGAATATGTTTTAACAGGACTGAACTCTTTAGAAATTAGAATATTGTGACAATATGAAACAATACCATAAACTCCATGACTCTACCATGAGTATTACTGATTCATGCCACTAAAAACAAATTCAATATGATGGGATCATTAAGTTTACCTAGTGAATGAGCAGAACTGTAATGTAATGTAAGTTTAGAAAAATACAGGACTATTTCAGTTCTACAGCTTCCTTAAGACATGATCATCTGCAGACATATATGAAAAACATATTGCACTTGGGCATGTTTGCAGAGAAACTGGATTTCCAGCAGCGCTAAGAGTGTAAATTTTGGCCGCATTGTTCCATGTTCCCTACTCTTTAGGATTCCTTGCATCCAAAGGTGACTAAAGCCAGTGCATGGAGGTCACTAGCAGTGATTATAAAGGGCAGTCTGTTGAAGAGGAAAAAGTGAGTATACTGTAGCTGATGTTCTTTAAAATATGTAGACTGTCTTGCTAAAGCTCTGTGCTGTTTGGCTAGACATTTTTAATACCTAAAAAATCTTAACTCTGCCTTGGTAAGCAATCATTTTAGTACTGTTAACACAGTGAGTTCCATCACCATCAGTAGCATGAGGAAAAATTGTCTGGCCTGGTCTGGTCTTCACGGAAGAACAAACTTGGAAATTTGTGTACCTTTATTTTAGTTTGCTTAGAGGACATGTATTTATTCACCCCTTCTACTTCAGTAAAGTCATTATCTAATATTTCTCACTTACAATTAGTTCTCATTTAGCCTGAAACATACTGTTCTGTGTTTTCAGTATTACCCTCAAATTTATAGGAAAAAAAAATATTTCAGACTTCTATTAGTATTTTCTTAGGTAGATGTGGGCTGTTATTACAGCTCTCCATTGTGTTATTTTCATTTCCATAGTATTACTTATACAATAGTATTCCATCAGAATACATTCAGAAATTACCTTTCCAACTGAGTGCGTGTAAATCTATAATTTACAATATATGGTTCATTATGATATATGCAGCTTTGGAATATTGTAGCATTATTGTTTTCTTTTACTATAATTGACAGGATCAGTTCAACCCAGAATGGGATTCATCTTTTTCAAGCGGTACTGTGTTTAAACATATAGCTAAATAATTTCCTCTGTAATCCTTAGGGCTTCTTTCCTGCATTATTGCTTTCAAAATATCAGTCTTCAACTTGGTATATAAGATTATAATTTCTACCAATTACTTTTATCTATTGAATCTCATTTATTTTAATTCTGTCCATCTCTAAGCTTGGCAGATCATTTTGCAATTTTAATTTTTGCAGCTGCATATTTGAGAAGTATGAGTTTTAAAGATTTTCTAGGCTACCGTGCTATGGCAGGTGTCCAGTTGCATTAGTATAACAGGAAATCTTGTAATTCCCCATTGCAAGAAGGAACCAGATGAGTAGACCTTGCAAGACAACATTTCATCCTGACTGATGTGATTTTTGTTTTATGTTTAGAAGTACAGTTAAACATGATTCCAACATGAAAAAACAACAGTGTCTTCTTAGTTCAAGACTTGTATGTTTTGAAAAGATTTGAAACTTAAATTCCTTACTTGAAAAAAGAAACATAAGTGCAGCATCTTTAATACCAGAAATAGACATCATAAACACCCTGGAAGCCAAGTTCTGCACTTTTTTTTTTTTTTTTTTTTTGCATGTTGCCATGTTTCTCGAATGTTCTGAAAGCGAGAAACTTAAGAGAACACAGAAAATTATTGTGGGAGAAAATGTAGCTTGGTGTGGAAAATCTGACATGCAGGAATATTATTCCATTCATGTAATCGTCCTGGCCTTCTTTTGTCAGTTGGCAACAGCTGGAGAAACCTCACTTAGCAGACATGTTCAAGAACATAAGTTGTTGTAAGTCACCTTAAACTGTTTCCATTTTATCTATATTGTTGGAAATGGAGAACTGTTGTCAGTTCACTGAAGAAATTACCTTGCTGTTTGAATTTTCCTTGTGATCATCTAAGACTGTTCTTTAAACACAGCCTTCCCCCCCCACCCTTGATAAGTAGTAGATAGGACTATATGAACAGGTTCTAGGTCCCCAGGTTTTTGACCTTTTCAAGGCAGTAAGCAAGCACAGAGAAGATGCTTCTGTTAGTGAGACTGTCAGCACCTCTTCAAAACGAAGGGAGTTTGCTGTACTCCTTGACATATGCATTATCTAATGTGCAAAAAAATCTGAAAAATGTAAAAAGGAGATAGCAGCTTGCTGTTGAACATTGTTCTCTAAATAAGCTAATCAAATATTTCAGCAGTATTTCTCAGCTGAAAACAATCCAGTCTTTTCTTATTAGATTGAAAGCCAGAGCTCAGTGTAGATGACCACATGATTAGAGGTAGAAGTACACTACTATTGACCCTGTTATTTCTTCCTTTTGATTCAAAGTTCAAAGAGAAATAGAAATGCATTGGAATGAAAGTAAACCTAATCTCTAAGGATTGTTATGTTGTTCTCCCCTTTCAAAAACCTTCTACAGAAATCAGTGATGCCCTGAATTTATTCAGTAGGTGCATGAATGGGTTGGAAAATTCAGTGAAGTCAAAGTATCCACAGCATATGAGCAACACAAAACTGGGAAAGATGCCATTTGGAATGTCTTTCCAAACTCTTCTGTGTTACTAATGACTTTCCTAATGGGAAAAAAGATCATCCTGTATCTTCAAATTGTCCAGAATACTGTTCCATAGCCAATTAGTCAAAGTCCACAGTATTGTTACCTTCAGTTTTTGTTATTTCTGCTAATTTTACTTAGAAAAGATGTCACCTTTAAAGGACTCCAGTGGTACATATGTCAGCCAATTTAATAGGTTGTATAAAAACTTCTTATGTATTAGCAAATGTTTTCCCCTCTCTATTAGTATTGCTTGTGAAAGTAAACTCAATTTCAACATTTTTGTCCCAGTACTGAAATCTGTCATGACTCTAGACTAATTAAGAGATCATCTATCTTTCTGACCTTTTTGGCTCTGTTGGAATCATGACCAACTAGTAATAAAAGCAAAAGTAGTAGCTTCACAGAAGAATTGCTATGGAGTTCATTTCCGGTGAGAGGTAAAAATGGCCTCACCACATGCAGAAACAGAAATAGAAATCATGATTTCTAAATATCCACAGAGCCAACCTAAGCTTGTATCCCTCCTTGTGTGAAAGTAATCAAATTCCATGAATGGAAATGAAGGAGGAAGAAAAGGGGTTTTCTTTCCACATACAAAAAATTGAGAAGTTTTAAAATATTAGGAGCTCAATACCATAAAACTACCTACTAGATAGGTGAGGCATTACTAGAGTAAGTGTTTATCAGTTGAAAATGGACAAAGATGTTAATACAGCAACACATTAATGAGTATGTGATTTTTTTAAAGGAAATTGTAATGTTTTGAAAAGGAGTATGAAGGCTAAGAAAACTAGACACAGCATAACAGTAAGTTTGATTTTTTTAATTTTTTTTTTAACTCTCCTCCTTTGTCTTTTTTTCTTTGTCTTGTGGTGGTGATCTAACAAAAAAAAACAAAAACAAAAACAAAAAAAAAAAAAAAAACAAAAAAAAAAAAACCGAACAAATTTTGNNNAAAAAAAACACCTGACAGATTTTGGTGCACAACTATTGTCAGGTGCTGTAGATCATCCTTACAGACCTTTTGGCATATTGAATTTATTAGGAATAAAGCAACAGACCATACGAAGAGTACCTAAATATATCCAGAAACAAAATATAAATCCCTTGAAATCTATTTCAGATTTGGTGATGGTACTGCAGTCAGAAAGTTGGAATCTGAAAATCAGAGGGATCGATTCAGTGTCATAAGTATTGAATTTCTAAGGGTTTAGCATGACCTGTACAGTATCAGAAATTTTTCTAGTTCCAATTGATGGTTACATTATTCCCATGACAGAGGGAACAACTCTAACATAAGGAAGAAAGTTTTGTTGAGTGAATCCCAAGATAGCAGCGTATGTCAAGTTAGTATCGTCAAAACATCTGCAAATTACTCTGGAGGATTCGTGGGGTTTGTTGTTTGCTTTTTATCCATTCTTCAAATATATACCACCAAATACTAGTAAGAAGTAGTCATTTTAGAGGAGTAAGATTAGAGTTGGTGCTCTCTGGCTACTGCATCTAACGGGTCCAATTGCTTTTTCCACCCAGCATGGAATGTGGATTTTTTTCCCTGACAGTGTGAATTTCTAAGTTTCTTTTCTCTCTTTGATAATATTCCTGTTGTAAGATTTCACTGCACACCTACATATGATCATTAATTCTTGTTGTGCATAAAATAAAATACATTTTTTTGTGACTGTGAACAAGAAGACCAGTTTATTGCAATGGCCATCAGTCTCAAAAATTGCTAATCAATACAGCTGAAATATATGATAGTATCTTTTACTCATAATAATCTAAACTATGCAAATTATCAACGTTGCTTGTTTCTGTGTCAGAAAACATTCTGGAAGGAAATCTTTTCCACAGTAAAAGAGAATGACAGGTAAATTAAATGAAGCGTGTCTTCCTAGGAACAAGTATTTTATGCATAAGTATTTAATACCCTGCAAATTAAGTACATCTTATCTGCCTGGGAATTACAGAAAACTGAGATAGTGTACTTAGGGCATATTGGAATTTACGATGAAATTATGTTTCTTGTTCTGTTTTGTAATTTTTATAAGCATTTGCGACAAAAGAATCATAGAATGCTTAGAGTAGGAAGGGACCTTAAAGATCATCAGGTTCCAACCCCACTTCCATGGGCAAGGACACCTCCCACTTGACCAGGTTGCTCAAAGCCCCACCCAGGAAGGAAACATCAGTAGTGGTATTCTCTGTTACTGTTTTGGCATAGGTGTATTTCCCAGAAGTCAAATCCATATACTGCTTATTTACCCTTTTCTATCATCTCTGTATCATGCAAAAATGTAGGTATGCAAGCTATTGGTTAGGTAATGATTCAGAAATGTAGGTGAAAATCTCCACGGAGAAGTCAAAAAGCTGTTCAGCTTCTAACAAAGTGAAACAGAAAAAAAGAATAGCTTTCAGAGAAGGCTCTGAAAAAGCAGGCAGCGGTAGGAGTGAGACTAGGAAACCATGCAAGCCAAGTAAGGACAGAACTTGTAGAGTCTTTAAGGACAAAGCTTTCTTTTCTGTGCTCACCTGGGCTGGCTAGTCACTACCACAATGCAACTAATAAATAGTATTCAAAAACTCCCAGTGGAATACAAATAACCTTCTTAAAAAGTGGAGTAATAAATACTGTCACCTGGGTACAATACAGCAGCTGTAATTTAGTATGACACGCTTTAAAGAGAGCCCTGGTGTTTCCTGTTAACTTCTGTGGGGAGCTGGAATTATTGCGCTTGTATGGAACAATGCATGGACATTTCAATATGCAGGAAATCTGTTTATTAGTGTGTACGAAACTCCAAATTTATGCAGAATACATGTACTGCTTTTTGTTTTCAGCTGTTAATTAAATAAGAGAGAACGTCTTGTGTTTTACTTTATGGTACTTTGTTTAACCTACTATGGATTGAATGTTTTGGTAAAATTGCCCTGTTTGGGGCAACTGTCACTTCAAAGAAAAAGCAACCAAATAGCTTACAGAAAGCTCTTGGAGCTCATGTCCTCTAAATAGAGAATAATAAACTAGATAAAATCCCTCTTTAAACAACTAGAACTCGGAGCTGCTGAAAGGGATAAAACACAAATACTGTAAATAAGTCTACTTCTTTTCCAGCAGCTCCTTGAAGAGTATGCCTTCTCCTTCAAGCCTTTGCTTGCCAGTTGATACCTGTCAGTAGCTGGCTTCTGTTCAGGCTCCGCAGGCTTCTTTTCTCCATCAAGGAGGAGGCAAGGGTTTAGTCTCTGCCACATGCAAGGTTCTTGCTCTATTCAGTCTCTGGGCCTGGAGATCCCTGCTTGACAGGAACTACTGGCTTCTCCAGTACTGCCAACTGTTCCTTTGCTCCCAGAGGGTTCTCCCTGTCCCAGGGTGAGGGAGCCAGGACTGGACAGTTAGGCAGCCACTTTTGCTCTGATCCAACTTTACCCTTTCAGTAAAGTATGCCTAACAGAAAATGGAAACAAATCAAGTCTGGCATCCATAGCAGCTATCAGTTTCATAGGGGGAATTTGTGTCTTTCTAAACAGAGAGAAATAAGGATGTAGACACAGATGCAGAAATAAAGTTTGAAATCAGATTCTAAAAGGACTCCATGTAAGTGCTAGCCTTGTCTAAGCAATAACAGTAGAGTTTTCTTATTGCTTTGCTCTCAAGTTTGTGTGGAAAGGAAAGCTTACAGATGTTTAGGTTTGAAATTGATGGCATAGATAATTAATTGCATGTAACTTAGCACTTAGCAAAAATGTTTCTGACAAACAGCTTTCTTGAGAAGGAGTTTTTTTAGTGCTTTTTGCAGAATTTTTTTGCAAAGGCTCTGTTTTGGTATTTCCATTACAAAACTCTTTCCTTCTGTTCTTTCAATAAAAATTCACTCTAGGCTGAAATACAGAATATCAGATCTCAGTTCTTGATCAGTGGTTATTTTTGCCAGTTTTCCAGAAAACTGACTCAGCTGAGGTTGTTGAAATTCCTCACATTGTCACATCTATGGGAAAAAATTTCCCAGATACATAAATATTTATCATGAGACAGTAGCAATTGAAAATTATATCAAAATTAAATACCATCTAAGGTGATATACTGAATTAATTTTCACATAATTTCTGATTCAGGGGAGGCAAAAATTACCACTTTCAAATTATGGGGTGGTAAAAGTGAGTTTGGTGCTTTGTTTTTTGTTTTTAATTTTTTTTTATTTCCTATGCTATTCTCCAAATTACATTTATGTGTGTGGTGGTATGGTAATCAAACCATTTGGAAGCACTGGGTCATTTTGAAAATATTTTTTTCTGAAAGGTCAGTAATGTGAAATAAAGTGCCATTCTTATGTCTGCTCAGTTTGCATCTAGCTAGAATTGAAATGCTGAGAAATGAATTCTGAGTCTCCATCTACTTCCTCAAAGACAGCAACAACTTCACTGTTGTGAGGACTTTTGGCTAGTAAAACCATAGTCATCAGCTTTACCTGCTATTCTGGGTTGGTAGAAGCTTGCTTCTATGTACTTTCTGTTTTCTTGAACTTGTTATTCTTGGCTGTTATGTCAGCATATTGGTATGTACATAGCTTTTTGTCTCATGGTTTTTGTTTTGCTTGCTAGTTTGCTTTAAAGTTGCACTTTTTTCCCCATCATTACATCCATGTTCTGTTATATAAAACATAATTGTTTATTTCTTGCTCTGGCTGGCCAGAAGATGTCTCAGTTATGTTTGGAATGTGTCCATTACAAACAATGTCAGTCACTTTAATGTGCTTTGGAGCAGCTTATGCCGTGCTTATATGTTAGGTCTGCTTAAGCTGTCACCTTTCAGTCATCAGACCCTGCAGAGACGAAGTCAAACCTTAGCTGACCTTCCCTGAGATAACCAATGAATTAATCTTGAAGTCATTGTAAGGAAGCCTGAATGATAACCTTAGAAGATACCAAATTTAAATGGCATTTTTGCTGAGTCTTCATTGTAGCAGCTTATTTTTGTGTAAACCTTTCCTATATTGACAGCACTTCAAGAACCTTGCAATGGGTCAGAAACATAGGATTTAGTAGCCATAGAACCACAGTAAAGCTCATTTTTATCATTGGAAGATATAAATGTTAGGAGAAACAAGTGTAAGAGCCTTTGGGGACTTTAGAAAGGGATGAGTGAGAACAGCATTAAGGACTTGAATATCTTGGTTCTCCTCACAAATCGAAGCATAGCTTTCCCAAAAATAGTCCCATTCTACTTTTGACTATCAGGTGTTTCCTATGAAAGTAGACTCACAGAAGATTCAAATACTGTCAGGTAAAAGATTTGAATCTAGAGGTATACAGCAAAACTTCCTCAGTTACGTAGGCTTTTGTATCGTTCACTTAAGAGAATTATGGTGTTTACTTACTTCTAATACTAGTATTTCTATTCAATGTAAAGACTTGATTAATTTTCATAGATTCCCAAACCAGCTTTACTTCAGAGAAAGGAAATGTTTGGAAATGCTTTGACTGTTTTTAAATAGAAAATGTGGGTTAATCTAAATATAGGCTTTAATATACTTAACATTTTAAAGCATCAGCTAAAGCGACATTTTGAATTTAAGTAAATCTCCCTGCTGCTCTTCCCTCAGTAGTTTCATGCCATCAAAATTTAGGAAAGATCTCCTATTAGAATATCAGCTTTTTAGTCATAATCAAAAAAGTAAAGCCAATATACTTAATTACCCAAAATCTTTAAATGTGTTACTTCTGCACGTATAAGTGGAACTTTCGATATATTCATAATAAGAAATAGCCTCACAGCATTCAAGAAATCTGATGTTCCAGTTCATTATGAATAGTAACAGACATGAGAAAAATGTGTAGGCAGCTGCACAACACCAGACTTCTTAATTGAAAATACATTTTGTTGGTAGAAGAAACAGGATTCTCAATATTCACCCACATTTTTAAATACATGGAAAAAAAATGTTTTTAGGAAGGAATTATTTTAGGCACTGAACAAAGCCATTAGGGGACAGAAATCAGACTCAGTGTTGGTTTTTTTCAGAGGAAGATCAAAGGTAAGTAAAGTTTCTAGGTTTATATACGTTACACTTTTCAGAAACTTGGTGAACTCTTGTGCTTTACTTCATAGAGAAAGCAAACTACTATGCCTAAAGACAACTGTGTCCATTTCCCTGTATTCTAGATTGTGATTTCACTTGGCTACTTCATAGAGCCTCTTGTATGACACACCACACTTTGTTAATGTGCTGTTTCCTGCCTTCTAACATGAATTTTTGTTTTTCAGCTCTGAGGGACAACAGAATTGAGCTGGTCCGAGCTTCGTGGCATGAACTGAGTATCAGTGTCAGTGACGTGTCTCTGTCGGATGAAGGGCAGTACACCTGCTCTTTATTTACTATGCCTGTCAAAACTTCCAAGGCTTTTCTTACCGTTCTCGGTAAGTATAAATAGCTGAGCATAAAGAAGCAAATGTTAGACTTCTCAGGCTTTGGCAAATTATGATAAGAATGAACTTTTCTAAAACTTGGCAGAAGATGCATGTAAATGTCCGATCTTGTTTCACTGATATTTATTATTTCATATTGCTGTGCTGAAAAATAACACGTCTTACTGTTTGTGCAGTGGCAGGATAATAAATTAGGAAGCACACAAATACCACGGTTTGAGTGCTCCATAAAATGGACATAACCTCTACATCCCAAGCACCAGAAGTGCAAAGAAGGCGCATGTGTTCATCTCCTAACAGTGTATTGTATAGGGCAAAGGGGAGAAAATCAGAAAGCATGAAATCAAACAGGCTTTAGAGCTTTATCGTTTTTCCTTAGCTGTGCATTTTCTTGGCTCATTCTGCTTTCATTTTTGTCTATAAAGTGCATATTTTCACTGGGTTTGCTGCTTCTTTTATGCTTTATCCTCTAAATGCTCTGCTGTTTTCCCCAAAGGTTATAGATACAAATAGAAAAGCAATAGATTTTGAGAGATGCCCAGGAAATAAAGTTTCTGCTCAAAACTTTATATGATTCTGTGAATGTCAGTAGCCCAGTCAGCCAAAATTGCAATAGTTCACTGAAACACACCTGTGTACCTAAGAGGTTACATGTTTTTAGAGATTGATTTTTATTTTCTCCTTTTTCTGTCCCTGAACTTGCCTCTTTCTTTCTTTTTGTTTTATTTTTATATGTAGACAGGCAGACAGTAGAATTTAATGGGACTAATGTAAAATATTCTCTGTGCCAGTAAGATTCACATTAATCCAGCCAGGGAATTGGTTTTGTGCATAGGATGTGAAATACATCTTCCTTTCAGTCCCTGTGAGACTATTTTACAAAAATCTTCACAAGTTTGCCATTAAGGACAAAAAAATACCCTCTTAAAGCAGAATATTCTAGAATAACACACACAATCTAAAGGATAGATGAGGAATAGACCAGTTCCACCTTTTAAATGGCAGAAAGACATAGAAAGGTGTTACAAAGACAAAGAATAGCGTTCAGACAATATTTATTAACCAAAATAAGTTGAACTTTCTCAGTCCTTTCAGTTTTACCTTCATTTGGGAGGAGATTTAATGCAGTTTTCCCAGTTTCAGTTACTTACCTTCTAAGAAAAAAACCTTTAAGGTTTAAGATGCCTTTTTTTCATTTTATATTTGTAATTTTCTATTTCAAAGTAACATTTCAAACTCTTGTAAAATACCTCCTTCTCTGATAGAAAGCATTCCATTGCAATATGCTACACCTTTTAATCAGATAAACTATTTGTTTTATGTACTAATAGTCTCTTTATTGACTGCTCTGTTACAGATTATATGATTTAAGTGTCAAGGTATTATAGTAGACACCATTTTCTGTCCTGAAAGAGAGAAATAGATTTATTACAGAAATGTACTATGCAATAGGTACTGCTGCTTACTTTTATGTACATAATATGTCACATAGGAAAAGAGATGTAAACAAACCAAATTGTGAAATACAGAGCACAGGATCAATTGCTGTGACTGATCCCTTTATCTAACCAAAAATATGAATTCATCAAAGCACTGCAAATGCAAGTTATGACAATGATATTTTCAGAGTTTAAAATTACAGTCATCAGTAGCACTTTAAAATAACTTATTCTTGTGGTTTTGGAAGTCAAAATGTAGTCATCAAAGTTTCCAATTCTTTTATTATTTTTTTTTTTAAATCTTCCATGGTTCATTGGAAAACAACTACTTTCATATTTAATATTATGTGTATAGTATGTCATTACCTCCTCCAAAGACCTTGGATCCAGCCTGAAGAAATTTCCACAGCCAATGGAATTGTGTTTATGCCTGTTGGTTTTTTGGTTAGGTGTTCCTTGAAGATGAAGTAACTCCTATATTTATTTTCATCCTCCCTTTTCCCAGGGTTCTGTATCAAAAACATCATAATTCACGCATAAACATCTGTTCTGAACCTAGATCAGTTCAGCTTTTTGTTGTCAGTTATATTTTATTTTCACAGCTGTATGTCTAATATACTTTGTTGTCCTGCTTGCTATGTAGACCAGTTTAAACCTTACACATGCAAGTCAGATTAAACCTGCACACAGAGTATATTTAGGTGAGAGTTTTTAGAATACAATATTTCCAATTGAAAACTAGGTAATTTCTGTTTTCTTGAATTCTTTAGAATCAACTGCAGTTCAGATTGACAGTTTATTTGCAAGGAATCAGGATTCACTGGCATTCAATTTTGATAGAAGGCAAGGAACTAATTACTCTGTTTCCAGAATTTAAAGCATATGAAGACGCGAGATTTAAATTGATCATATATTCATGGCAGCAGCTTACACTCTCAGGGACATTTTTCTTGTTTGCTTGTTTGCTTGTTAGGTGTTCCTGAGAAGCCACAAATTACTGGATTTACCTCACCAGTTATGGAGGGAGAGAGGATGCAGCTGACTTGCAAGACTTCTGGTAGTAAACCAGCAGCTGATATCAGATGGTTCAAGAACGACAAAGAAGTTAAAGGTATTTAAGAGGACTTTGATGTAATTTGGTCCCATTTGTCAAAACTATCTATTATTTAGAATGATATTTTTTAATTCATGTTTGTGAAGTTTTTCATATTTGATCATTCAATGAATCATTGGTAATACATAGGTAAGAAATTGATTGTAAATTACTGGAGAATCTTTTCATTTTTTCTTCAGTAGGTAAAAACTGATATTTTGAATTGCTCTGAACTCTTTTCAGTATAATAAACTCAACTGTGATGCTTCATAGAGAAACGTTTTATAGATTATAGTTATCACAGCCATCCTGATCACCCAAAATATTTTCCCTTTTCATTACTTTTTGCCTTTCTAATATGATGTATGTATGATTTGATCAATTCCTCGTTTTATGTTACACTTCTCTAAGTTAAGAGAGGCAAAACTGTCAGGAGGAGACTGGCAGCTCCACTATGGAGCCTGTGCTGGTGAAGAAGAGTTGGGATGTAGCAACTGAAGGAATCTCAATTGGGAAACAGAACCTACAGCGGAGGCAAGGATGCTGAGAGTGTGCGGTGAGGAGGAAGACAGGCTTCAAAGGGGATAAGGAGAACTTCACAGGAACTGGGGGGAGATGGACAAAGTCTGCTGAAACCAAAAAGTCATTGGGTGACTGGAAATGACGCTGAAAGAAGGCCTTGTGAGATAGGGATGCAGTGAGATAGGAGAGAGATGTATATAAAAGCTTGTTATTTCTTCTCTTGTCTTCTCTTTCACTTTGTATGGTTTTTACTTAAAACATAGTTTCCTAATCCATATTCTCATAAATACTGGGACAGTTTAAAATAATTTTTGGTGAATGGTGGAGAGAGATTCCTATAACAGAAGTCTTAGTCATATCTGCCACAGCCAACTGTGGTGCCCAATGTAGAGTTGTATGAATAAAAATTATAGGGAATTGGTATTTGTTGATGTCATCTCTATTCAGATCAACAAATGATTCAAAATCATAGAATCATAAAATCCACCCTTTCTGTGTGGCTTTAAAAAAATAAAATTAAAAAAATATATCAGCAAACTTTTAACTATTTTGTCTCATATTTGTCTGATATTGTGGATTTTTTTAGCTCAGTAAACTGCCTCAAGCAAAGTTGCAGCATTAATTACAGAATCCGTTAATCTTCCTTTACTATTTTCTGCTGCAGTTAAATATACATTACCAGAGCTGTGATATAAAAATGGTAAATAAAGGAGATTGCAGGTGATTGTCCAAGGAACCCAGTCCATTCTAGAAGCATCTTTAGATTTCTCATTAAAATCAGAATAACATTGAAGGAGACAGGAATTTTAGGCTGGGATCATTTGAAATGTGTTTGAACCATTGCAATAGAAAATGAGGAATCAGCACCATTCTTTCCAGCCACAGGGAAATCTGAGGAGATCGCTGAAAGAAAAGTAGCACCTTATCAAATGCAGTTAAAAAGAAGAATTTACAGCACAGCTAACATACATGATACAGCATAGGTTCTGTCATCGAAAAAAGATGACTGCATGAATATTTATATTCAAGAAATGTAAAGATTGAAAATCGCTCTAAACCAAGTCAATACTTTAAGAGAACCATTGGTGCAGTTGGCCTAACAGAACGACAATGCATCTGAAAATGCTATTTTAAAAACTATATTTTAAAATCTGGTGTAATAAATTTACTTTCTTTTCAGTTGACACATAATTGAAGACAAGCAACCAGTTTGGTGATTTCATTCTTTAACCAATTTGCTCTTCTCAACACTACCTAAAGAGATGCTTTTTAAAAAGGGGGATAGGGAAGGAACAAAGAAGATGTGTGAAAAAGAACAGTAATGGGGGAAAAAAAACCCCAGAAATGAAAAGGAAGTACTGAGCACATTCATTTCAGTTTAGTTTTCTAGGTCTTCTGAAGAGCACATTGCCATTTCACAAAGGTTAGAAATAAAATAACCTTACCAGTTTGCAGTGGCATCAGCAGAAGTTACATTAGCTTTGTGCACTGTAAAAGGTGAAATGATAAATCTGAGAAAATAGATATGAAATTATATGCTAATGCAGCTGACATTAAAGGTTAGGAGTTCGTCTGTCTAGCACCAGTAAATCCAATTGTGTTACAGTGTATTATACATGGTGCAAAAGAATATAAATGATGCATTAAAAAAAAGCTTTTACCAAAGGGGAAAAAGCCATTCTGAAATTGTAGCTCCTTTGCTATTACTCAAAAAAGGAATCATCATCTGGTGAAGGAATACTGTTTGATAGAGTAAGTGTTAGTAATGAGACAGACTGAATGCGAAGCACTGAGTGCCATACCTTTTACTTTAGTGTTCTCTCTCTCATATATGGACCATATTAACAAAGTGATCTGCAGGTTAGCATTCTGGTGACATTTCTGGAAGATTATTAAAAGATAAGTATTGAAGAATCTAAATTAATAATTTTTGTTAAAAACATTATCTATTTTTTCAGCAAAATTTTTTACATGTTATTTCAGCAGTATTATGTTAAAGAAAAAAAAATAAAAAAAATTAGGGTCCAGGAAATTTTTTCATGTTTCCCCCTCCCC
>VXBW01004280.1:254324-377997 GCA_013400375.1 Thinocorus orbignyianus
TTCTGATCAGTCAACGACATTACTGATCATTATCTTTGCTTATGACTATCTTTTCACTATAAAAATAAAATCTGGGAATATTTGTCATGATTACTCACTGCCTCAATCTTTGTATGGACAGTCTGGCAAGAGATGCATCCCTAGAGTCAGGAAATGGTTTACTAACTAGGATAATGAGGTGCCAGAGCCTTCCAATTTTTCAGCTATTTTTTAACAGGCCCCCAGAATATTGAGTCAGCTCACATAAATACAGATAGACTTTATACTGAGTCAGAAGTGAAAATAGCTGGAGCATTCCTAAGAACAGAAACTTGTTTTGGCTTTGCCATAAGAGAAAATGTCCATCTAACTATGTTTTCACTTGACAAGCACACAAGTCTTCTATAAATTCTGATACAGTGAAAAGATCTGGATTTTCCAAGGCCATAATTCTCCATGACCATAAAAGAAAGAACTTACTTGAGATTTTCACATCTGTGACCTTGCAGTTCTCTATTCCAAATTAGCACAAATTGCTCTCTTGCTATAACCATATTTTCATAGAGTAATCTGACTGTTCGGGAACTGTGACACCTCAGAGACCTCTGGAACTTGTGGAAGGTAGCCAATCTCTAAAGCTTAAGCCCTCTTTCAAGAGTAACATGATCACGTAGATGCAGCAGCACATTCTCTAGTGTGGGCCGTCCCATTATATATTTTTCATAAAAAATGGAAAAAAAAAATCCCTTTAAGGAAATAGATTGTTTTATTACAGATACATTCCTAGTGCTTCTTTGCTTTATTCTTCAGAGTTCTTAGGCTCAGCTCTAGGAACTAGACAAACGTTGGATACGTGCTCTTTTTTAGAGGAAACAGTCTGCCGTCATCGTCATATAGCTACCAAGACCCAACCTTTTGGAAGTCACTAAGTTATTATCAGACTGTTATCTCTTATCAGTCCTTCCACTAGGCACACTTCACAAAGCCAGGTAAGACTAATAGGCCACTAGAGGGATACCCAGAGCAATTTTTAATTTTTTTTATTTATTTATTTTTTTTTTTTTTGAGGGATTTGTCAGGACTGTGGTTGCTGTAAGAACAATTTCTTTGCTTCAGACAGCAAAGAGTAGGTGGGTTTTGCTCCAGCACTGGCCTGTGCCAGGCATCTTTTTCACACATATCCTTAGCAATGAAGTATACTTCCCATCTTGTGTTAATGGGGGGTAGGAACTGGTTAGTGTAAGATACCATCCAGCATCTTGGTCTCCTGGGCTTGGCTATAGCAATGTTGTTTTAAGGATGTACTCCTCTACAGAACAGGACGCCTTGACCTCAGGTTCTTAGATCTCAGCTTTTCAAGTGGGTTTCTCTACCTGACCTTCACCTCATGACTTAGATGGACTTAGTGGTTAAAGCCACTGGTTTTTTTGTTTGTTTGTTTCTTTTTCCTGCATAAAAGGCAAGCAAGTTATGTTCTCTATGTGGTGTTCAAACAGGACCTTGGTCTCTCACAAAACCTCTCTGGTCATAAACAATCTCTATAAGCCTAAGCAAGCAGGGATTTCTTTCACTTCAGTGAAAATCTGCCAGCCATTTAAATCCTTTAGAAGCTTGAGGGAAAACTAGACATTTTCTTAAATATTTAGGTACCATTTCTTGAGACTGATGCTCCCATTCTATGGAGGTCAACTGTCCGAGTGGTGGTCCTGCTTTCCTCTTTCAATGAAGATGTTCTGCTGGACTGCTGTGACCTTGAGAATGAGAGATTTACAAGATCTTCTAATCGACTATCTGTTATACTTGTGGGAGAAGTTTACGCTTTATACTGTTCAAGTTTCCACCCAAGACTCACTAATGATGAGATAGTATTCTGGTGTTTTACCCAAACAGTTGTCGGGGGGGAGTTATCCCTGAATTGCACTGTGAATGTTAATATGGATTATAAATATGTCTCAGTGTTATTTTAATACTTTGGTGACCAGCTTTCTGTTTTGTCTCCCTTACCAGTGTATATGTAGTTAAAAATAGTAATAATAAGAAGGCGAATTAAAAGATACAGCTTCAGTACATATACACCTCTTCATATTGAATGAAAAGTAAATAAGAAGTTATTCTATATAATTATTTACCTCAATAATTATGTAACTCTAAGTTAATAAGTAAAATTATCTTGCTTAAGCTTTTCGTATTAATGAATGCTTAAAACAAATGAAACATAAAGGATAGTTACTGTAAACAGTAAAAATGTCTGTGAACATGAAAGTTCAGTACCACAATTTGCATGTTCAAATGAGATCAATTAGGTTAATGATGGATGAAAATAAGAAATCCACTATTTAAATGCAAAATAATTCAAAAACTTACAGGTCCATTTACTGCCAAACTTTCATCTTTCAAAGAGGATATCTAGTTCAAAGGGTTAATGTACAATCCTGACCTTTCCCATCTGGAGGCTTATATTTAAATATGGTTTACAAGTGACATATAATCTAATATAATTTATTTCTCTCTAAAATCTTTTGTGGGAAAATCCACAGAGTAACTTCTCTATTCTGCATAGAAACTTTAATATATGATGTGAGCACGCTATTCCATTCGTCTTGTGTTTAAGAGAGGACTCAAGAAGGTTTCAAAGGAAGTTTGGGAGGGAAGATTTAATAAGATTAAAAGTAGGGTGTTTAGACAATAAACATAAAATAATTTCATTTAAGAGGAGTAAGACTTTAGGCATAGGAAAGAGACAGCCTGTGGTAAAAGGACTGAAAAGACAGCAGGCACGGCTACATGGCTAAACGGAGCACAGTGAGGTTGTCCCTGAACTTGTTGAAAATCCATGTTTGAACTGCAGAGTGCTTTGCCCTGTGGAGATACTAGGTTCAGTCAGTGTGGTGATGTTCCTGAATTAATGAGCACTGATGGGCTAAAATCTGTTTTCTCTCTGGAGGGGCGGCTGGGGAAAGAACCTTACAGTGTTTACTGTAGGCTTTTGAGATTGCAAAATTAATTTGGTCACAACTGGCCACATGCCGTTGTCATCAGTAGAAATCCTCACAGTGAGTCAGTCTGTTCAGTAGAGGATATTCTTAGGTGGACAAAGAAAGAGAACAAGTTAGCTCATTTACCTGAAAAGATCAGAAATATAGTGTAATGGTATAAAAAAAGCAACACATCTGATTTTCAAGAATGGTAAACCTTTCTCTACATAACAAGGTAGAGTCCAGAAATAATGATCTATTCCAGACAGCCCAGCATCAGCATCCCCAAGACTGACTGAATGGCTAATTTTTGAAGCTCCTAATCTAAGTAATAATCAGTTACTCTCAAAGTGAGCAAATAAATAATTTCTCTGCATTGTATTTGATAAGATGAATGCGTACATGGATATAATGTGAATATATTAGATGATCTATGTTAGAGATATGTAGTGGAAGGTTGAATTTACAGAAAAAAAACAGAAAGTAAGTTTTAAAACATACTTACTATAACTACTTTATATTGGGTAGCACTAACAGGACAATAAAGATTGGTTGATTAATATTCCAGTATCTGAGAAGTTCCACATCAGGTCCCAATTGGAGCAAGAATTTTTCAGGTACATGGCTAAGATCCATTAAGGTCCATGCTGCCTTTGAAAATATCCTTCAAGTATCTTTTTCATTTTTTCCTAGCCTAGTCTTGATGTTATTTCAAATGGGATCATCTTGTAAGGAGTCTGAAAATTACAGATTCTGTATAACTTGCACTCCAGGTCTCCTTCATCCAGTCAGCCTAATAACAGAGGGACAAAGCTGTTCCAGGCCTTCCCTATAGAACAATTTGGGGCCCATTTATTTCCAAAACTAAAAACTAGCAAGCAGGTGAGACAATTTGGAGCAAAGCAAATACATTCTTAGTAGGACTTCCCAAGAAGTAGAGGTTTGCTCTTCAGGAGGATGCGGTATATAAGAAGTAAGGCAAATGTTCAAGACCCCATGCTACTGCTCAGATATTTATGTAGATTAATATAATTTAATATAGATAATATAATTTAATATAGATTAAACTTTCAAGTGTCCAATATCTAATATGAATGTCAGAGAAAGCCTTGAAAGGGTACTTGAGTATGTTGAGCATCCAAAACTCTTATTTACTCCTTCAATAGTTTTGGATGTGCTGCAATTTTCAAGCCATAACCAAGATGATTGAAATCACACATAACAAAATACTGAAAGCCTTAAGCAAAAGAAATTGAGGATGCAGAAGATAAAGTTACATTGAAAGGTTATGCACTGACTCAGAGTTAGGCATTGTTGATACCATATGTGATTTAGCAGAAGGTTGTTTTTTGTTTTCCTTTTTCCTTTACTCCTCTAGGTGACATGGCAAAAATGACATAAAATATAAATAAGTTGGAGAGAGCACAGTGTAAGATGTTAAATGGAACAAAGAGGTTTACGTATGGGCAGTGCTACTGGTGCTAACTGTCTTTATGAAGTGGCACACATTTAGAATTGTGGTGACAGTGCCACTTGGTCTACCACTTAATTCAGCAGAGTCTACCAATATATCCAATGCTACGCTCACATTTATCACTGCCAGGTATAAGACCAAGCATGATGTAGGTAAGAATGATCAATGAACACATTATATGAAAAAGGGAAGGTTTTAACAGATTTTAAATGGAGCAGAGAGGAACTGTGGAGCTTTGTTAGTATAACTCCATCTTCTCTTTCACCTTCCCCAAATCCCAAGCCACGCATTATGTAGTATCACATTTAGTTACTTTCTTTCTTTTTAGCAATTGTGGTGAATGGTTATGGTATGAGTGACAGATGAGATGTTGAAACAGGTACTATGAATATTTTTCAGAAAGTACCAGATAATCAGTGTTCACAGAATTAGTAACTTAAGGAGTTCCCTGCCAGGTTGGTGCTTGAATTCAGGTATTCATAAATTACAAGTGTCGGGAGGGACTATTTCACTGATCGAGCTTTCTTTTTCCCCATATTGGCATTTGGCTTGTTTTGCATCCAGGGGAGTGTTTTTAAACTCTTCTGGTACAAACTGTTATTACTTTTTTCTTCAACAAACATCTTTTTAAACTAAACTAAATTAAGACAAGATAAAGGATGATATAATAATCATCAAAGGCTCTCAGATAACAAAGGGACCATATGCTGTTTCTGGTCCTGCTTGCCTGCACAGTAGTTTCTAAAGGAATGTAAAAACAAGACAGAGGAATACCCTTGCGGATGTGGCACCAAGTGTTCACTTTTATCAAAACTACAGATTTAATAAAATATTATAAATCCTAATTTTACAGTATTGTGGAATATATTTATTGAAATTAAATACCATTTCCATAAAACAATCATTTTATTTAGATTGTCTCACCCACAAATACTACTAATATACATAGTACTGAGTTTTTCTCTTATCTGTTTAAGCACTGAGTCATTCGTTATATTCTGAAGCAGAGCATCCAACTTCCTGTATCTCCTAGGGTAATCTGAAGTTTACCAATACAGGCTTGCTTTGCAAGTGCTTATTCAAAGCAATAGGGCAGAGACAGAAGCCATGCTACTTGTCATTTACAAAAGAAGCCCAATTTGAGGGAATGCTGATACACAGCTGTAGGATGCGCGCAGCTGGTAAGTGTAAAAGCTATTAAAAATGGTGAGCGCTTTCACAGAGCTGATTAGAGCGCTCCTCTCTCTTCTTTCAGATCTCATTTGGGATATCCAATTTGGTGTTTATTTTTGTACACACTAGAGTGGTTTGTCCTTGGAATTTACTTTAAAAGTCTTTTTTTTTTTTTTCCTAAGCTTAATTACTTAAGGCTTTTTAGAAATAGGAATAAATTTGTGTAGGAATACAGAATTTTCAAGGAGTTTTGTAATTGCTATCGGTATATGAAATTATGATCTTCTCATAGTGTCTGGGGAAAAAAAAGACCCATTAAACTATCCTATGCTTACTCCAGTGCTAATTAATTTGGAAAGTAGATACATCATCATTTTCAGAGGTATCTGCTTATTTTATCTTTGCATCTGGAAACAATGGAAAGGTTCCAAGGAAATAAAGGAGAAAAAGCATAATGAAAGATGTAGACAGCTGTGACATAAATAGATTTCACAAACATGCGTTTTGAAAAAAACAGACAAAATCAGATAGAAAATAAATGAATTAGTCTCTCAGGAAATACTTTAAGAATCTTATCATCTGGCAGTCATTTATTACCAGGTAGCAATAATCTTTTATTATCAGACTGTTAAATTTTTATAACATTTTTTAAAATGATAGCACCGGAACTGTTGTTGTTCACTGCCACAATAAAATATCAGAGAAATTTATGGAAGTTTTTCAATATTCAGAAGGTTTGTGGTCATAAAATAAAACTATGAAGTAAAGACATGCTGTTGGTAGCTCATAATTTAGCTAAATCGGTAAGTGTTGTAATGAATCAGTCATACTAATTTGAACTCTGGTGTGAAGAGGAAACGGTGGTTAGTGTGTAAAAAGTTAAACAACAAGGTAAATAAATTAATTAAAAATGGCAGAGTAAACCTAAGTATTATAGATCCAGGCAGGAGATATTGCTTTGTGCAGTTATGTGGTTATTTCAGAACTTAGAGTGGTCTGGGAACAGTCACATGGCAACAGCAGGAGGCGGGGGGACTAATATGTTTGCATCCCTTTTTTGGTGCCAAAGGAAAATGTGCGAGTTTTCCTGGGCAGTAGCAATTGCTGGCTACACAGATAGCTTGAAACAGTAATCCTCAGTGAGAGAAACCTACCTTTTCATCTGTACAGGATAGTAATGTATGATCCATTGGTCTTGGGACTCGTTAGAAATAATGCAGCAAGTTATGGCAAAAAAAAAGTGTGTGGAGAACCTCACCAACCAAGCAAAGCAGAATTTCATATTTTGAATGACATATATTGCAGCAAGGTACAAACTGGTTGCTGAGAAGATGAGAATCCACCTGTTACTCCTAGAAATCCCAACAAAACTTTCCTCTAGAGAAGGAGAGAAACCTCCTTCCAGTGCCTCTGCCAAATGATCTGGCAGCCATGATGTGGACGTTACAGCATAGGATCTATGTATTTTGTTCTGTGGGCTGCCTGGAGCTCAAGTGAGTGTTTTCTGAACTGGCTAGTAGTTAATAAGACATGTTCCATTGTTAAGGGTCCATGAAGGTAAAATTTTCCCATCACATTCATGGGAAGCTCGCTAATCACAGTGGAAAGGATTGCTCTGTCACTCAAGCACAGCTCTTTTCCTGAACGGATTCAATGACATATTTCCTATTACTGGATCCAATGCAGAATTACATTGTTAAACAAAGCCTTTTCGTACTTTCTAGCAGTGCTTCTAAGGCTTTTTAAATCACATAAGAAGATCATAGATTATTTTTTTTAAATCATAGAAGAAAAAACCTAGTTACAAAAGGTGATTAAAAACATCCAGTCATCATCCGAAAAGATTAAATAAGAAGGCAGTATCAATGTTTTTAGGAGAGATTTGAATAGCACTTCTAGCACATCCTGATGTATTATGAGCACTCGCTTCCTCTGACAAACCCAAGTGATGTGTTCATCCTTCCCTGTATCAGTGTCTTTCCTGTTAATACAATTTGCACTCAAACGCTAAGTCCAACAAGGATCACTAACTTCATTATAAAATATAAACTCAGCTTCTTACTGCAGGTGGAGAGACATTCATAATATAAACTACAGAAAGAGACTCACCTTGAAAGAAACACACTTCAAAATCAAAGTACTCCAGTGCAGACCTGGGGTCAAATAATGTTAGTGGTCTGATTTCAGTTATTTAGAACAGGAAGAGAAAAAGGATTGTGTTTGCCCTGGTTTTGAAATAGGCACTTCATAATTTGGTTGCACAGAAAGTAGTCAGATGGGAAGACATTGTTCTGGAGTTTAATTATATTTGTTGCAGTATTATATTGGATAGAGGCATACATTTTTATTCTCAACAAGCAAGCACATTTGAATTGTTGTGCCTCCCTTTCTACCATTTTCACTAGGTCTAATTCTTATTTACCTGTTTGAAGTTGAAAGACTAAGTGAGACATTGTGAAAAATAAAAAAAAAGGCACAGAATCCCTTGTGTTTTAAGAAAGAGATATTTAGACAGCATATATGTATCTCACTGCTGTGTACTGTACATAGAGGAAAGAACCTCACCAATGGATTTTTATTCTTGAACCCCAAAGACGTATGAACTAAATAATTAAAGAGAGTAATCTTCCTCTATACACCTTATGTATATTGAACCTGATATATATCTGTCACCAAATGTGACGTTTTTTCTGTGCCAGGTCTTTTAATATCCTACAGACCGGAAAAAATCCATTCTCTGATGAAGGGACAAGAGTGGAAACCAAGAGAAATGTGATTTCTCCTTGACACTGTCACCCATTTCAGTAGAATTATGTCAACCAGCCTTCCCAAAACTTTGTAGTACTTTACATACAGATTGTTAATTAAACAGCAAATAACTGGTTTTATATGTGTTATTGGACTGCTTTGATCATGACAAAACCACAGTAACCAAGTACAAAGAGAAGATTCAAATATTTTGTTTAATCACTGTATAGCATGCAAATCCATGAATGGATAACACCACAGGAGACTGCCACTGAACTTTTGTACATCTCACATCTTCTGATGTGCCATTTTACTTTGAGAAGTAGTAGTTATAGACTGCATGTAATGAACATGATAAAAAACCCAAAGACTTGAAGGGCCACTCCACTTCATATGTAATAGTAAAGTACAAACTTAAGTGCCCTAGTTGAATATATATTCATTACCTGTTTGGAAAAGGTGTTCATAAATCTAGGCTGGTATTAGTAAAATATTGAATATCTGATTTTGGTATTGTGGTTTCATTCAGCAATTTTTAATTTTTTAAAAATTGTTGAAAATCATTTAAACATTCAAAATGTTGCCATCTTTGGCAAACAAGAGGAATACTTTGAGGGCACCAGCTCAGAGGCCTTTGAAAACATTTCAGTAATTTTTTTTTAACATGTAGAACCCGTGAACAGATGTAACAAAAACTCGATGGGAAGCATTGAGAGAACTTTCAGTTAAGCATCCTAAGAAACATGTAGGGAATACTGAAGTTTTATGGGTTTTTCTTTTTATGAGTATTCTAATCTGGCTCTATAAACATTTTTTAAATGTAAGTAAGATGAATGCTATATTGCATGTTATTTTGACACTGAATGTAAACAGAGACAATTTGCACAGTACTGAGTTACTTGTAGAATTCTGATTCATAATGTGGAATAGGTTAAGAATGTCCTCACGCCTTTTCTATCTTAATGTGTCTGAAAATCCTGATTTATTCAAACTAGGACGTAGGCAGAGAAAAAAGCTTTTTTCAGTTTCAGAGTGAAATCTTAGTTCTATACCTGAGTGGAAGGAAAACCTTAGAATACCTGGTAGACGTCTGCTATTGCATGGGAGGTCAGCACACAAGTTCCTTGCACTCTTTGAATCAGATCATATCCTTAATCCACGGGCTCTGAAGGGTTGAATTTTCTAATCACTGAATTACTGTCAAATAAGTAATTTGTTGGATCTGATCTACTTAGTACGAATGCTTCAGTACTCAGTGGAATAAGGAACCTCCTTTTCTTATAAATCGCTGTATAGGTTTTAATAACTTGTGTAAAGAACTAGTCTTAGTGGGCTGATTAACACTTCTTGTGAAAATCATATTACCTCTAAGTGAGGGAGTATAGGAAAAGCTTCCTATGACTTGGGGATGTAGTGGAATATTCTACATCCTAAAATGTAGAATGCTGAAGTGCAAGACCCTTCTTTCCTTTCTTCTTGTCTTGTGAGAATCTTCCACAGCTTCCATGTGATTACTTTCTGTGAAGAAATTTATGTGAACCGTTTTATATGAAGAAACTTAAGCCTGCATGTAACCTTAAAAGGACTTAGCTATAACAGAATATAAATACATAATGAACTCTCTCTTACTTCAAGCAATGTAAAAATAGTGAGGACATTTTAAAGAAACAAAAAATCCTCATCCTTTTAGCACTGGAGCTATGATTAACAGCAAAGGTCTGGTGACTGGTAAGAATTACCTTTATTTTGAAATGGCTTCCAAAAGATTAAATTAATCAATAAATCAGTTCCGCAAGGTATTAATGTTGGCATCAGTTATTGCTAAAAGGAAACAAAAATCATGTGCTGAAGTACTTAGTTTCTTCATATATTAGATAACATTCATTACTAGTGTAAACAGATCAGTTTTTCATGTGCATTCGCTGATTTTGTATGTTGCTGAATAAAGATTGCATTTCCTGATCAAAAATAGATAAATCTTCCAAAAGCTTTGAAATGGCTTCCCTGGTCTTGTGCAATGAGATGTGCCCGAATACTAGAAAGACAGATGAAATAGAATCACTCAGTGGAACTTTTGCCTTTGGTCAGCTGAAATAGGAAAGGATATATAAGCCAAGCCCCATCCCATAGTTTTTATCAGTAACCTCTGCCAAGCTGCTATTTCCAGCAAAAAAGGCAGATTCTTCACACATAGGGGGTAGAAGATGTCTTGCTATGTGTCTAAAGACATGTTTGAGTCTCAGTTCAGTCTGATGTTAGCAATCAATAGCAGCTCATAAGAACCTCATTACTCAAGCTAAAGACTGGAGGGCCAAACAGCTCTCACGCTGTTGGAGATGCATGGATGCATGTAAAGAGATAAGTTATTGGGTATTGAAACCAGTGTGTTTTACTGTCAAGGCTTACTGTATTACTTACACTCACACAAACCACTGTGTTGGTTTTGGTTTTTTTAAATGGATTTTCCCAATGCTTTTTCTTTTTGGATTATTTATGTGCTCCACAATGTCCTTAGAGCTTAGGATAGGAACATATTTATAAATATTGTAAAGAAATTTTAGTCACCAGTCCCTTTTTCACAAGAATTGTACATGAATAGTGATATACAGTATTTTCTTACCATGAAATTACTGGGCCAAATGCTAAAAAAGATGCAAATTATTAGAATTCTGATAAGTTTAATTGATGTAAATTAGTATACTTCTACTGACTTTAAAGGAGGAGCAACAGAAGATTGGACTCACAATAAAAACCTTGATCTTACTCTTTTCGTTTGCTTTGATTGTAACAGTAAAGATTTTTTGGACATACCTGTACTACTTATAACAGCTTGATGAACATATCTGAAAATAAAGCAACCTCTCTTACTGTATTACTATTCTTGATATGTTTTTCTTTCTTTAGACTTTGTTTTCTATTGGTGGTGTTTTCTGGAGATCAGGTGATGTTCCATTTGTTATGATGAATACTTCTGGGTGTGACAGGCTCATAGTATTGATAGAGTACATATATACTTGTCAAATTCTTCCAAAGTGAAAAGTCCTAACAGGTGGTAGTATTTTGTAATGGTATTTTGTGTTATGGAAAAAAATGTCAGTGGGGTTTTATCATCTTTGTTAAAATAACCTATCTAGGTTAGTTTTGATGTAATTATTCTAAAGATTTATTCTCATTTTAAACATTGATGTGAATGTGAAAATGGAGGACTAGTTTGTCTTAAAAATTTTCCTCTTATAAGCGTAGACTTTAACTCTGGGCGGAAATCAAGCACAGCATGAAAATGAAGTGGAAACAGTAACACCAAGACTTAAGAATCCAGAATAAAATATCAACTAGGTTTTGAAAAAGCACTGTTAATAAAATAAAAAAAAAATTGTGAATAGTAAGTTTCCCTAAAAATATGTATTGAATTAATCCTTGTGTTTTGTTTTAAAGAAATATGTAGTGACTGTACTATTTGTACGGTAGTCAATTTGTAGGGAAAACCACAAGGGAATATATTCCCGACACTACCATATTGTGCTTTAGAGAATGAAACATAAATGTAAGACCTTTCTTATTCTATGTTATTAAGCTTTATTTTAGAAGTGCATGAAGAACAGAGAGCTGTAATGGAAACTTCAAGAAGAGGGAAACAGCACTGCATCGATCCATGCAAATGAAAGCTTAATTTTTTGAAATCCCCTCTTCTCTTTTATGCAGGTCGTTTACAGACATGCATAAAATGCTGATCATTTCATAAGTATTTAAGCCAGTAATGCCAGCTAGACGGACCTTTAATTTCTTTCTTCACCTGTGCCTATCATGACTGCTTCCATCAAAGTTTAACTCTTTTTCGTATTTCTCTGAAAACCTCTTGATCTCATTGCATTAGTCGTCTCCCTCCCTCAGTTAAATTCTTCATGTATTCCTACCTGATAGTAATTTGTTCCTCTGGTTCAATGTATAGTCAAGAGAGTAATTTATTCATCTTCAATAGCACCACTGAAATCACAGAAGTACTTGATGCCCTGATTTATTAAGGCATTTAGTTCAATGCCTTAAGCATGTGCTAAAAATGAAGCAAATGCCAGCATGACCTCCAAAGGATTAGTTGCCTGCATAATGGTTGGCAGGGTCCTTAAAAATATGAACTTGTGGAACAGGTCTGCTACTAGTGGTAAGTTACTAGTTAGTACAGCTGTACTGAAAGTTAGATGATGCTGACAGTGCTTTCAGTCTAATTGTGACAGGTCTACTCTAAGCCTTCCTCTTTTCTTGTCTTGTGCCATGCCGATACATCACAGTATGCCAAAAATAAAAACCAAAGTTAGAAAAATGCTTTCAACAGTTGTACTAATTCATATACCATTTAGTGTTTAACAGGACTATAAGCCCCTCAACAAGAAATTATATTACAGCATATAATTTTTTTCCATTTGATTTTGTAGGGTCATATGGTCATACTTTGTCACGTTTGCTTAATAACTGGGTATCTGTGGTGTCATTGCTACCTCACTGCTAATGAAAATAGGAATTGCAAATTGGACGAGACAAAACTTAGATACCCTGGATTTGCAGGCTAAAGTATTTCTTGTACCATAGATGAAGATGTGTATTTTGTATCAGAAAACTGTGGAGGAAACAAGAATTTATATTTTCCTGAAAATTTTCTTCACTATGACTATTAACTCTTATTTCCTTTTCCTAAGGGAAAATCTGTTATGTATAGAGTTGTTTCCTTCTTTATGGTTTTATTTATTGTTTTTTTCTTATAAGAGGTGGTCCTCTAATTCATGGAAAATATTTTGATTATGAGAATGTATCCTTGCAAGCCAGCTGGCAAAATGTTCCAAAAGTTAAAGACCTACTGCAAATGCTTTATCCTGCATTAATTCACAGTAGTAATGTTGTGCATCTTTTTGCAATTAAAACTATAAAGTTAATTCCAATGATAGGAATAATATTTTAATTTTTTTAAGACAGATTACAGGCTTTTATATGATTGTGGATATTTAAAACATTCTTTTTTTAAATTTTGTTTAACAAAAAAAATGTTCTGTTTTAGGGACAGCATTATTGCATTTCAGAAATAATATCCTGTAAAATGCCTGTAACAAAGTATTTTATCTGAAAGCCCATTGTAGCCTTCTTATTATGAGTTTCAAGCTTCTGCAATAATAAAAGTGTTCTTATTCAAATGTATATTATTGCATTCATCCCTCTAATAGGAGCATTGCATCACATCAATCTATAAATAGACAAAGAAGCAATTGCACAGAGTACTTGTTATTCATCCTCAGTATTTTTTATTTTGTTGTTATATATCAGACTTTGGAATAGTTGTATGGGGTTTTTGCATTCAATACAGAAAGAAAAAAGTTATTTCCTCTGAGTATACATGTGCTTTCTCTCTGTGTTTCCTTGGGATATAAAAAGTTACTACTTTAGTTCCATTGGTCATTTTTATTGCCTTCCTGAAGACAATGAAAATTGCACACAGCTCCATATAAAAGCATCTCCAGCTGTAAATTAAATCTGTGGTATAGGATTTGTAAATAGAGAAGAATGTACTCTTAGATAATAAATCTTTTCCGTGTATATCAACAAGATGTCTATTTTTTTCTTCCTAGATACACCTTTAGTTAAAATCATTTCTTCCAATTCATGGCCTGAAGAAGGACAATCTATAATTTTGACTTGTGAATCCAAAGGAAAACCAGTGTAAGTGATTTAACGAGTAATATGTTTTTGTTATTTTCCTTATTCTGCTGTGATTGCAATCTTCAAATGCAGAAATCTGCTGGTTTTGTCTTGTCCTGGGGTATGAAGTAATCTCTGGTATAGAAAACTCCTTGAAACCTGTCTTCATTAAGTGTCTATAGAAGATTGGTCTTTTACCTTGTCATCTATTTTAGTTTTCAGGAAGAATTGCCGCTGTGAGATTATTCTTTTTTTTCTCAGGTATATCAACCTGAAAGGAGTGCAGGCTTAATCAGTCACTGTTTACATCATTGAACTGATGATAGAAGTGAAAACGTTTCATGGAAATCTTCCTTCTTCAACTAACCTCAAAGAAAATATATTGAACTTTCTGGATGCTTTTGCTGTCATTTACTGGGGAATTTGAAGTTTAATGATATGTGCACATTGGCTGCCTGTTTCTTCCAGAATTTTGGAAAGATGTAGCCTGCTTTAAGAATATAAATTATTTTACTTGGAAAATAACATCTCTGCCATAATATTTTTCAAAGGCAGATCTGCAGACATTAGCTTTTACACAAAATCTACTATTTAAATAGACTTCACTCTTTAAAACAGTACTTTCACAAAGGAGCCATTCAGATACATAAATAATCACATTGATTAATATTGTTTGTATGAAATAAATTTCTTAAATGTTGACCTTCAGTTCAAAAGATTAATATATACTGTTATATGGAAAAGTGATATGCAGGTTTAGAATGGTTTTGAAAATGGTGTTGCAAGAATATTTTTGTTCTGGAAAAGGGGCAAATTGCATGCCAAACCCCATGTCACTTAGGGCTGAATTTCTCTCTGGTCTAATTTTATGGAATTGCTTAATGTAGAAACCTGAAGTCTGATTTAGATCAAGTCAGGCATTTTAGTCCAAAATTTCTATTTGAAGAGACTATTCTGAGTTTAGTCTGACATCATTTAAACTCCATATGCACTTTTCTTTTTCTTATTATATGACTGTGTCGTATTAAAGCAACTCCTCGATCCAAATCCTGACTGGGCTGAGCAACTCAGCATCTAGATCATGCTTCTTTCCTGCATGAGAACAAAACACTTAGGGTCCATTCAACTAGTTGTATGTGGTGCTCAGTGCAATTGTCTTCAATGTACCTATGTACTCCTGAAGTAACACGTTTCTGAGATAGATGCCTCTGTAGGTAGCCATTTCTTGCTTTTATAATGTACTTGAAGCAAAAGGAATTATCCATTTATCTAATAGCCTCTGAGCATTCCCCTAGGTATCATGAGGTACAGAATCTGTTTCCCCATTAATTTCAGATCCAAGAGAAGTTGTACAAGTACATAATTTTAGGAAAGAGGTTAGCCCTGACTGCCCTGAGTGTTCTGTTGGATAGATGATATTTAGAACATTCCCTATTTCAGTGTTTTCCTCCTGGCTTATCAGGCAATAGCTGCATGCCAAGTGCTCTGTTTGGCTTATAGACTGCAGGCATCCTAGTCCCTGCTGTTTGATTTTCACTATTCAACTAACATTCCCTCTAGGGATAAAGATTTTGAAGTAAAGTGATCACTACCTATTTTTAATTACCTGTTGTTGGTGTGGAGAACAGTTTGGACCTTAACATTTGGAATTTTTAAATCATAAGAAAGTTTGGAAGTTATGAGTTGTTTTTTTCATTTTGTTCTTTTTAGTTTTGTGAGAGAGATAGCTGGATGGTTAGACAGATGGATGTAATCAGTATGTGGGGCTTGGGGGTAGGAACAGGTGTACGATACCAGCTAGGGGTTCCAGTCCTCCCAATAATTTCACTTGCCTCTGAGTATTACAACAAGGAGGTATGGTGCTTTTTGGTTTCTGAGTGTATGGGAATGATTTCAACTGTCTTTAAACATCTGCACAGTAGATATTTACATCTGAGCTGCTCACTTAGGCTTCCCTTTGCATTTGGTGAGGAGATTTACACACTGTTGTAACAAAACTGGGCTGATCTATATTAGACAACTACAGAAGAGAGAGCCAGACTGGACCAAACCTGTGCTACTTTGTCTCCACTAGCAACATTTAGACAGTTAATTCAGTCACATTCTATGTTTTGGGATATCAAATATATAGATATCTAAATCTAGATATATATGTCAAATACTTTGTATCAAATTTATATCAAATGTTTAATTTTGCTCAGATGCATCTCACTGTCTATAGTTTATAATCACATTTCTAATCTTCATTGAAAATGAGATAACTTTTTTTTTTACACGCCAAAGACATCACTGTTAAAAAAGAGACAGCTAATCCTCTCAGATATTAGATTTTCCTCTAGACTTCTGTATATGTTAGTCATTTCTGAAGGCAGTAAAAAACTATTCAAGTGGTATGTTTCAGCTTGACATACACAATATTTTCTATTTGGTACACTAAACATTGTAGTTATTCTTTATATGTTACCGTTAGGAGACATTGGTTAAATCATGCTAATTAAAATTGAGCTGCAATTGAGGTGTTTACCGATTTATTTATTATTTTTTACCTAGAGCTCAGTTGCAACATTAATGGACTCAAATGCAAACCTTGCGTGTGATTTTGAAAGGGCAGCCAAATAAAAACTCCACACCACAGCATTATCAAGGCAAGGCACCTGTATGTGGTAGCCTTTGAGGCACAAATATTTTGCCAATAAATGCACCTCTAATTGTTCATACGACAGGAACTGCCAACACTAGCTGCTCTGTATTGCTTCATTAGGTCAGTCTTTCACGGCACTGAGCCAGTACTAAAAAGGCATCCTCCTGGGAGCAGTTTGCAGTTGCTTAGCATGAGAAACGGTAATGTCATGCTCCCAACCTACATTATGATTACCTTCTGGCTTCTAGAGAGAGAGAAATTGGAGATGTCCACAGAGCCTTAATATGTCAGTGTCACAAGATAAAGGATGAACTATAGGCTCCATGGAGAGGTCAGAGCCAACCATGGTCCCTCATAGACATTTGCACACCATAGGTTAATTTCTATACACTGTCAACTGTATGTCACAGTTACAAGTCTCTCCTGTTCTCTGTAGGCAACAGTGAATCATGCCAGTAAATGAACATTTACTTATAGGTACATTTCTGTTAGAGCAATTTTCACAATCTTCGAAATGACATTAGGGATGAAAACAGAGAGAGACTGAAGATGGGGTGTGGCTGTGGTGACATTCATGGTTGTTATATCTGCTGCAGAGTAATTATTTCATAAAAGAGAAAAACAGAATGAGGCTAAAGCTGGAACATACTTATCCTATCTTATATCTCATCACCAAGTCCCTTCCTGCAGGGATTTTGTCCCTCAAACCATGCACATAATGGATGCTCAGATATTGTGTTTCAAAACTACAACACAATCCCCAGAAAAATCCTTGCCTAACTTAGGGAATGCGAGGGCAGCCTTGCTCAGAGCAACACCACCGAGATATCAACTGCACTGTGCATCTCCTGCCGAAACAGTATCCTCCAGATATATAGCAGAGAGGTGAGGAACAACTCTTTATTTGGTATGAGAATCGGGAAACTAAGGCCTGCTAAAGGTTCATACCTTTAGCAGAGTACAAGATTTGTCTTGATCAGTCAATAGCCATGACTTTGGATGAAAAAAGTGGCCTCAGACATTTGGATGGGTGCTGCATTGCTTGTCTTAATGTGTGAGATGGGCTGGAATTGTGCCAGACTCTGAGTGGGTTTGTGTTGCCCGACGTTTCTGGTCTTGGTGTGGAAAACAATGCTGGAACAGTAGTTCTGCCATTGGGCTAAGGGGAAGAAGAGGAGTGGGAGGGTGGGAGAGGCGGTAGAGACAAAGATGGAGATGTGGGTGAGCCATTTTGAATGACCCAGTGAGGCAATATGAGAGGGCATAAGAGGATGCACAAATTCTGTAACTGCGGTTTTATCTCTCTGCTCATTACTCTTAGGATGAGGATAGCTCTGACTCTGGTCATGACCCTGTGCTTATTGCTATTAGGGGAATTACTCTGGAGGCAGGAACTGTTCTGGGTAAGTGCTGTTGCTGCTATAAGCGTGATGATACCAATAAAAAGAGCAGGCTGAGATCCTGCCTGTTCTGTGATGGTTTTGCAGAGGCAGGCCATGTGAGGGATTAATAAACTGTCACAGATCATTATAGACTATACCATAGTTCCCTCTAGAGTATGTGCTGTGGCTGGTGCAGGTTCAAGCAGATGTAGGCTGCCTGAGAGGTACTGGGGAGGTTACTGCAAGAGCCATCAATCCTTGGGTTTGCACCGAAGGGCTCTGATGGGATGTGTCATGACACCAGTCCCACGTGGTGGGATGACGTACTAACCACAGTGTTGAGACAGAATGGGATTGGTAAGATGGTGAAGGGATGAGCCTTCCTCATACATTGCCTTCCAAAAGACCTACCTCTTGCTTTCAAATGCAACCCTGGCTAAATTTATTGCCTCCAAGGTCTAACACCAGTTTGAGTATTCTCTAAAAAAACTGAGTTACACTTATGGACTTAGATCTCTGAATTTCATGATGTTCTGGTCCAGTTTATGTAGCACATTGGGCACCAGTTATAAAAAACAGTGGGAGGCTGGTATTTGGAATATTTTGTGCTTAAAGATATGACATTTTCAGTTAAAATTTTCTGCTGGTGGAAATGAAAAAGGGGAAATCTATTAATCAGTTTACCAAAGAGATTGTTTTTAAACAGACTTTATAACATAACTCACTATAAAAACGTTATTTATTCTCTGTAATATTTGATAAGACCTGAGATAACATTTGTGAGGATTGTTGTCTGATTGATTGATGCCCAGTTGGTAGACCAAATTTAAGAGTTTTCTTTTGGAAAAATTCTAGTAGGTGTGTTTGTGTCAGCTTAGTCTCTTACGCAAGATGCAGTTGCTTGTTTGTTCACCCTATGGGGAATTTTAATAGCAATGAGATATATTTATTTATTTATTTTAAATTGTAGGTAAAAAGCATTTAGTCATATATCTGCATAACTTCAGTCAAGACACCCTGTAGATGACATCACCATTCAATACCATTCCTCATTTGGAGATACTATTGTATCATTTCAAACCAAATGAAAACTAACCTCTTGTCTTTTCAATCCTTGGAGATATTCTGTCATTTCCGGTATTTTTGGCTCGATCCCTAGCAAGTTTTATGATTATAATTTTATATATCATACTTTATATAACATTTTAGTAAATGAACTTGCCTACTGTGACTGTAAAATGTCAATGGCTTTTTGTAATTTATTTCTTTTTTAGCATAATAGAGTTTTACCTGAGCCTTGTTTATTTCCCAAAAGAAGGAAATACAATTAAAATCCAGAAATCACAGACATCCTCATTATGAACTCGTGCAACGTCTAGGCTTTCATGAAATCATATTGCCTAACAATAATTTGAATATTTGAAAATAAACAAGGCAGCTGTAAAAAATAAAGGACAAAGAGATCATTTACAATGTTATCTGTGCTTACAAAAGATTTTAAAAGCCAATGTTTTCTTATTGCAAGTTGTAGCTTCTGCATACCCTTGTGTCTTAGCAATATAGTCCAGTGACTCAAAACTGACCCAAAAGTGAACACAAAAACTGCCCCATAGTGAAAGAACGGCTCAATATTTAATATTCTCAGTCAATGTTCACACCAAAGCATGCATGAAGTATGGGGTACTTTTTAAGTCAGTGTCATTTCAGCAGAAAGGATGTCAAAATCTAATGGAATAATTAGGGCACAGGAAACAAAGAGAGAGTTGGCTGTCTCCTGTGTGCTTTAGAGAAATGTCTCTCCATTCCATGCAACTCAGGGGAATCATAGTATAGTTGGTTGACTAATGTAAAGTGGATTCTTGGCCTTGTTTGAGATAAATAGGAAAAAAAAATTGTTTCAGGAGAACATTCACATATGTGTCTTTGATTAGAATAATATTATTCACAAGGTCATGAAACGTTTATAGAGACAAGTACCATCAATAATAAACAGTAATATTATATGTACCCAGTAATATATAGTCAAATAAACATTTTACTATCAGAAAAATTGATTACTTTTAATAATGAGGGCACACCAAATAATCAAGCTTGCACTATAAAGCAATTGTAAACTATGTATATGACATCACCACAGAAAGTTCTTTCTTTTCTAGTTTTTATTTAAAGAAGTCTCCCTTGAGTGAGACAAACATTTTGGAAAGGCTGATGGGAACAAGCAATAATGGTAGAGAAATATATCACACCGTTCTGTCAGTGACCACATTGAGTGGATCTTTTCTTTGAGAAGGACTTCACAGGGCTCTAGACAAAAAGAAAAAACTTAGTGAAGAGTGTTGACTAAGATTCAGTTCCCTGAACACAGTGGAGGCTGGACTGGGGCATGTTTAACCTACTGTCAGCCAGGACCCCTGGATATTTCTCAACTTTGGTACTGGATTTTGCATCTGTCCTTGCAAATTTTACCCACCTCCCGTGAGGGACCTGCTGGCCCATTCCTCCAGCTATGTGGAGGCTGCCATGAATAGTGGACCTTCCCTCAAATATGTTCAGAAAAGCCAAAGTTTGGTGTAAACAACCAGCTTAATGAGAGCACATTCCTCAGGCAGGTCTTTGGTATGACACAATTAAACAGAAAAGGCCACAGGGACAGACTCCTGAAGAAAACTGCTCATAACCAGCCACTAGGTAGAGTGTCCTTCTACCCAATGGTCCAGCCAGATTTTCTCCCAGTGAGTAGTACACACATCCAGGACAATGGTAATATCCCAGCCTAGATACATAGAGTACCCTTAGAGACAATGACTGAAGACTTGCTAAAGTCAAGGCAGAGAACATACACGGCCTCCTTCATCTGCAGACCCCGTTTTTTCTTCAGTTTTCATATTTGGTAGACAGAAAATTATAGAAGCATTTATTTCATGAATCATTTTGTCACAAGCTCAAGGATAAAATGTTATTATAAAGAAGAGTAGAAAATCTCTTCCTTCTTCTGAATAGTTACCGTAGTTCAAACTAATTCAAAGTGGAAAGACCTCCGAACCTAAAGAAGGTGTTTTGAGAAATACTAGAAGGGATGCTTTTGGATTTCCTGACTTTCATTATATAATGAGAAACATCAAAATACTTTGCTTCCTGAAAACTGTGACATTATGGATAGGGTATGGGCTTTGAAGAGGATTCCTGACTCTTTCAGTAGAATAATAATTACGAATGGTAGATATGAATGATCTGTATGACTAAGGTCTGATGTGATGCATGCTCTCAGAACATAGAATTAAATGAATTTCTTTGTAGGCGTTCATATGTTTCTTCCCCCTAGTATCTAAGAACTTGGCAAATGTTTAAATGTTTTTATCACACCTATGGACAATTAGGGTATTTTATTGCCTCAAATTCACAGCTGGGAACTGAGGCAGAAAAAAATTATAAGATCAAAATTGACAAATAGATCACATATATTTTATGTCTAACATTGAACACAGTCCCCATTTTCCCAAGAGTATTTGTCATGACATAGCATCACACTCAGAAGGTAGCTCATCATTGGTTTGAATTCTAGCATGTAGTTCTTAGCATATCTACCAATCTATGTTCAAGGGCCTGAAATCAGAAACTAGCAGACAAAATAGCAGAAAACCACTTGACATTCAGTTGTTCACATTTTGGTGTAAGTAGTTTGCCAATATTGCTTTGAAACTATACCATAATGGTAGGTTTAGATACTGAATTGTTAGTCTTAACGGCCAGCTTTTGTCCATGTGCAATCCTTTCTTTCCTACGTGATACACTTCTCAGCTTCTTTAGCAGGCGAGATGGAGTTTCTGTAAGAAATTCTGTCATTTTCTGCATAAATTTTATTCACTACAGATTAGTATCTGGATTGTGCCATAAATACCTAGCAGCCTAGGAAGGAATGCTACTGTCAACTCTGTCTGTATGAATTATCATAATGGACCTGGAAAAGCATGTGTGTTTCTGTGTATATAAATCACTTAGCAGAATGAATCCACAGCCCAAGCTAGATGTTGAGGCAACATCAATAAATATTAATGATTTGGAAAATTGGATTAATTTGTCCATATCCAAGATGAAATATTATTATAGCAAAATATGAATATTGTATCAAAGTATTCCTTCCTTAAGCTTCATACTTATTTGTTCATACGAAACCCTGAATTGTAAGAGTCTAATTCCAGGTTTCTCTGGAAGGGTTCACCTTCAACAGAAATCAAGCTGTTGAAAACAAGGAAGGAAAGTTAGATACTGGAGTTACACAATTTTTATGTTTATATCTGGACAATCTTTTTCTTAAGCAGAAAGGTGGATGGTTTTGAATTTTGAAATTTTTTTTAACTGCATTTAACGAACTGGGGCTGTCCCCAATCTTCGTCTTGATCCCAGAACTAGAATTGACCTTTAATACGTCTCATTAACTGAAGTATCTCTTTATCTTGCATTTATACCTTCTGAGCACTATGGGTTTACAGTTAAGTTTCCAGGGGCACATGTCACACATAGATTTAGGCAAGATTCTGTTAAAACGTTATTGAATAAATATTTATGTGTATTGTGTCTCTGGATGTGGACTCAGACAAAGCTAAGAACAGTTCTCAGCTCTGTATTTGTCACTGGGGATAGCTCAGGCTCTTCTATTCCTGTCTTTTGGCTTGCTATTCCAAGTTGTCTTTCTTTGGACTTGGCTTGTTCAGCAATTAGATAGAGCCTGTTTCCTACAAATTCAGTGAGTAACTTTGTCCTGTTTGTCTCTTCTGTCTTGTTTTAGTTTCTTGAAAAGATTCTTCTTTGTCTATTTTTTTTTCCTGTGCCTTTTCTTTGTGTCTTTATCCTGTTTAGGGTCTCACTATATTCTATTCTGTTTTGTGAAGTATGAACTTCCATTTCTCCAAGAGGAACTGATTGTATTTGAGTAGACGATTATTAACTCAAAACCGACCTACTGTGTACTTGATCTGATGGGATATAACTCATGTCGGCTAATGTTAAACGTCTGTATTCCATGGTTACTGTCAGCCACACAGAAATTTCTTATCATTAGCCAGACTTCTAAGTTAAGCATCTAGTTTCTCCACCCACATACACAGCAGTCTATACATAAAGAAAGCTTTGTCATTATTAAACACTACATTTCAAGCTCTTTCAGTCAGGAAGGTAAAGAGAAAATACATAATGTGCAACATAGAATGTGACAGAAACTTTGTAGGTTGGAATATACATAACTGCTATCAACGGTGAAACTTTTCAGCATCCAGATTCTATGCCCAGTTTATTGTTGAAATAATTCTAGTTAATAGTCAACTAATGCTAGCCCAAATCTCTGTTGAAGCCAAACTTGGCAACATTTGCCAGTACTTTGCATTGTTGCTGTAATTACTTTCTTTGGATAGTTGACCAGTTTTTGAATTATTGTCATTTTGAAGGAGTTCATCATAAATGATACCTCCTGTCTTGCTTTAGTAGGCTTCTGTTATATGCTAGGTTGAATGAGTGCTCATTTTCAGTAGAATGTTCTAAAATCTTATGAAGAATCTAAAATGAACTGTTGAAAAAAATCTGCCTAGTGAAACTTTCCAGATAGGTAGTTTGTCTTTGCAAGAAAAAGCCAATTATTTTAAAGAATTATGTAAATATTCAGCTTGTAACCTTCTACACCAATATTTCATTGACATTACACTTCCACTGTGGAATTATGCTGTGATGTAGTAGATAACATATTAAGAAGCAGGAAACATTTTTGCTGAGATACAGCATGTATATTTAATAGATTAAATTTCAGTTTGTGTTAAACATCCTGGCTATCAGGGAAGTTGTATCTTCTTTTTGCAGCTGGGACCTTCTATGATATTTTTTTCTTTCAGTATTTTGCAGGGAGTAGGGAAACTGGTGTTATAAAAAGTGTGACAAAAAAGGAAACAAGTGGGAGCATTAGTGCCTGTCTGAAAATTATGCTTTACAATAAAGCCTCCTGCAGTGCTTAAGAACTTCCCCTTTAGTGTTCTGTAAAATGATCAGATTGCCTAATAGGCTCAATTCAATAATTGTTTTTTTTTCTTTTTTAAGTGTGCCTTGTCTGCAGTGTTTACCCATAAAATGGTGCAGAAAGTACAGTGTGAAAAACAAATAAATGCAGCATTTTTAGTGCTCATTAAATCCATTTTGCATGTGCATGTTTTTTGAAAGAATTCTTTGCCTTGCTGTCAGGTGGGAACACATGCTAAGGTAAAAAAGGCCCATGGAATAGAATAATAGATAAAATTGAAATACAGCGTGGGTAATTCTAATTCAGGACTGGACTGAAAGTTAAAACATAAGAAAAAAGGTTTTGGGGGAGGATTTGATGGGTGCCCCAATTTTGGAGATACTCCAGTTTCTATAGATGAGGGGTTAGATGCACTTACAGGTAAAATCACAGGAGTCTTGAATTAGCAGCAAAACAAAGGAAGACACATTAATGTAAGACTTTCAGTACCAATCATGCTTACAGTATTTGTTCTGTTATACAATTACAGAAACAAAATCTGTTCTAGCAGATGTGATCCGGAACAGACAGTGTCATGGAAAACACCGATTCATTGCATTTTTACCCCATATTTATAGCAGCATAGTAATCTGAACATGTACATACTGTAAGATAACAGGGTTAGCTACCATCCTTCTAAAGGGAAAGAAGTGTACATTTATAGAACAGCATAAAGAGAGTACCTTAAAATCAAACTAGGATTTTTTTAATTTATTCTTTGTATTTAGTGTCCTTTCATTCAAAATCTTGTATCTCCTGTCTTGAAGATGTAACCTCTCATTATGAAGTTAGACACAGATTATGGAATTGCTATTTTTTCCCCTGTTGAGAATAGTTTCTATTGTACCTTTCTCCACTGTTAATTTACCTTTTTCAGTGCATTATTTTCAATTAAAAAAAATATTTTATTTTTCAGCCTTCCCTAGCTTTCTGGGTCTACATTAGGTATATTTTTTTTTCTTAACTTGCAATTATCTCTTTCCCTCTCCCTATTTTTAAAGCGCCCAAAATGAGGAGAAGGAAGTTTCTGTGACTTGGTCTATTATATATCAATTCTGTATATTTACTATGATCTCAAGCTCTTGGTGCAGAACTTACACTCAGATCATAGCCTTTTTAGAAATCATTGGGTCGCTATGGAAGTCTAGGTATTAGCCTGTTCACCAGACATTCCAAAGTTGAAATGAGTATGGGAGGATAACAATACAGCCAGGTCTGGTGTATATTTTTGTAATGCCTTTCTTACTTGTCAAATGTGAAGCCACAAGTGAGTTGAGGAGTTTTTTTCCAGTGAACACTGAAGCCTGTCCCTGCATTGTTCATAGCTAATACTGCCCCAGTATTCATACTGCACTACACATCCAGTGCTTGCTTACATCGTTTTCTAAAACTATATTGGAATTTTTCCTTTCCTCACAAAACTGAGACATATAGTCCCTATTAACAGTCGTTCTCTTTGCTACCAGACAACCCAAAAGAACTACTTTGAAAGGAGATGAAATGGTTCCACTGCACAGCAAAGAGGTTTTGCTCCATCACTGAATAGGCAGCGAAACCCATTCACAAACCCATTGAATTTCCCAGTGTTGTGTGTATGTAATGTCGTTCTGGTTTTCGGGAAACACTCCTTGGTCTCCTTTTCCTAGAGTTATTGCTGGGAAGCTTGATACAGTTGTTCTCAGTTCTCTGAGAGGGTACTGTTCTGACATATATTTTGACAAATATCCTAAATGGATGACATATTAACATATGTATGTAGGGGAGGAAGTGCATATGTCTCCACACAAAGAACATTGTGGCATTATCCCAGGCAATTTAGTCACCTGCAATGAGACGGGAAATAAAATTTAGAAAAATACCCAACCAACCTTTTTAGTTGTGAAAACGTAAGCTTAATGCTACCATTTCTTGTGTGAGCATATCCCAGGACAAATGGAGATGGACAAGGCAAGTGGGGTTGTGGTTCTGACAGACATAGCCAAAAACAGGCAAGAGAATGAATAAATTAACACATTTATTGTTAATATAAATTACAAACTATACAGTGTTCATTTTAGATAGTGTTTGTCTTTCCGTTGTGAGGAAAATCTCGCAGATTTCTCAGATATCAGTCTGGCTAATTAAAATGAAATTTCCAGATTCAGGGCTTAGTGTTTAAAGTACCACTGTAAACTGTTTCCAAAACTTACAAAACCTGAGAAAAGATTGAGTCTGTAATTTGTAGCCTTGCAGAGGAGAGCAGAAGTGGTGGGCTGGAAGGATGCAGAACAACAAGAACAGAACTGCCAAGAAACTGCTATAGCTGGTTGTCTGGTTTGTCCCTCATTTGAGGACCTGCTATAAGCAGCTGTGAGGGTGAGCAGCCATGCTGGGGTTCTTAGTGGTGGATAACACAGTCAGAATGATCTCACTGGGAGACAGTGGTGAGTCTACTGGATTTTGCCTAGTGGGGCTGTGAACAGAAAATTTCATCACAGATGGGTGTGCTGAGCTGCATGCATACCTGGTCATGGAGCAAAGTCTTGAGGGAACAGTCTTGTACAAAGCAAGAACAGCACAGGTTATTCATTATCAAAATAATATAAACAAGATGAGACTATTTAGTGTTTATACATTGGAAAACATAAAAAGATGGTTACTACTTAGTAAAGGACCCTGTAACTTTCTCCTCTGCATCTCCGTCCATGCTTAACAGGAGTTGCCACATGCCCATGTGTGGTGGGTTGACCATGGCTGGCTGCTAGACGCACACCCAGCCACTCTCACCCTCCTCAGCAGGACACAGATTGGGCTAAGGACAGGGAGATCACTTACCAATTACTGTCCTGGGCGAAACAGACTCAGCTCAGGGAAAATTAATGTAATTTATTACAGAATCTTCATGGTTGGAAGGGACCTCTGAGAGCATTGAGTCCAACCATATACACACCAAAAAAAGCCCCCGAACCTGACAAAACAAATCACCCAACCCAACAGTCTTGGCCACTAAAGCATGCCCTGAAATGCCACATCTACATGTTTTTTAAATACCTCCAGGGATGGTGACTCCACCACCTCCCTAGGCAGGCCCTACCAGTGCCTGACCCCTCTCAGGGAAGTAGTTCTTCCTTATACCTAATCTAAACCTCCCCTGCCACAACTTCATACCGTTTCCTCTGGTCATTTCCTTTGGTATTGCCAGTTAAAATAGAGTTGGATGGTGAGGAACAAAAAACACCTTCCGCTCACCCCACACCTTTCTTCCAGGCTGACCTTCACTCCTTGATTCCCAGCTCCTCTATTTCCCAGCTCCAGAGGGATGGGGAATGGATGCTGTGGTCATTCTATCACAGCTCCTCTCTGATGCCCCTTCACCCTCACACTGCTCTGGAGTGGTCTTCTCCAGTAGCTACACGCAAATGCCTGCTCAGGAGCCTGGAGCACTTCCTCTACCATCACTGCTTCTCCTCCTCCTCTCCCTTGGTTCTCCCAGGGCTGTTGCTCACTCTTTTCCCATGACTGCTGGGCATCATTTTGCCCTTTCTGACACAGGCTTTCCCAGGCTCTGTGGGGCTTAGCCGTGCCCTATGGTGGGTCGGTTGGAGCCGGCTGGAACTGGATATGACCAGCTTGGAGCAGCTCTGGCTGCTCTCAACTATTCCTAGTCTATCTTCTTACCTCATGCATACAATTTCTAAGATGCTCCAAATGGAGTCACTTTGTTGTGGGAGTTACAGTCTGAGGGAGCTCTGAGCACCATCCCAAGTCTACATTTAGCTCATTCTTTAAAATATATTTACTTGCAGGTTGCACCTAGAGGCAAAAATAAAGGAAAGAAGAAAAAAAAAAAAAGAAAAAAGAAGAAAAAAAGCGGTCTAGACAATTATATGGTAATTAACATCAAAAAGGGGAACTACATAAAAACGAAGAATCTTGTTAAAAAGAAGCTAAAAGGGGCAGCTAAGTGAATTAAATCTTTTCAGGCAGCCCGAGGACTATGTTAGAAAAATACAAGAAGGGTTTAGAACCACAGGGTCAATACATATTACCTAGCAGAAACACTTGAGAAGGAGAAACTGGTGAGGCTAAGCAGAAGAGAAGGCAAACTAATAAAAATAGCAAAGCCATAATTTGAAAAGCTAAAGTTGTATTCAAAGCAAAAAGAAGATCCTTAAATTTTCTCAGATTAAATATGAAAATGCATCAGGCTAAACCTCGAAAAATATATTTTGGGAAGGAACTGGGAAAGTGAATTGGCAATAATAGTTATTCTTTCTTGAAATATATCAGGACATTTGTCAGTACATTTCCAGGATCAACTGAGGATCAAGGTCTAAGGGAAAGTCAGGTGAGTTTGCTACATCCATATTTACTGTGGAGGCAGTTCTGAATGTACAGGCAAAATGAGCAGTAACAAACCAGCAGAACCAGGTGGTTTCACGTCAGCATTTGAAAGGAATTCAGGGATGAGATTGATGCATTATGAACAGTGACAGGAAACTTCATGCTTAAAACCACCTCGCTAATTCAGGACAACAGAGTTTCAGGAGAGATCCTAGAATGTGCAAGTGTATGGAACTGACATCTGCAAATAGTAAAAACTACAAAAAGCACTAGAATTAGCAGACATCTGAATAAAAACAAACTTTCTAGGGGGAATCCCTTCTGCAGTGGGGAAATCCTATTTTATAAACATACTGAGGTTCCTTGAAGTGCATGGGAAATGTGCCTTGTGGTGGCCTATTTGATGTACAGGGGAAGGCTTATAGATGTTTCCAAAACTGTAAATGGCAAAGGTATAGCTTTTAGGGGTTGTTGGTTCATTCTCTCTTCAAATAGAAATTGTTAGGGGTAAAATAAGCTCGTAAGAACTAGTTTTGTTGCAAAGCAAGAGGTACATTCTTTCATACTGGGAAACTTTGGGAATTTCTTGTCCCTGGTTATGGCAGATAGTAAAAATTCATGGTAATTCAAAGGAAAACTGCATAAATTCATGGAAAGTAAAATCCTTAAAGTTTACAGAATATTTTTAAACTGGTGTCAAGTGCCCAAGATAGTTGTAGGTCAGAGGAGTGCTTGGGAGGGCAACATCTATGCTTGGCCTGTTCCCTAGACATCTGCTTATCCCTTGTGTTGGAGATAAGGCACTGGGTAGCTGAACTTTTGATCAGATCCAATACAGCTATTTGTGTGCTGTTAAGTGTTGAACACACACACTGTCGTGGCTTACTAGGAATAGATGCTAATGGAGCTGGATCCCATTGAGAGCTTTAGGATATCTTCTTTACAGCACTAATTTTATTACCATGAAGGCACGAAGGAGTAATTTTCTGTGTGAAAGAAGTTTGGGTGAACTAAAGCACTCCCCTCTGTCTGGAGATAATGGTACATTTAAGGAAGAAAAGCAAACTCCCGTAAATAAGGGATGTTTGTCTCATTTCATAAGTTATTTTTAGATATAAAAGAAGTTGACACAGATCATGCTATAGGAATTAGCTCTAAAATCTAAATAATCATAAATTCCCATTGTATTAGTATTAAGATTTCATAATATTCTCCTAAAAGCATGAAGCATTTTATTATTTATTATGATCTAGTACAGTATGCTTCAACATCAGCTTTTCTTGGCACTGATGAAAAAGATAACTTAGATACAAACATTTTATGGTGTGTTTCCATTCATTTTGATGTTCCTATAACTGTTACAAATATCAAACATTTGGTTGCTTGTTGAGAAGATTCAACTACAGATCTTAGAAACGTTGTTGTTGTGGCTAGTTATTAAAGGGATCTTTTCTGGTGAAAAGAGGATATTCTACTACGTTCATGATGTTCTTACATGCATTGAATGTCAAGAATTGCATACCTTGGTTAATGAGTTTTGGTACTGAAGACTTTGTACAGTCCTTGCTTGTCATTCAAGTTGCAGCACTGGTATTTTTATCAGCTTCCTGGGTGTTGTCACTACACCTCAAATGCACAAAGGAATTTTAATTTAATGAGGCTTTTCATTGACTGTGCCTTACATCAACAGCAAATTATTTCAAACAAGTAGTATTTGGACAAGTAAGTAAGTGTGAATGAGATTTTCAACTGTTTACTTAATGGAAAAAGCAGAAGTGAATCAGCCATTCTTTGTTTTCCTGTTTGATTCTTGTGCCAGCGAGCATTTGACCTTAGCTCAAAAAATGCAGCCAGTATTTCTGAGGTGAGATTTCTAAGTTATTATAATAACAGAGTTTCTTATGAGTGTTGGGACACAGCTCTTAGTGAATAGAGTGCAAGTTAGGCAAGCGATTATCCATCTGTGTCTCAGCGTGAAATATCTAAACGGTCTAAAATCCTCACTCGTCAAAGGAAGAAAAAAGCTTATACTAATCTTTTCCCATTAGTACTTTGATAAACTCTTTGAGCCTCAACTAGCACTGGGGATATCACCAACAGATATAAGTTGATCTTGTGTGACAGAGTTACTTCTGGTTTCCTCTTTCTTGCAGTCTCCACCGTTATCTCTACCTGTAGAGTTGCACGTAGTACTTCAACATAGCCTATGGAAGCCAAGCTAGTTTCAGAGGATGTATGTTTTAATCCTATAATATGAAAACTTAAAACATTTAAAAGAAGTGATAGGGAATCTTCTGCTACTTTTTCTGTTATTTCTGATAAATCAGTATTTTCTCCAGCTCTTGGTGTCCTGGCTGGGCATGCAGCATGCTTATAAACTTGTATAAAGAAACAGATCTGAAGACATGCCAGTGAGAAGATGTTATTTTCCTCTGTTCTGTGAAGTACATAGTAACTAAGGTGTGCACATCCTATAATTATGCTTTGCTGCTGCTTTCCTATCCACAGTAGTACTTCATTAACATTAGGAGCATAGTTCCTGGTTAATCCCAGTAATTTTTAGCAGCCATTCTGATTGAGTACTGTATTATCTTAATACTGCTGACATTTGCATGTCTTTGAAATACATTTTTTTCATATACTGTCCATTTAATCCACTGCAGTTTCTACCGTTCTTTGTTCTTGTAGACATGCTTTATTCACAGCTGATGAAAATGAATAATATACTAATTTCTCAATAGCTCTTAAAGGTTAAGAAGAAATCAACAAGGTGTAAACAGCAGTATAAGAAGCCCAAAGATTTAGCAGTTTGATCACAGACTACATAATTAGAAACCTATGGAACTAGAATTATAGTGAAACCAGGCCATTAAGATTTCTACATTTAATCAATGATTTTTCATGCGTATGAAATTCTTACATGCCATTTATCATCTCAGTTGTACTCTGACAGAAAAGAAAAAGCCCCTAGGAACAGCAATAAAACATTTAAGCAAGATGTGACAATTATTCTTTATATTCACTTATATGTATATAGTTTCTCCTCTGCTTTCCCCCTCCTCTACTTATCTAAGAGTGTAGATCTTCGCTTGTCAGGCTGAAACGAAGGGGATTTGTATTTCTAATTTGCACATCAATATGTGGCACCAGTCCCAGGCAGAACAGGGAAAGGGCGTATATTACCAACGTGCTTCAGCACTGATCCAAAAGTACTTCCAGCTGCACAATTTGAAAGGAGCTTTCAGGGCATCCCTGTTTCTCTTACTTCATCTTTGACTCATTTCTCTAAATGGAATAATGTTGCTGTAACCTTGAGTGGACTCCACTTCTTTCCCTGTTTGAGATTACCTGGTCATCAGTCTGAAGCTCAGGCGCTGCTGACTTTCCATTCTCTAGATGAGGTGGTGGCTTCATCGAGCCTGCCTTGCCCCTCTGTTGCAGAATGGCTGTGGGAGNCCCCTCTATCTGCAGCAGTAAGGGAGACGCATCTGATGGAGAAGGTCTCTTCCCCTTCAGTTTCTTGCCCAATCTCCTAGAAGCAAGGTTGTCACTTGCCCTTAATTATCAATATGTCATGAGGGATAACTTATCCATTGCCCCTGAAAGCTGTCAGATAACTCAGATAATATATTGTGCATCCACCTGAACAGCTCATTTCTGGGCAATCTGTCCATATCAGGCCTTCAATACAAGACTTCTGATACAAAAGCAGTATCTTTGCTACTTTATAGAAATTGGAAAGCACTTTATCTAATCTGTGGTCAAGTCCAGGCCAACCTTCAGATATTCCTTGCAAAGTATTGCCTAGTACTTTGTCCTTGAGCTAGTGTCAGTTAGCTGATGGTGGCAGTCACTTCTGCAGGGCTGCCGTTCCCCAGAAAGTAAGGCAGGATTTATGACATAAGATTTTTTAATGTATTTTTTTTTTCTTTCCTGCTACTGTATGGGCTTACACCTCTCCTTCTGCCTTTTTAGCCTCAGGACTCTTTTTAAAAGAGATGTTAAGCTTCTGTGGAGGACTTTTTTTTTTTTTTTTTCCTGGTTAAAATTTAAAAGGAATATTAATTATTTATAAACTGGCAATACAGAATGAAATGTATAACCATACATATAATTGTTTTCTAAAGACAGAATATTTTAAAATGTACTTTTTATTAAAGGTGTTCATAAGCTGGAGAGTGTCTTCTCTGAAGTGTCTTATAGTGTCTTCTCTGAACTTAAGATGGTTTTTGAGCCTCAGACTTTAAAAAAAAGTGTGGTTAACAGCTGGCTACTAAAAATGTTCTAAGACATTTGGTATTTTGATTTGAAGTACTAAAAATTCATGAAAATATCCAGGTGTTTTTCAGAATAAGTCTGAAAAAAATGAAATGCCTATTCCCTGACCTTCTAATGGTGTATTTGAAGGAGGTTTACCTTTTTTTTTGTTTATTGTATGAATCGGTGTGCCTATGGCTTCAGTTCCTTGTTTGCTCCCATGTGGCAGTCTGGCCTTGAAAGTTTGGAAAGGTGTCCATCTCTTTCTCCATTTTCCATTTTGTGTTTCTATAATCTTAACTGGTGGAAAGCAGAAATTAAGTAGTTTAACAGATTTTGCTTTTCATGGCATGGTGCAGAAACATCTGAAGACTTAAGGAAGTATAAAGCAGTAAAAGTGTCCAATCTGTTGCTTATGAAATTGGTCAGATTCAGAGAAAGCAAAAAATTGGAGGGGGTGTGAAATGAGACACCAGAAATTTGAAAGTAGATGAAACATATGACAGCTGTGGGAGAGATTTTGGGAAAATGTAAAATCAGAAGGTGAGGTTATAGAATGGGGACTATGCAGATCAGGTAGCTGAAGGCTTACTGTTCTCTGCTGTGAAGGCCCATTAAAATTAGCACATCTGCAGTGTTCTCACTTTCTGTCTGAGGAAGTAGCAGAGGCAGATGCCCAAGAAAAAGGGTAGAGAAAATCAACAGCCCCCTTAAAAAGCGTGCAATGTTTCTAATCTTAATTTGTATCCAGAAGGTGGAGGTTGTAAGCACAAGATTCTTCTGTTCTTGTATCCCTGTGAACATTTGTATAGATGCAAGATGGAGTGCACAGCTCCAGTGCAAGAGAGATACAAGAAGTTGTAGAATGGAAACTGGTGCCCTCCTCCTAAAAATCGTATTCATGTGGGCTATGTACATCATATACACATCTAATGTAACGTGCAACCATTTCTGTGGTACTTGTCTGGCTCTTCAGAAAGAATGGAATTTTAAATTTAGGAGCTCAATGCACAAGTACAGCCATATCAAAATAATGGCAGTAAGTGTAAGGAAAATTGTGGTCAGTTTTATATATCAAGAGGAAAAAAGGAAGAAAAAAAAATATGCTAGTGAAGACAATGAGATTTGATTTTCTTGAAGAAAATTAGTCACAGGATCTACCACTTAGTCTCATTAATAAGTTCCGTTAAAGAAATTAGCAAATTGGTTGGATACCAATAATAATAACAACAATAAAACATTGAAAAACATGTTGGAAATTTTACAAGTCATCTGAAGGCTTCAGATCTTTAAAAAAAAAACAAAAACAAAAACAAAAACAAACCACCCCAAAAAAAAAAAGAACCCTTGAAAATAATTTTGGATAAAAAGCAAAAGTATGCCTATAGAGAAAGTGTCAGGCTTGGAAGAGTACTGGGTGTATACTTGGGGAAATGTTCAGTATCACAATAAATTGGTTTAAAAGTAGACCCATAATGAAGGAATGAAGGATTTCTCAGGTCTTATAATGAAACTCAAACATGAGAGTATTCTTCATCTAAATGGAAGCATTTTTTAATTCTTTTTTATATACAAGTAGTCAAACTGGAATGCCTTAGAAGAATATTATTTGAATTTACTTTCTTGTTTTAAAGCACAAACTTGGAAATTAAGTCTGAAATCATTCGGAGATTTCATTGCACCAAAATAAGTCAGGCAATCAGTAAGCAATTAACTATTCTTAAAACAGCTATGAAAACCAAAAAACACTTTGCACTTCTGTGAGAGTTAAAAATATTTTGTTACAGCTAGTCCTGAAACACAGATGACTGAACTTACACTAATTTGAAAAGATTGGATATTTAGAATTTTTCATAGATATGCTTTCTCTATAACTTGGTATTAGAAAATATGTTTTATGTATTGGAATGATATAAAGTACTACATTTTTTCATTACCACAAAAATAGTAGCTGAAGAAGGCAACTATGATATAAACCAAAGGACTTTTGTTCTTAGTGATACTGATCCTCAAAATGGGCTTAAATACGATTCTGAGTTTAATACTATAGAAGCAGAAGGTATTCTGCATGTTATCTATTGGTAAGTACTAATAAAAATTTTAAGAACTTTTTTTTAGTAACACTCACTGTTTACTCATTTCAGTATTCTCAAGTCATTATGGTGGTGCTGGATTAAGCCTTGACTCAGACATGGCCGGGGGAATTCACTGATCAATGAACAAAATATCATTGTTCTTACTAATCAGAAAGGGCTCCGCTTTAAAACATATACTAGGTTTGGATAGCAAGAATTTTAATGTATATTTCAATGTATATATATATATTAATATAGTTTATATATATATTTATTATTGTATTTTAATGTGTATTTCAATGTATTATTTAGCTCTTGAAGCATGGAAGTTCCAGGCTCAGGAAATAAAGTATACCGTATGGTACAATACCTTTTGGAACAGTTTCTCAGTATGGCATATTCAAAGGAAATTGTAATTGGTGAACAACAGGAAAAAGGTAGAAAATAGAAACATTAGAAACATAGGCTGAATAATTTAGGTAGTCAGCATGAACTTGAAGCCTTAAGTGATAGTGGATGCCTGTCAGTGCGGGTCTATCTTTATGCACTGGCACAGAGTTAAGGCCATTTGTCAATAGTTCATAAATTTATAGTTAATTTCTATTTAAGAGTAATCAAGATCTTTAAGACATAAAATATGGATTTGTTCACTCTGTGGGAGATCCATGTGATTTGCAGAGACTATGAACTTTACAAAAAAGTTAAGAAGTTCAAGTAAAAACCTTAAGAAAAATCAACAGTGCTAAGAGCAGAACTGCTGACACTGGCAAAATAAAAGAATATAACATTAATGATTATAGTATTGTCTTAAAAATATTTATAACAAAGACTATTTTTAAGAAGATGCATTTTTAGGTAAAAGTTTTCCTGAATCTTGTTAGAAATGCTCGCTCACAAATAGGATGTAAAGAGGACAAAGCTTTTGAAGCAAAGATAAAAAATTAATCAAAACTAAATGAATGAGTCAGCTGAGTTGAGTGTTGTCCCTCCCCTGCCCCTCCCCACCCCACCCCCCCCAAAAAAAAAGGCACACCCAGTTACAAAACTTATTTATACCTCCTTGTCTTTTTTGCCGTTGGTTCGGTACTTGGAGCTCACATTCTTTCACAATCAGTTAGCCTGTTGCAGGCTTAATCCGCACTCTTTAAGGAGTCATTCCCTGAAATGACCCAATCCTGCCCACGCCCCTCAGCAACCAACCTTGCCCACACATCACAAAATGGCCAAAGCCTACAAAAATGGCTGAAACAAAACCCCCAAGAGAATCTCCCACACTCTGTGTAGTTAGAGGTACTTGGGGCGATAAATGGCATTAGCAAGCAACTGTGCACAGTTTGATTTCATGTCTCACTTCATTTATTCTGAGCTGGCCATTTGGGGTCATGAGAAATCACTTCAATTAGTAACTGTGTTATCATATACTGCAGTAACGAGTTCCTATGTATTCCACTATTAAGAAAATCTGCTGACTTGACCTCTTTTTTTATGTATTGTACAATATCACGACAGCTTTTTCTGATACTGACCCATCAGCCGTTTTGCGCATTTGAGAGCAATCTGATTCGTCTTTTCCTTCAAATCTAAAGGGCTGGCAGTGCTGGTACAACCAAACTCACTCTGACAAAACTCTGCTTCTCCAACACACACAGTGACTGTTGATAATGAATCATAATTCTCTGTACTATTATTTTTTTTTCTTCTGATGGGGATCATGGGAAGACAGTGGAACACCCATAGCAATCAGCACACCAATTTGGAGTCCTCTTTTTCCTCCCATATTAAACTTACCTTAGGAGGGTTGTATTTTGTGAACAAGCTTTGGGGACTCCCCCACTCATGTCTTCATGTGGCAGTGGATTTTGATTTTTTTAAAATCAAATTCTGGACTACATCTCTATGACATGTCCCTCACAAAGGTTTCAGGGTTTTTTGGAGACAATCTTTTTGTCCAGCTCTAGCCTCTTGGCTACTTACAGCAGTAGAATACACAGGATATTTCTGATGCAATTCACTGATAAGGTATCTTCTGATTTCACATTAGCTCTCTTGTTGATCTCTCCCAAGACTACGAGAAAGCCGGTCTCCAAAATGTTATTCACAACATATTTTTTTCATAATTCATTGGGAATATTGTGAATAATACTGGAATTAGATAAGAAAGTTCATATCTACATATATTTATATATACCAATTATGCACTTTTCAGATATCTATTTGATATTACCATGTCTCCTTGAGAATAATCAACATAAAGGAAACAGTTAAGGGGGGGAGGAACCCACAAGAAAGGCACAAAAGGCACGAAGTACTATTCTCCTAAGGGTAAGTTTAATATGGGAGGAAAAAGATGACCTCAAATTGGTGTGCTGATTGCCATGGATGATCCACTGTCTTCCCTTGATCCACATTAAAAGTGAAAGAGTACAGAGAATTTTGGTTCATTATCAATAGTCACTGTGTGTGTGTTGGAAAAGCAGTGTTTGTCAGAGTTTGGTTTTGCCAGCACTGCCAGCCCTTCAGCTTTTACAAATTACAGGTAAATAGTTGCAAAGAAGTTAACGTTATAATGGATTAGTGATCAACTTGGAAAAGGCTATCTAAGCAGAGACTAGCAGCATAAAATATCTGTGTCAAGGGCTGTAGGTCAAAGGGAGTCTTAGACTCTAAAGATACTAAAGGATAAAGGGGAGTGGGTTATGAGACTGATGAGAAGGAGATACAGAAAGAAAGATGATTATTGGCAGAAATAGAACAGTCAGATTCTTACAGGCAAAGTAGGAATCAACTGACCTGAAAAGAACCTTTAAATGGTTGAACGGAAAGATTAGGGTATAGATATGGGGAAATATGAATATGGAAAATTACTTTTCTACCTCTTGGCAATCTATGCTTTGTATCTTTGTGTACAAGAATAAATACCTTTGCTTTGAAAAGAATCTAATTGAGTCACTTTAATCAGTTACTGTCACAGGCTGCTGAGGGATAAGGACTTTCGGCTGCAAATTTAGTGTATGATATCAACATGGTTAGCATCTGTAATCCGTTGAGTCAATCTGAAGGTGAAAGGACTGCCTGATTTATCCAAAGCAAGCTGTAGGCAGGGAGTGCCTAATGCATCCAAGTGCATTTGTGATGGGGGAAAGAAAGGCTTTATCTGTATCCAGGACAGAAGATAAGGGATGAAGGGTTGGCGGGTTTTTGTTTGCTTTATTTTGTTGTTTTTCTTTCATTTTCACTGTTTTAAAATATTTTTGGTGTTGTTGTTTTTGTTTTGTTTTTTTTTTCCCCATAAAAGGTGAATTCTAACGCTGTTTGACATTCCTGTCACCTCTCTAAGTTTATCATTTAAGCGTTTTCTAAGACTTAACACACTGCAACCGTTGTCAATATTTCTTGTTGTTCCTGTTTTCTTTATAGCTGTGAATTCCTGTCAAATTTAAAGTAAAAATCTATATTTTGCTGCCACCTTATATTTAATATATGTTGGTAATTTAAATCTTAACATTTTAAAAACATTGGTAAAAGGCATCATAAGTATTCTTGGGCTGGGTTATGTCTGCTGAGATGCTTAAAAAAGAAGAGTGTAGATAAATATAGTAGTCAGTTCAGATGCTCAAAACTTCCTTCTTGAAACAAAGAGAACTTCTTAAAGGTACTTAGGATATTTTTGACTAATTCTTCTGAGGAGAAGAAGCACTCTATGAAGGTTACTCCAGCTTTGCAGAACTACAAAATTGTAGAGACTTCTTAACTCATAAAGTAAAAACCATTTATCTAAGCCTTTTATGAAAGGCTAGTGACTGTGGATATTGATGGTTTTGATAGATGAAATACTCCCAAACTAGTTCTTCCCCATATGACTCATCAGACTGAGACTTTATATGAGGAAGTTCCCTCAGGATTTAAACTTTCAACTGGATGATTAACTGACAAAGCTGAAAATCCAGATTCTCAATACAGAGAAACTCTATGAGTTTCAAATTAATCAAGCAATTATTCCGTTAGATGACTTTTAACACTGCACCTGGATTTCAACAAAAAATGCTCTGATAAATGTGGTGATACCTTTTCCATTACTCATTTAGCCATTTCCGCTAGATGTTTTTATGAACTTCAGAGAGTGTGCCCCTATTTGGAGAAGTAAAAGGCAATGTTCGAGAGGGCCATACTCAAAATAAGAAATTTACTTGTCTTGTTAGTGCTGCACAAATCCATCCCCCAGCTTTGTTATTTTTATCCACAATGGCACAAAATTTTGACAGGATGCTTAGATACCCAGATCGATGATGATATCCTCAGTGAGACTGAGTATGTAAAAAAACAACACTCCTTCATTGTTGTTGTTGTTGGTTTGGGTGGTGTGTTTTGGTTTTTTCATTTATGTGTGATCTTATGGAAATCAAAAGGTTATTCTGTGCTATTATTATGGGCCAGTAAGTTATCTGAGTGTTGCTTACTAAGATCTCAGTGAAGAACACTGTATATGACCTTTCTGTACACAAAAATCAGAAAAGGGCAAACAAAAATGAACAGAGCCAAGAACTTTCAAGTGAGAATGGACTGCATTGCTTAAATTCACTTTGTTTAGAAAGAAGTGGTACAACAGATCTATGTATCAATTTTAAATGAAGGCTAATTTAAAATAAATATAATGGTTAGATTTAAAGATATCACTAGAAAGGAAGAATGTAGGAAAGCACTAAAACACCACAGCCCCTTGGTTAAGGATGGAGAAAGGGATGTGAAATTAAGAAACCTGTTTTAAAATACCACTGTGTAACTTTCAAAAGCCTAGATTTTTGAAAATATTAATGTGGACTTAATTATTAACTCTTGACTTGAACAGTTGTTGTAAATATAAGCCTTTGCCTCAGTTTTCTTATGTAATCAAACCTAACTGTGGTTTTTAAAACATCTCCTTTCTATATTCCAATTTATCCTTAGCTTTTTCAATGGCTTATTTTGGAATAAAAGGTTTCTTAGCCTCAGCATTACAAATAATTACATTTTATTTTCAGATTCTTTTTTAAGTTACTTGCCAGAAAATTCCTGTTCCATAATGTAAAATATGAATCATCCTGGAACATGATACCGTTTTTTGATATCGTCATTGCAGTGCCATTTGGGTTTGGGAGAGAACACCAAATTCTCTTACTTTTTATGTCGAATTTTGAGGCTAAAGTGAAGACAGTTAACCAAATCATTTATTTATACCAAAAACCAGTTCCCTTTGGAAAGTCAGTTACTGAAAGCTTCTGGGCATTTCTACTAGGATTGAGCATAAATTATATCCAAATCTAGGACCATTTAGCACTTCTTCAGAGTACAGAGAGTCTAGGGTTGAAATTTCTTTTTGGGAGGCTAGCAGAGAAGTCACTAGTCATAATTAAGGATTATTTTTTTTAATATGATTGTGATTAGTACCTCTGGCTGCTTTCAGTTTAACATCATCCTGATAGTGCCACTGTGGGCAGCTGCATGCAAAACTGTATCAGTGAAGTGACACATATCACCCACAGAAATAGCATGGACTGTTACATCTGAACTGTTTTTGAAAGAATTTTTCCAGTACAGCATGCTTAATTTGTTTGTTGTTGTTTTAAAAGGTATCACACTGGGAGCAAATGAGAACAGGCAAGCCAGAAGCAGAACTGTGTTTTGGGGAAGAAAACAACTGTTTGGCGCTTCAGCTCTGTTACCTCTCTCAACCCCCAATGAAGGGTCTCAGTAGCAGCAGAGCTTGTTTCCACTTAACTGAATCCACATGGGAAGGGTTAAACCTAGGGTATAGAAAAGCATCTCTCACCCAAGATAGAGGGGGGAAAAAAGGGAGGATAAACTTGCTGTTTGGGTGACTGCATTGGAACTGGCAGGCTGCACGCTTCTGTTAGGACAAAGCAGGTCAGCGAGCTTGTTTGTGCCATGAAATGTGTGAAGGTAGCAGCATGCAATTGCATTAGTGGCCACAGTGCTTGTTCTGACTTTATAGCTGTTGAGCTTCAAGAAAGACATTTTTAGAGTTGTCTGAGAAAAATGGGGATTAAACTGGTAAGTGTGATTCAACCTGAAGTAAGCTCAACTGTAAGGCACAGAGATACCCTGTTTGTTCCAGTCTACATGGTGGTGGATGATAGCATTACAGCAGCTCTTTAGTATGTGAAGAAAAAAGATAGCATTATAACAGCTCTTTGGTATATGAAGAAAAAAAATGTATTTCTACAATATTGGAGGTCTAGATAATGGAGGAAAATGTGCAATACTGGGAGTGTATGTATTTGCCTGTTTTAGAATGTCAAACATAATTATCCCCGGGTGAGCCAGAACCCTTTCAAAATGTTGGGTAAGAGAAAGAAGCTATGTTTGGACCTGCAACGTATAAACTATGGGGAATTCGCAGTTCTCTATGCTTTCTGGCACACAAGGAAAGGTTCCCCATCAGAGCTTCAGTTGCATTTGTGCTTTGGACAATGAAAGTATTAATGTAATTATCAAGGAGTAGCCAATGTGCTTTAAATTTATGGTTCCTGTACTTTTTTTTTCTTGCAAATTTTCATTTCCCTGAGAGTAATCTGGGAAATTATCAAATTGAAATAGAGAAAAAGGGAGAGAGGAAGGCCTACCAAGTACAAGGCTTTTATAACTTTTAACAAGTTTGTAATATGCAGAAGCATTACTTACCATATCCTGCAATAGTCATTCCCAGTGCTAGGAGATCAGTGCAAGACAGATAGAAGTAAATATGTTTTTGCACAGCAGGAAGTGAACTTCCAGAATCCATTGCTACAGGAGCCTGGGTTGAAACAGTATAAGCAGATTGAAGAAGATATTAGAGATGTTCATAGGCATTAGGTCAGAGGACTAAGTACATACAAAAGAGAACAAAAGATGTGCCCTCCAACATCCCTGATAGAATGACTGGGGATACCGGTAGAGTACAGGGGGAATGGAGCACAGAGAATGGTCACATGCTTTCCTTAAACAGCCGCTTCCCCTTGTCGCCGACCACAGCAGCATGCTGGCCTGGGTGCATGAGCACGTCTCATGTTTTTAGCTCACTTCTGCCTAACTCACAAATTGTTTTGACCAGTGTCTCAAAGCTTCCCAGCAATGCTGGCAAAATTTAATTTTGCAGCTGTGACAGAATTGCTGCTTTAGGCACCATCCTCCTGGAGAGCAGTAAGATGGAGGGTGGACCGTGCTTCGCTGCTGTGGTAAGTTGACCATGAGCTGTCTGCCCAGGAATTGCCCTGCTCCTGCCACTGAGCCAGCAGAGGATGGCTTAATATTGATTGTTAATTAGCAGCTTCCTCGACACCCAAATGCAAATCTAGCTCTCCAAGCCCTGATTTTTTTGCCACCATCATTTTGCTAAAACAGCTAACCTCTCTGTACAAGATAAGAGCAGGTATATTACAGTGTGACAAAGCTCCCTGAATAATTTATATCTAAGGCTCCATTTCAGAGTTATTTGTTATCCTATGGGTTTTCCCCTAGGATATGGCATCTAATTTCAATTTAAAAAGTAAGTTTGATAAATTATCACTGCGTAGAAGTTGCTTTAACATGCCATTTATGAAGGCAATGATGAACATTGTAGCAGAAGTGTTTCAGGGTTTCCACTCTTGGGATTACAGATTCACAGTAAGTTGGTAAATGGGGAACAATGATGGGTTTGCTAGAAAATTGAACAAATCCACCTTAATGTATCAAACCAAATCACACCTTAATGTTGTGAACTCCGTAGGGCAATGTTCCTGCTACAGCACGGGCACCTAGATTCCCTGCTCAAATTAAGCAGAAGGGAAGTGTGTATATTGTGTGTCATGTATATTTAGATACCAGTTGCTGAAAGTTCACTTAGGAAGAGTATTAAGGCATATTCACAGTAAAAGTGAGGCCCATTACACTGACAGGTCTTAATCCTGGGTTTAAAATTATGTGAATCTTGTTATCTTCCTGAAGTATATTATTTTTTACAAAAAAAAATCTCTTCAGAGAGTAACCAGTGTAGGTAACAAGTCCAAAAATGCTTTAACTGTCTCATCCAAATATTACTAAAATGTGTAAAAATATCTGTTATCTTTCAAGAGAAACATATGTTATAGTATTTTTATTTCAAAAAGCAATATAAATTATATAGCTGGAAGTGCATTTCATAAAAATTCACCTTGTTTACGTGTCTTGCCTAACTTAAAAGAAGATCATGTCGTTGCAGCCGTTAGAACTACTTTTCTGTGCATGAGGCCACATTTTGGCAAAATGTCTCTCCTTAAATTTAATTCTTACTCTTAACAATTATTATATTTAATAGGCTTTAAACGTGCTTAAATTAATGAAATTAAGCATTTCTTGAATAAGACTAGTGACTAATTTGTCATCTGCTGATTTTATATCAGCACTTTACATTTTGTTTTATTGCTTAGTCATGCATCTGCATACTTCAATAGGAAAATACAATGTAATACTCCTACCAAATAAATGTACAAATCTAGAACTGCTTGTGACTAAAATTACTTAAGTAGTGTACCCAAAAGAAAGGAACCGATATTTGGGTTATAGTGTACAAAGCTGCCAGATAGAAGTAATGTAGCAGTGAATCCCCAGGCTGTATATATTTTGCTTTAGTGACTAGTATCTAAGAACCTGAGATGCTCCATCTGTGAAATGGTCAGGATTGACTAAGACAGCTTTTAATTCCCAGTCACAAACCTGGTTTGTGTTTTGTTTTGTGTTTTGTTTTGTGTGATTTTCCTTATGTAAATTTAAAAGTAGCTCTTATTAGCTTAGTAGCTCTTGCCATTGGCCTGTTGGATGTGAGTGCATGAGGCACGAGAGGAAGGGTTTCACAAAAGAAGGATTTAAAGTCAAATCTTATATTGCTTGTGATAACACGCGCAACAAGCAATTATTTGAGGGAAGGATGCAGAAAGAGTGGAAAAAGGGATGGGCTGCACACAATGCAGCAACAGAAACAAATTTAGATTGTGTGTAAGATGTACTGCTCTGAGACTAATATACCTGGTTCAGGAAAAAACACTCAGCGCATGCAAGTACATTTGTGGGTGTGAATAGCCTAAATAATTTTAGAATCCATTTATAAGCCACTTACATCTATCTCAGCCTGCTTGCATGATTTCTGGCACTTGTCAGCCACGCAGGACCATAGTGTTCATCACATAAATGGGTCGCTGTTTTCACTTGGCTTGCCAAGCGTCCTGCTGAACTGTGGGCCCTGAAACCTTGTGAGCACTTCTTTTCAGCATAGGGAAAATCTTGACCAGTTCCAGGTCCAGTCTCTTTCCTTTTTAGTTTCTCTTTTCTCTGCTTATTATTTCACTTTCTTTAGTAGTTCCCATCTGGGATGGTGAAGTTCAAATAGTGACAGTTCATTATATCCAGTAACTCTCATAATCATTGAATATTCTTTGATGGTAGGTTACTGTTCATAAGTTTCTGATGCTCCTGTTTCTGATGTAAATGTTGCATACCCATGCTTTATGTATCTGATTAAATGCATTGCTTTGGATCCAACAGGCCAGAACCAGTACTGTGGACAAAGGATGGTGGAGAGCTACCAGATCCAGAGAGAATGGTTGTCAACGGCAGAGTCCTAAGCATCAGTTTTCTAAACAAAACAGACAATGGCACATACCGATGTGAAGCAAAAAATCCTATTGGCCGAAACAGCACAGAATATGTCCTGATAGTACATGGTGAGTACGTTTTCATGAGTATTTTGATGCATGTTATGCAGATAGAGCATTTCAAGAGAACACAATCAGTTGTTTATGATGGACGTATAATTGCAATTTTATTGATGCTATCATCTAGTTGTCGGGAGAATGTTTACTTCCTTTTATTGGCATCCCTCTCTTGATACAGTTTTAACAAAATATATTGACTTATGTTGTGAACCTTTTGCAAAGTGCCTGTAAAAATGTTTTGCAGTATGTCAGTACTGTTTTATATATACTTGCCTCAAGCACATGCTGTTCAGATAAAGCTAGTTACAAAAGGATATATGAAAGGAAATATGGAAATGCCAGACAGACAGATATTTGAGGATATCAGTTATAGCCTGCTGCTGAGAAAATTCAGCTTAACCAAGTTAGCTGATCATCATTTGGCCTACCATCAACAGTCAATCCACAAAAGTGTATCATGTCCTAAATTCATGTTATTTCTTCTAATAAAATTGAAAAGCAGGAAGGTCCGTATTAAATTACAATTGATTTGTTTTCTTTAAAAAACAATCTGTGTCACATAGAAAGAGTAGTAGGCTTTTACATTAATCATAAAATAGATTGATATAATTCAGCTATAGGGGAAACTATAATACGAAGTTAGCATTTGCCTTCAATACAGCTTTGCAATATGGATCTAGCAGTCTCGAAACATAATAGTCTCTTATTTCTGATATGTATGTGATAATTCCTGGAAAATTATGAGTTCTGTAATTCAAATTTTAACCTCAGTAAATATAGATATTTAGAAAAAAATAAACTTCTTATAAAAACAATAAAATAAAATTAAAAAATCTAATACCAATTATAGTCTGTAAATAGACGTGGGAATTATAAAGATTTTATTTGCTTATGATTATTTCAGCTATACCAAATATGTGTTACTTCAGTGTTTGCAAGCTCTCAGAAACATTTTTCACTGAAGGTTTAACCTACGTTTAGGTATTTGGCAGAAAGCTTTTAGTAAGTGCTGCTATCAGTAATGAGATTTTTTTTTTTATGCTGTTGATGAAATGTCATTTCTCAAAAGAAACCTTTAGATTACTTTTCATTTTTCTTCAAGTTCACTATTAGTTTATGTAGGATTAGTGGCACAAGTAAGGAGAAGGTCTTTACGTGAGGATCGCAGAACCTGTACTGCTGCGTGAGTATTTCTGTACTAAAGACAAACAGAAAAACTAAACCCTCTAACCTCTACTTACACTGATTATTATAAAGAGAAAAAGAAAAAGAAAAAAGGTTTTCTACGTCCCAAATGTGGTGGTGTATTGGTTGCTGGCTTCAGGCACAAAGTTCACTGCCTTTGATGAGGTAATGGCTTCCACACTTACCAAATGAAACTTCCATTGTTTGTGCTTTCTTCCCAATTTATTTATTTTTGAAAATAAGGTCTTTTATAATGTCAGATTTTTTCTTTCGTGGTGACTTTGCAATGTATCTCTATCAATGAATATTTCACTATCACCTGTGTGTTTTTGCGTAGTGACATGCCCCCTGTTGTTCTGATTAACTTGCAACAACTTCATGGCAGTCTAAAATAATTCATTATCAGGAAGTTATTCTGTTATGTTTGGCAGCACATTAGGCATGTTATCAGGTTTAGCTTGCACATCGCTGACCTTTTCTGTTATGAGTACCAGCATTTTCCTAATTGCATTTCTGCAATTCCAGTGTTAAAACTAGAGAAGGTAAACGCCAGGTGCGTCCGAGGTTTCTGAAACAATGAGAGTAGTGTGACAGAGTATGTGATGATGTTCAGTGCTTAACAACTTACTGTATTTCAGAGCTGTTAAGTTTATTTTAAGTTCAGAAGAAACTGACACAATTATTTTATCAAATGTAGCATGATCAGTTATACAGATCAATTTAGACAGTGCCTTATCCCTTCCTTAGCTCATTGCATTGACAAATGTCTCTAGTGAAACATAATGCTCCCAAAATTATACAACGTTCTCTCTCTCTAGGGGCTAGCAAACCTACTTTTTATCATTGTATGAGATCCATTTCTTCTATTTAATAGAGGATGTATTTTCTTTTCTGTATCTTCCTACATACATCCTTTGATTTCTTGTCCCTTCTGCTAATGTTTTGATGTATCTTTTTTCCTATTCTTTCATTAGAGGTAATTTATCATATGTCTTCTTACCTTGAATGTTAGCTTTCTAATACAAGTACATGCCAGATTTAACATAAGGGGAAGTATGTTCACAGAGATGTGGGAGAGGAGAGGGGAGGAATCTGCTTAAGGAGAGAATCTCTTCACAAGAGGTTTTTTTGAAATTGCAAGTCAAGGTAGTAAGGTCTAAGAAAGTGACCTATGAGATCTGTATGGAGTAAGGCATAAGTACCCTACTGCATTATTGGAGCCTCTGGAAGTCCAGTTCCACAGCTGCTGAACAACTAAGAGTTTTTAAAGGAAACTCTCAAGCCCAAAGAGTTGCAGTCATGGAGAGAAAAAATGATAATCACATGTTCATTGGAGAGATGCTATTGCTGATTCAGTTTTTCTAGGCAACTTGTGGGAGAAGGCAGGGGACATCAATGGAAGGTATCTTCTGTAGAGGCAAAGGAGTGTAACTTGATTCATAACTTTTCTTTACTTGTCTGTACTGTGATTTCCTTTACATTTTTTCACTTCAACAAACTTTCTGGCTTTCTGTTTACTAAAATTGCAAAAGTTTCATCTGGCTTTTATTCCTTTCTTCCCTGTATGAAATCCCCCTCTCAGTGAGACCCAGTCTACTAATTCTCTCACTTTCTGAAGTTATCTTCCTAACTCAGAAGAGATTTAGACAGCTTTAGCACAGAGAGAAGCTTGTCTAAAAACAGAAGGTATAGTTTATCATAATTAGGGATTATGGGCAAGTGAATTATTTATACATATTAATTTATACAAATGAAGCAAAGAGTATCCCATGCCTTTAACTGGACCAAACCTAGACACAAAATTATACAGAAAAGCAGTATTTTTCCTACTGTCAGGGATGATGAGGTAATACTGTTTTGATGTTAAGTGATGGCAGTGGAAATAAATATTGCTATAAGTAGATGAATGGCAACCTGTCTAATATAATTAGTATCTGATAACATAAAAAGTCTTTTTAAATTTGTAGTGTAATTAAAGAAATCAGACTTCAGAGAAATTGAATATATTTGAATTGGGCAAAAGGCACGGGCTATTAAATATGCTCCTGCTGCTTTGCTGAATCAATATGACTGCTACTCTCATTTTTCTTAACTTTTATTATTAATAATAAATGTCAAGAAAACACTTTATGAAGCAGGAAGGTGGGCACAAAGTCAGAGTTTATAGGCAGCAGTACAAAGGCAAGACGTAGTTTTCTCAAACATTTGTCTCATGCAGTAACAAAGGCACAAGTTTTAATGCCTGTAGCTCTTGTCATTTCTGTATTCTAATTGGTGAGCTTAGTGCTTTAGAAGTGCACATTCTGGTTAGACATATTAAACCCTTTCTTCGGTAATGGGCCCCAGGCAATTTTCCCTCTTTTCCGATTTATTAAGATTTTTTGTTTACTTTTGTCCAAATATTAGTCATTAATCATCAGTAAACAGAGCTAACTGTCAAACTCATGATGCTGAACCCAAAACCAGATTCTACTTGGAAAGCTTAGGTAATAACTGCATTGATTTAGCTGGAGATGAGAAAGGGGGTGGTCCATCATCATCAAACTGAAGACACAAAAATTACGTGTGTAGCAGCAGTTCACAACATCTGGATGCCACTGCTGAAGACTTAGTTTGAACATCATATTGAGTGGGTGACAGAAGTCCACTTCATTGGAAAATCTCCTTAATGGAAGCAGCAGCATTTGATAATTTACAAACTTATTGGAAGTAAAATACCTTGGTGAAATATCCTGATTTGCCAGTCTAAAGACACACATTCAATTAACTAAAATATTCAGAGCTATGATGTGTTGCATATCAATTATCTGTCAAAGCAATATGGAAATTAATGTGAATCAGCAGCTGTGGATGGTCAATGCAATTCTTAATGCCAAAATTATACATTCAGTAGAAAGCGATTAAGCCAGTAAGTCAGTGTCTCTGGAGAATAAAAAGTGGTATAATGTGTTCCCTTGGCTTCAGCCTCTCAATTGTTTTGTATTTTTTTTCTTGGGCAAGCTATTTTTTGCAAACAAGTTAACTGAAAGAACAAGTTACATGCTCATTAATGTTTTGAAATGTGCCTTCAAACAGAAGATCTACAATGTGTAAGGCCAAAGGTCCCACTGCACATTTCCTTTGGATTATAATGTATTTATCTTCCACCTGCTTCTCCAGTCTCACCTCAAAACATTTATCATCTTAGCTTTCACAATTACTGTGGCCCCAAATTTCTGAATTATGTTCTTAGAGGGAAAAGTATGGTTTGTTTAAGCCTGCTGCTTGATCTCTTAACTTCTCAACTTTCCAATCTTTTTGGCCTCTCTTGCTGTTAGTTCTGTAAGTATGGAAAATATCACTGTGATGGGTGCTCATGTTTGAATTCTGGTAGCATTCTCTTGTTCTTCTTATCATCACTGTGTTAGTTTTTTTCAAATCTCAGGATGTCTCCTATTATAAATTCTCCCACTTAGGCCAGTGGCTTGTATCCTTTTATAAGTCCCACAGCTATTGTTATTTTATAATGTTCTCATTTCTACCTTTATTTTGCCGTTTTCTAGTCTGATCACTGCATTTTCATGCTGCATCCTTTCAATAACTTCTCAAGTATTTCCACCTCACTCTCAATTTCTCACTAATTATGATCTTACACTCTGCATTTCCTGGATTCCTGTCCCTTCCTGCCTCTGTATCCTCTCTCCTTCTTTCATGGTCTCCTTTTCACCTTTGTCTTCATTTGTGGTCTAGTAGTAAATCCCTGTGATTGACTGTTCTCTGTATCTGAAACAGGACTATGCTAAATTTGCACTGAATAGTTTAAGTCCTGTCTCCAAATGCATTTATAGAAGTTCACATTCTGTGGCCACCCATAATTCTAGCACCTTGCACTTTCACTTCTATACCAGTTTCTTTTTAAATTAGCAGAAACTCTGTGGAATCCACACCTGAAGTAAAACAAACCCCATTATCTGTTGTAGGTTCCATTGTCTTTGCTGTTCATTTGCCCACTATCACATTTTTATTATGTTTAATTTCTGATGTGATGTTCTCATAGGGACTCCTCCTTTCTTCTTATTTCTGTAATGTACTTGTGCACATCTCTCACTCTATGAAATTAAAAACTGAGTAGAAGAGTAATTTAATGTAAACCTGAGGAGGTGGGATTTTTTTTTTCCTGTTTCCTTTGAAAACTGAGCTTATTGGATAGGCAATAGATCTCCTGGTATGCAAATATTTTCACTATAGGCCTCTGATAAACCTTGTGGGCTGTTTTTGGACACTTTATCCTCATAAACATATCTCAAAACCACATAAAAAATATCCACTGAAGGGTCGGCGGGCAAAGGGAAGGAAAGGAAGCAGTATCCACATGGAGCAGCCTGCTCATCAGTAACCTAGTTGCTCTCTGTTTTGGTGTTAAGACCCTAGGCATTGAGGTAGCTGGGCAATTTCTAAAGTTTCCTCCTTTATATTTCTTGAGTTGAAACGTCTCATTTCCAAGCATATCTCAGAGACAAGACTTTATGGGAAAAAGCCTCAGAGGAACCTGAGCTTTCAGCTGAGAAATAAATAAATGAAAGAAGGTTCCTGAAGACTTTCTCCTTCTCAGAAGCCTTCCTGTTGACCAAACCATCTCGTTTTTTTTTTCTTTTTCTCTCTTCCCTCCCCTACAATGCATTCCTCAACACACACACATACTTTCCCCCCGCTGGTTCGTACCACTCCCCCTACGCCCACCTCCAAATGAAACCAACATACAGAAGTCTAGTAACTTAGCCAGGAAGAGATCTCTTATTCATCTTCATATCAATGGAAATCTACATCAGCCAGGTGGTTTTCTTGTAAAAACTGAGGTGTGGAGGAGTGAGGTTTCACTGTGGCAGGCCTGAGAAAGTAACTTGTTATAACCCTATTTCATCAACCCTTCAAAATGTGTTGAAATATTTTGCTACTGCATATACATCAATGTTCTGAAGTGACATCATGGTATTAAATCTCGATTACGCTAGAAAGGTGTCCCAGACCTTAAGCCACAATGCAGATGAATGCTGGACAATCAGATGAATTAAGAAATCATTGTGTAATATGACTCTTATTATTGGACTAAAGAAGAATCATGTTTAGTTGTTGTTTTCAGGTATAAAAAGTTAAAAAGTCTGTCACAAAACTTATGGTGGAATTGTCGACTGAATTTTATGGATGAATTGTCCAACTATTATACCTAAACACTCACAAGGCAGCTACTTTAAAATTCCTTTTATTTTGTTTCTATTTATCAAAAAAAAGATACTTCAATAGTGGGATCTGTAGTTGAACTGAGCGGACTGATATTTCTGTTTTTTCATTTATGGTGACTTTAGTGACTTTAGAAAAATAAAATACAGTCTTTTTTCTTTTTTTTAGTATAAGAATTATTTTGGAAAGGTCAAAAAAAGAATATTCCAAAACATGGTAACACTTTTGGGGAATCTATTTGACACTTCTGCATTTTTATATTAAAGTAGTGCTTTTGATGAAAGAAAATGTTTAAAAAAAAGTAGTTTTGTTGTATGACATATGGAAGATTTTAATTAATTTTTTGCCATACTGCAATGCTCTTTGAAATTACTGAATTCAGAGTACTTCAGTTGAATTAAATCTGAATTTTTCCTGGTTTTCCTTTTTTTGGCCTTGTCTCCCTCCCTCCCTTCCGGTGGATGCAGTGAAAGCACTCTCCAGGTCTAATCTTTAACGACATATTCTAACACATATAGCTTATTCTTATTTGAACAGAAGTTTTACTTATTCTAAAAAACATTTGGATATTGCCTTTAATAATGAACAGCACTTGAAAATATTTAATTTTCTATGTACATACATAATTGGCGGATGTGATAGTTCTTGATTTGTGTTCCCTATGTGATTTCTGGAAAGGAAATTATTGCTAGTTTTGAATTATAATGAATTTTTTTTTCCATACGCAATAATCACATAAAGTTAACGTTTTGTATGTTTGTATATGTGTAGAGCATCTACAATAAAGTAATTCTTGACATAGATATACTAGTTATATTGCTGTTGCTCTTTTGGAAAGAACTGCATTAACTGATCTTAAGTGATATGTATTTCTAAAATTGTGCAGTTGATTTTATTATCGCTCTAATTTGCTGTAGTAGCACAGCTTGTTCTCTAATTTTTCTGAACTGCAAGCTTTGCTATTGCTGATATCTCTAATGTTCTTGAACTTTACTTCAATCAAATTTTTTTAGTTAAGGGGTCAGACTGGAAAATTACCTGTCTATGAACATCATATGCAATCTTCATGAAAAAAATATAACTGTTAACAGAATAATTTCACTTGAGACTGATGACAAAGTTATAGTCTAACAGTTGCTAATGATCTTCTGTTTCCATCTAGATCATTTATTATTCACAAAACCCAAACGGTAAAGAAATTATTGAAGTGACTTAGTCATTTTCTAAATTGAAATCTTTCCTGAACCGTTAGGTGCTATGTGGAATACAGATAAGGGTGTCCTGTCTCTATCTTTCTCATATGGTGCTCCTATAACTTACCTTTCTTTTGAGAATAGGTTGCTCAGCTTTTCACTCAATTTAAGAAAGGAAAATAAGATACTATGCAGTGATACTGCTTACAATGTCAACTGGTGTTGCTAGCCTGGTAAGATACCAGTACCAAGTTTTGTTCCAATTGAGATTACAGTCCTTGTGAAGGTATCACAAATCAGTGGTTCTGAGGAAATGGAGATAGATCTAAATACTTTGGGGAGATCACAGACAGCATCCTGAGTCTGAGGAGGATAAGGAAAGCTTCTGTAAAAAATAGGCATCTTTCAGAGGGAGCTTTGAGAAGTTCTGTATCAAATGTCTCTAATATGTTAAGATGAGCATAAAGACTCAGAGAAGTAACTATTTAGGAATTTTATAATCTCAAATAATTAATGTTTCTAACATATACAATTTTATGTTAATAATTATTACTACTGATTATTCTATTTTTTGCTATTTATAATTTCAGTAATTAATGACTTGTGCACTTTTTCTGAAGTTTATTTTAGCCTACAATTCTACACTGCATAAAGGAAGAAATATTCAGTAAAATTTTTCTTAGAGTATTCTATCAATATTTTACTTACAGCAAATAAAATTTTCTTCCACCCTTGGTTTCAGCATTCTTCCAAGTAAAAAACAGATGAAACTGCCAAAAATTTGAAATTTCCCTGAAGAAAATCTAAAAAATCTTAATAACATCTTTCTTCACAGCATAGATTCAGTCTAAATTTGTGGTGCGACCCAAAGCATATTCAGCCCCTCCTCTGAAAGGAAAATCTATAAACTTCAATCAGCAACTATTTTTTCTAGCTCTTACTGCTTGAATTCTTGACCCAGTATAACAAAATTCTCTTTGCTTTGTAATTAAAGCCACATTTCTTATTAATAAATCATATCATAGGCTTTTTACATGGGATCTTCTTCTGTCTTGCTATGCCCTCCTATTTCAAATCATTTTGACTTTGTCTCAAAGAAACAGAACTATTTTGACAGCTTTCAAGAAAGTGCATTACATTGATCTTTCTGTGTGACTCCCATGGAAAGGGGAAGAGACAGCAGAAACTAGCCAGGAGGACAATAGGGGTGTATCTCAAAACCGTTTTCAAGTTGCAGGAACAAAAATAACCCATAAAACCATAGCTAGCAAGTATAAGTATATTTTCCAATGTTGATAAAGTTGGTTGGAATGGCCAGTGCCATATAGGGATCTCCCCTAACACCCTGACTTCTTTCACAAGGCTGTAGTTCTCTTGCTAGCACAAAGCAATCTGCAACTGTTTTTGAAGAAACTAATCCTGCAGGTGCCTGTGAACAGATCTCCAGGTATCTTCTATGACTGATGGAGTTCATGTTATGGTGTAAGGTGATGTGTTATTTGTGAGAAGAGTGGTCCCAACAATTCTCAGTCGGGATTACTTTTCCTTTGTTAGAAGACATGAAGACAGAAGAATTAAAAATTTTATTTCCTTGATCTACTTTGTACTATAGCATGTGTTTTCTTTACTTCTCCTTCCCTGATGCCCACACAGCTTGTTTATTCCTCAGGTAAACCATTGGAAAAAAAATAAAATTGTTTAGGTTGGTAACCTCATGCCTGAGGATGGTATCCTTCAGCTGAAACTACATGTATAAAAAGTGAAGAAAGAAATGAACCAAAGCAGAGGAGGAAGGACAGCAAAAAGATTGACAGGGTAAAACTGTAGGCGTAGGTAAACTGTTTTACTCTTGAAGTACTGCTGTGGGTCATTGTGCTACTGCATTTGTTTTTCCCACTGTTATTTCTGGGGGTTTTTTGTATTTTCTGTAGGTTTCCTAATCCTTGATTAGTAGGAGGCAGGGAGGAGTTGTAGGAGGCTGACATGCTGAAGTGCTAGTTTGCTGCTTGATTGAAGAGAGCTCTGGATGGCTTTCATCATTCACAAGCAGGAACTGAAATCTCTTTGCACTCCTTTGAATATCATTTTGTTTAAAATAAATTAGCAGATATGACCAAGCATTCTTTATAACAAGTACTGTGATATTCCATTGGTGAACCGTCCTATTTGATGGCTTAATAAAGTACCAAATGTCTGCCTGCATGAAGGGAAGCTGGATAATTTTAACAAAATCAAGTTTTGACTGTATTGCATGTGTCCCACCATTCATAGTCATGTGTTATACAAATCCGAAAAATCATGGATGTAATTCAACTACACATATAGAACTCTTTTGAGGAAAAAAAAAAAAAAAAAAAGACAACGTAAAAGGTTGACGGCTAGAAAGATAGGGCCTTGTTTTCTCAGGAAATGTGTTATGGTGATAAGAATGTTAGAATTAAGTGTATTAGTCAAAGACAGTGCAAAGGAGTGTAATAAACTATGTTTTAGGTTGCAAAAAATGCCATTAACTTGTCCAAGCTGATTTTCAATGGGATGCAGCTATCCTGCTGTGATAAAGCATTTCAGATTAGTGTTGGACCTCTTTGATTTCATTTTGAAATAAAGTAATTTAAAATAAGCAACGTTCTCTGTTATCTCTTTTTGCTAACCTTAAAATTCTTGCGGTGAGTGTTGAATTGTTTAAGCTATTTCAGTGAATTGTCTTGGATATTTTAGGAAAATGAAAGTAACAATGATAGTAAAATGGAGATCAGCAATCTGTTACCTCCATTTACTTTCAACACTTGTCTCCCTAGTGGGGAAATTTTAGAAAATTCTCCTTGGCCTCTTTCTTCTTTACTGCAGTTCTGGCTGAGCTTTTTGAATTTTTTTGCTCAGAAAGAGTCAAGTGTCATTCTGAGAAAGCTGTCATCTTTGCTTAAGGCTGCTGGTCCCTGAATTTGTATTGTACAGTAGCTTTTCCTTGTAGGTTTTCAAGGGCCAGCTGTTGGTACTTTATTTAATTTTGAATACTCGTATTTTACAGTGTGGAGAAACAAGAAAATATGGCTTGTCGGTTTACTTAAAAAGAATAAAAATTAACACCACAGCCTTAATGTGATTTTTTTAAGCAGTGGCAATGGACCTAGAACGCCATATTAGTAATGACAGAGTGCTGCACTTTAAGGGCAAATTGTGATGACTTTATTTATACAAGAGGTTTGGTGGCTGTTGTGGTAACATTTTATCTTGAATGCAGTGAGATTGGCACTTCAGGTATAAGGACAACTGCTTTTTTTTTAACACAATTTTAAGAGGTTTTGTTTTCTTTTTTGGTTTTGATTGTTTTGGGTTTTTAATAGAGGATAGGAACAGGACTCAGGAGATCTGTTCTGAACTTCCCTGTCAGGTTTAGAAGTCTGTAAAATATAAAGCATTCCACTTAATGCTTCTGTGTTCGTTTCCACAGCTGTGAAATGGGAATAATGCTACCTCCTTTTCCCTAACATGTGGTCTGTACTGTCTAAATAATGATCTTACAAAACCTCAAGGCAGAGATCCCTTCTTTGCTGCATATATATTTGTTAATGAAGAGTTGTGAACAAAATAAAGACATGCATAGATGTCTTTTTAGAAGTAAGGTTACTTTATTTTAGGATGCAGTCTCAAGCGATGCTCTAAAACTTTACCTTTTTATTCAAAATGTTGTATTACAAAATTCTTAGCCTGCTGCATGCTCTGCAAACTTTACTTGATTTCTTTCAGGCAAGTTGCATAAACTTCAGTGATTTGCTCAGGGCTGTATTTCTAACTATTTTATTTAGATGGACTTCTATACAGGGTGGAACTACTCATTTAAAATAACTGGCTTTATTAATATTATTGCTACTAAATGAGAGAGGACTTTTTTTTTTAAAAAAAAGAAAAATCTATGGTAACTTTGGGAAAAAATAGGTCTTATAGTGTACTTTTGGAGTAATCTGAAGTACATATTATATTCATATCACTCCAGTGCATGGAAGATTAATCCTTCTATTGAATACTTATTTACATTTGTCCTTAGAGGTACGTCTTGCACTAATAACCATTAATAAAATAAGACTTAGAGCCCTTGAAAAGAGATTCTCCAGTATTAAAGAATTTGCCTAATTGAGAATTTGGATTTTCCTTGTAATAAGATAACCTTCAATAGCTAATCATTAGGTCAAGTTATTACCTTATGCGATTTATACTTTTATGTTCTCTGTGTATCACCTGGTTTAAGGACAATTAGAAATTAAGAAATAATGCATTACAACCTATTTGTTTTCTGCAACACAAATGTAGCAATTCATGTAATCTGCCCCACCAATACTGGACAGCAATAGGTAAATGTATTGAGAGGTACTACGTTATGTCAACTTTTATTCTTCTGCTTCGCTGAGAGCAAGACTGGTGAGCTTTTTAAATGGCTAGACTGGAGACAAACAATGAACCTGATGGACAGTGAAATGGGAGCGTGTTCCTGCATCCCAGGGCCTTCATTGCAAACTTCTCTTTTTGTTTCAAGGGAGCTGCAGTTGGAGTGCTTTTGCTGATCACAAATTCAGTGAAGTGGTGTGGGGAGCAAAATGATCCCTGAAGCAAGCACTGAGGCCTTCAAAGGTCAAACCCTACACTTTGAAAGTAATCAGCAACTAGTGCAATACTTAAGTGTTCATGTTAGCTGCTTTCCTGTGAAATGCTTGATTCAGATTTCCTGCAGTCCCTATGTGCAACTCCACCAGCTCTGTGTGCAACAGACTACTCTGGTCTCCAGGTGACAAAGGCTTATTTGTGGCAACGTCTGTGCTGTGGAGAAAGGTCATTGTTTTCTAGCCAGGAAAAAAATGAAGAATGCGTTTTTGTGTGTGTTTACTGCTACTCTTTGAATTTTAGTACTCATGAGCATTATATATAGACATATATAAATATATATATATACATATACATATATATATACCATCCATAGACGCAGTCCCCACTAAATCCCAAAGTCTGCTCTGTGCAAGGGGAGAGGCTCCAGAGGAAGGTTGGGGCTGCCTCCACTCAGCATGCTCACCAAAGGTGATAGAGGTGAGTTTTATCTAAATATCTCTCCCCAACCGCCTGATCTAGGGCCTCAGCATGAGAGCTGGCCTGAGCCCAGGCAGACACACCTGGGAGGAGAGGGAACTCACAGAACTGGTCACTGCATTCAGTCCTAAGAAGTTGTCCTCCCTTCCGTGTTCTTCCTAACACATTAAGGCACTTCCTTCCCATTAATTCTTTCTTGTCACCTGCCTGAGAGCCACAGCTCCTTGTCTTATGACAGTTTGCACACCTGTCCTGAGCCTGACCTGGATATACTGATGGAAAATTATCCTTTCACATGCTTGTAGACTTTGTGAGTCCTGCTGTTGCTCTAACGCAAACAAATGAAATATTCAGTAGAGGAGTTGTTTCCAGACAATTAAGGGCAGTTAACTGTTTCTTCATATTTCAATGTCAAATGAGATGGCATAATCAGAAATAGCTTGCTCCTACACCTTGTTTTTTCATATTCATCACATTTTATATTTTGTCATAAGAAATTCTGGTCAAACTATGCATTATAAAAGGTACCATGTTGTGATATCAGGTCCTCAATTTAAAGGATGAACTTTTAAGTGATTTGGGATGACCCATATGCTGCCAATACTAAGTACTAATATTTAAATGGGCTTTGTTCTTTTGTGGTATTTTCTCAGCTCTCTAAAGATGGAACTTGGGCCAGGGATATATAGATACCAAATTTTTGCTTGGCTCTTTGAAAACAGAAGAAGACATAGTCTTTTTTTTTTGCTATGATTTTGTAATATCACATCCTCCTTTATTTTCTACTGAAACCTATTGCTTTTGAAATAGGGAAAAAAACCCTCAACCAAATTATCAAACTTTCTATAGAAAGAGAGAACTGTTGATCTTCCCAGTTTGTGACTTAGGAAAAAAAGAGCAGTGAGATCAAATCCTAGTATCTCTTATCATTTGATGTTTATTTCCGCTGTCCTGACTGTGCAACCAAACTATGTTTAATCCAGCTTTAATGAGACGTCCCACATGTTCTGACATTTAATATAATCTACAAGCCCATCAAACATCTTAGAATCATGTGACTATGTGAATTTATTTTCTCTTCTTTCTAAACTGCCTAACTTTTTTAGCCTAGGCATATGTCTTGCATTATGAACTCATACACCATAAACCCCTAAAGGTTTTAACTAGGGATCTAGATCGACATGGAACTTTTGTTAAAAGGGTTTGGATATTTTTTAATGACATCTGATTTGCTAGCAAAAATGTCAAGCACATAATTGCCATTTCAGAGTTTCATAAATCTGAATCAATTAGTAAAAAGAACCTCTTGACCTCATGTCCGTGAGCCTTCATGATCATTCAATCTAAGTGCTAAGGAACTATTGGCACTGGATATTCAAGTTGAATGATCCTTTTGTTCAATACGGTTTTCTCGGAACAAGGCTAAATGCAGCTCCCTTTGAATTTAAAACCTTGCTAAATTATTTAGTACTACATACCACAGACTGATTAAATTTTGTACAGAGTAGTGAGATTGTTTCCCAGGTAGGTCATCACTCAGTTCAGTTTACCACTTAAAATTTCTTTCATTCCCAGTCAAAATACAGCAAGGCCCATCCATCGTTATCACTTTGTCCTTTAATTTTTCTGTCAGCTTTTGTCAAGCTTGAAACAAAAGCCTTTACATTTTTATCAACTGCAGCTATTGTTGTCTGAATTGTGCTCAGTCATATCACTTGTGTTTTTACCAAACAAGTCAAATATTTTCAATAGGTCAGATCTATCTTTCACATAAACCTACTAAACCAAACAGAACCATTTCTAATTTCTTTAGAAATGGAGAGTAAAAATGCTTAGGGCCAAATTGGCAGTGAGACTAAATTGTCCAGACTCCCTGCACTTAAATGGATGAATGTCTTCTGCCTTAGTAAGAGGAATGTGGCGTCAATTCAAGAAAGAAGGAGAGGCGAACAGGAAATTTTGATCAGGGCAGGGCCTGACAGTGTTTTGAGCTGATCTTATACAATGCCATTCACAAACAAATTACACCTGTGCCTCTGCTAAAGAACAGCCTCCAGACCAAACCAAGCGTTGCATTCTTTTCCCTTTTCCACTGTCCGCTTGCAATCAACCATCATATTACCTGCTGTCTGCCTTCACCTTGCCAGTGCTCATGTAGTTGGATGGCATGCTAACAGATAGTAATGGCCATGAAGAATGCCTTTCTAAAACCTTCTGCATACTTTTCTCTGCGTCCACTGAACAGTGACGTTACTTCAGGTCCTTGCTGAAAAGAGAGCTCCTAGCTGGGCATTTGCATCTCAGCTCCAATCTCCCTTCCTGTGCCACTAAAGAGAGTTTAGGAGCCTGTCTCTTTCATTGAAAATTCAATTCATGTCTTGCCTGGATAACCTGTGGGAACATAGGTGAAAAATAGTTGGGACTGGAGTCAGTTACTCCCTTTGGCATGAAGTTTAATCCCTTTCCTATTTTTAACAACTTTTATGAAAACAGTTAGTTCCTTGTGAATTATTTGTATTTCAGAGGAAAGAAGGGTGATGAAATGAATACCAAGTTAAATACATTACTGAATTTTTTAGTGAATATCTGTCTAGCAATAAACATTCATCTTAGGAGTGAGGTTTCAAAATTAATGGTCGCAATTATTGTTTGACTTCTAGATCTCTGAGCATGGCTTTCCTATCTTCTTGGATTCCCCATCTGCAAAATATAGCTATTTTCTGCTTCACGGGAGGCTAACTATTAATACCTTAGTATTACTGAAATAACAATCTGGTGCATTAATTTGGGTCTGACTACTTGAATTAAAAAGTTCCACTCTACAAGATCTCTTGGCCATAATGATCCTTGGTATTTAGTGATGTGAGAGTCAGAAAAAAAAAATCATATTCAGCTAAACATTGTGTACAACTAGATTCAGAAATTGCAAGGCCAAAAAATGCAATTAAGTTTCACTGCAACACAGGTTTCTTGGGCAGAAGTCTGCAAATCCATTCTCTTAAATGCCAGCTTCTTTGAAGATGATCAGAGGGCGGGAGCATCTCTCCTGTGAAGACAGGCTGAGAGGGCTGTGGTCGTTCAGCCTGGTGAAGAGAAGGCTCCAGGGAGATCTTACAGCAGGCTTTCAGTATCTGAAGGGAGCCTACAGGAGAGACGAGGAGGGACTGTCAGGGAGTGTAGAGCTAGGATGAAGGGTAATGGTTTTAACTGAAAGAGGGGAGATTTAAATTTGATACTAGAAAGAAATTCTTTACTGTGAGGATGGTGAGGCGCTGCAACAGATTGCCCAGAGAAGCTGTGGATCCCAACCATGGAAGTGTTCAAAAACAGTCTGGATGGGGCTTTGACCAACCTGGTTTAGTGGGAGGTGTCCTTGCCCATGGTAGGGGCTTTGAAACTAGATGATCTCCAGAGATCCCTTCCAACCCAAACCATTCTATGGTTCTTGTCAGACAGCTGAAGACGACAAATCTACATAATCCCTTTGATAGCATGTTTCTGAGCAGCTGCCAACAGGGAGCTCTGGATAACATAACACATGCCTCACCAGAAGTAGAAGTGCGCTGCAGTAAAAATGATCAGAAAGTCCTACAGGACTAGAAACAGGTCAAATTATAATCCTAATTTCTGACAAACAAATGAAACCACACATCTTCTTTAAAACAGTATTTCGTATGCCTTAAACAGAAGCTTGTGCTGTTGAGTATCAGTTTATACTTCAGTCTGTCTGATTTTGTGAGCTATCAAACCCGCTTACCTCCTATGCCTACAATACATTATGAGAGAATAAGGAGCACTGTACATTACTGCTTGTTTTCCTGTAGCGCGTATTCTGCATTCTCTAATGCAAAAGCATTTTCAAGGCAAAGACAAGTAAAGTTTTCATGAGAATCTATAACTTCTTGGAAGAACTCGTAAGGAATCTTTCTGTCAGACTCAGTAGTACCGGAGGGGACCTCTACACTTAAATCTTTTGAATGTGGGGCTTGGGTGCTTTTCAGAATGCTAATCTGTGCCTGGATTTGGGCTGTCCGAACTGGGGCTTAAGGATGGGATACAGCCTATGAGTTCCAAAATGTGTTGTCTGGAGAGCTGTTCTGTTACTTCACACATACTTTCCTGTTGCACACGCTCATGCCATTAAAGAAGTGATTCTACTAGGCAGAGCCTCAAACCTAAGTGGTTATAAACCAGGCATTTCTCAAGTCCGGAGCAGACTTATATTTCACTGCTTGGGCAATGCGGTGCTCTTCAGGCTGCTCATTCCTGGTCTGATACTGTAGTCTTTGAGAGCACGTAATTTTAATGCTGTGAGCAAAGCAGACCAACTGCAGTCATTTGCATGATGAATTTCCACTTACTCTGCTAAGAAAGAAATAAAGTCAGTGCTATCACTTGTATTTATGTTTCTCTTGAGAACATTTGTTTTTCTCTGAGGCTTCTGACAAGCTGCCATTTTGATGTTTGGAATCAGAGTTTGTGACTTTGATCAGGAAACAAATTTCCACACGAGTTTTCATTATTCTTGACCTGATTAGAAAAGATGAATCTATCACATCTGTATTAATGCACTAACATATCCCAGTTCTTCTTAACTAGTCTGTTTCCTAGGTAGCCTTTCTTTTAAAATGAGAAATCTTTTTGGAAATATTTCAATCAGAAGAGAAACCAGAAAGCAATGAACTTCCATCCTAAATTCACCTTAAGCTTTTATGTGGTAAAATGGGTAGGTTTTTTGTTCGCAGAAATGAAAGCATTGTCATAAAACCATAACTGGATTTGCCAGTTGCACTTAGCTTGCTATTGCATAGTCTTAAGTAAATGGCATATTTAAGAAAAATAATTAATGGAACCAGAAGTCACAGTAATTAGGTTTTACATACAAGCCTGATTTGTAAAGCTTTCCAATAAATAAGGCTTTGCTTCCTTATGAAGTAGCTGTTTTCTTTCTGTTTGATTTCATTTCTAGGAGATACTTATCAGGGAAGGAGTTTCCTTTTATGAGAAGTGATTGCATAGATCAGTACATGTGACATGTATCTTTTTAACATTTTAATTTATTTCTAATGCTTGTTGTATTCAGGGTTTTTTTAATTATCATGGTACTCTCTTTCCAGGTAATATTACCATTTTTCCTGATGATTAATGTGACTACACTGTGGGTATTTTTAAAAGCCTATTTTAAGTTTTCTGGTTTGGGAATATTTTGTACTGAGAAACAGATTAAATATAAGTGTACAACAGATGAAAGATGCCATTTTCTGATGGCTTTGACAGTGAAAATTCCCACAAGTGTAGATTCCAGAGAGAATAGTTCAAAACCAGAGGAATACATAGAATTGTAGGTGACCTATAGATGTTAACTGACAAGGAGACTTTAAGTGGCAAAATAAACTGTCACTCAGTATGAAAATAAGGTAAGCATGTTAATTTGAAGTCTTAAGAGAGTAATTACATGATACTGAACTCAAGGACCTCATGTCTGAAATGTGTTCTGCGGGGCCCAGTACTGTAAAGCTCTGAGCTACTTCAGCTTCCATTGATTTCAGTCAGAATTGATGGTATTTGGAGACCAATTGCACTTCTTTCCGCAGCAAGGGAAGACAGATCATGGGTCAGATTTTTACTCTCTTATTACATTGAACAGCATCCTTCAGAAATATTTCCACTGAAGTCAGTGTGGAATGGGTTACTTACCATCAACTGCTGAGAAATTAGTCCTTTCCTTTTAAAACCTGCAGTATAAATAATGTGAAAAACGTCACGTTTTTTATTTCCTCGCAGAAGTGCTTTTCTGTAGTTCTCTTTGGGGCTTTGTTCTTTAAAACCTGCATCCACTTTATAAGCAAAGTGATACTGGTCTTAATTGTTTTTGGCAGTGTAATCAAAGTATTTTCTGTCTGTATATCTGTTTAAGTTCTGCTCTGTACTGGAACATTTTGCAACAGACATTGTTGGCTCCTCCGCAGTGAAGAAGCAGCGTACCTAAGGCTGGCATGCTTGCACTTACTTGATCAAAAGCTGAAGGGTTTTGTAGGATGCTGTCATCAGGGCTATGAATTTTTTTCTGACTTGTGTACACAGGTGGTATTTTTTAATAGTAGTATTATTAGCATTTCTGATTCTTTTAGTTTTAAGCTATTTTAGAGACATACTGATGTGTGCATTAATGAGAAATTGTAAGTGTTAAGGATGACTGAAAGATGACTGTGCCTGCTAATTAGGGTAAAGATTGTGAAATATACTCTGCTCTGGATCTTAGCAGACAACTGTTTCTTAGACAAATGTGTGGGAAGAAGAAAAGCAATCCGGAAAAACCAGCTCTTATAGTTAGTAGCATTTTCTCCCCTTTTTCCTTCCATTGAGTCTGTCTGAAAGTGGGTGTTTTAACATACAGCCATTTCTCGTTAACATGTGTGTGTTTATTTTAGCATGATGGTGTTGTTTTTTTCATCTCCCACTCTGACACAGCATGTTTCATCTGTATATGGTTTCTATTATATGAGACATTTAAAATGGCTCAGTGAAGAAATAGATTCTTGTCACTTAAACAGTCACTCTCCAGACCTGTGGAAACTCGGTCATTTTAACAGTGTTTTAATTTCTGTATGCTAGAAGATGGACTATAAAAATTGAGAGTGATATAATGTCAAGAATTTAAGAGTACTCCGCTGTACCTTAATAATTTATGTTAATCATATTTTAATTTAGTCATTTTCGACATACTTGTATTTACAAATTAAACCACTGTTATGGTTCTCCTTTGTTTGCATGATATGATTTTATTTTATATTTTTTTCCACTCACCAGATGTTTTCAACACTTTGCTTCCCACTACTGTCATCCCCTCCCTTACCACTGCAACAGTCACAACCACTGTAGCCTTAACAACCAGCACAACCACATCGGCAACAGCCATCAACACCAGAGGTACAGTATGCTTCTTTGTTATGGCCTGAAAAACACATTATAAATAGGAAATTAAAGATTTTGTTCTTTAACAAGGATAGAAATTTCTAGAGAGAGGGTTCGCACACTTTAGTTCAATATATATACTTAATAGAATAATCCACAGAATGGTACATGGTTAAGAAAGATTCCATATGACCTTGAATATTTTTATTGCTCTAGCAGTGTGTATGTGAACTTTGACAGGATGCTTAAATTATTTGTATACATTTGCATTTAATTTTTTTAAGGTTAGTAAATTATCTTTAATGTAGAATGCAAGCAAGCTATTTTTGAATAAACATGACCCTTTAAGACTGGTTATTTTGGGTGCTAATGTTTCAAACAAGATAGGTGTCTCGGCATTGGAATTACTGTTGATGCAATCTTGCTTGATAACAAAGAGGCATTACATTACATTACCCTTGTCAGTCTTTTACCATTTAAGGTATACCCAATTTAAGGGTGTCTTTATCTTATTAGAACAAGGGTAAATGAGCTGAAACTTCTCTCTCTCCTCTCCCCACCCATCCTGTTGGGTATTTTTGTCTGTTATTGCTTTCTAAATGTTTCTAGTAATGCTTTGCTTTGTTATGAGCAAAATATACAGCATAATTTTACATTGTATTCAGTGACTGACCAGATAACTGTTCAATAGCAAAGATGTGTGTGTAAGGTTTCACAGATTCTCGTTTTCTGGGTAGCTAGTAATCTCTCATGTTGAGTGAAATGGCAGAAGGTTCCTGTGTAGTCTGTTGAAGGCTTATATTGTGGAAGGAGAGAGGAAATAATATTCATTTATCATGGTGCAAATATTCGCAAGATGAGGTATAATTATGCCAGGGAAGTTAAGACAGAGTCATGAAATCTTTTCTTTCTGCAAGCGTTGTTTCAAATCAGTTGCAGTGACCTACCTAATTTGCAAGAAGATGTTGAGCTAAATGCAAGTCCATAGCATAAAGATTGTGATGGTATCAGATCACCCAACTTGTTTCTCCATATGATATTGATATTTTAGTGTTGTGGCCTTCATGAAATTGACATTGAACTTGAAATTAAATTTTTAAGATTTAATTTTACTTACAGTGTGAAAAAAATATTATTCTTTTAGTGTAAGAGATGTTACTCTTACCCTCCAGGAAAAAAAAAAGAAAAGAAAAAAAAAAAAAAGAAAGAAAAAAAGAAAAAAGGCTAGACCATGGAAAACAGCCCAGTGTTCCATGGGTTTGAGCAGCTGCAAGAGAAACATTTCTTGAAAAGCAACCAAATGACAGGAATTATCACATCTATATAAAAGAGTGTTTTGAGTCAAGCAGTAGAAGCTTCCTGGCTTTCTAAGGGTTTGGATAGTGGAAAGGCAAAGCGCTTGGTGTGCCATGTTGGTGTCTGCTGTCCTCAATGACTTGTTTTCTTCTTCTTGTTATGTGGCTATAACTAAACTATGTGCTGATGTGATTGTATCTTTAGTCTACTGATCTTCTTAAGGCATTCTATTACCTCATAAGTGTGCTTTAGGAATCATTTTCCTTTATTGTGAAGTATTCATTTTCACCATTTGTGTGCCCAGTATCAAGAAAAGGATCTGAAAAAGAAGAAGTTATCTAAGCTTCAGCTCTAACACATATGAGAACCCATGCAATTTGATGCTACAGTTGCAACGAGATACTGCTTTAAGATAAAGTAAAAGAAGGAAATCTGGGTGAAGGGGATCAATCCCTAAAACATGAGCACTGACATTTCCCAGAAAAAGAAGTGAATGAGGCAAAATGACTGAGAAGGTGAGACCACTCCTACCTCAAGGAATTGGTAGATATGGTCTCTTGGGCAGATGAACTAACAGATAGAGGAACATGGAAAAACCGTTTCTTGAAAAGCCTGTAGTGAATGAAATGACAGTCTATTCCAATGCAGAGGAGAAATAGGACAGATGTAATTAACTAATGAAATTGTTTGTCTAACAATAGAGATCAAAATCCACAAAAAGGTGAACAGAAGATTACTATAAACATAAGGCATAGAGTGTATCAGTGAGGAAGAAACGGGAAACCAGGTAAAAAATATATGAATAAACAAGATGCATAAGTAATTGCAACTAGTAAGGTGTGAGAAATTTAACAAAAGGGTTTAGATATACATTAGATGAAAGACAAAAATAAAGCAATGTCATGATCCTGCTCATGATTGATTAGGACAAGGCTGGAGTAATTAGTTTTATCTAGCAATGGATGACAACTGGAGTGCTGTTTCTAATAGGAGTGTTGCATTGAAAGACATCCACAAACAGAGACAGATCAAAGAACAACAAGGACAGGAATTTTAAAGATATGCTCTGTGAGGAAGCTGAAAGCACCGGTTTGTTTGGTTTTGCTTTCAAAAAAAAAAAGTAAATATGACTCCGATGAAGAGTTATTTTCGCAGTTCGATGAGGAAGTTAATTCACTGAGTTAGTGGTAAAGGCATTTAATGGGGAAACTTTCTAAATGCAATGACGCAGTGTAGCTGTTGAAATTCTATGACTTCTTTCACCCTTGCTCTCTTTAAACATATTTGATTCTCATAGCAGAGGAAAATGGACAAGATGCTCTCCTTAGGTCACTTCCTCCCCTATTTTTCTTGGACCCATGAACAAATAATGTTCATAAACTTACAGCGAATGTTGTGAAGGCAGAGTTCTGTCATCCTGAAATATTAGATTGAAACTTATCTAGATTATAAGAGCATCTACACACCAGAGGTACAAGCTCCATAAGAACCACTTTGGAGAGGATCAGATTTTCAGTATCTGTTTCTGGTTGAGCAAAAAGTAACATATAAACAGGTTTTCCTTTGACACTTCTGCTTCTTATTCCAATAAGATTTTTGACATGAAGAAGTATATAGGGACATAAAGTTGAGAAGCTATTCATATATGTTCAACCTTCAAAACATTCCTTTTTCGGTTGTGTTTTGGCTTCTAGGTATGTTGGAAGCAGTATTTCTCTTTATCTTTCTTTATCGGTTCTTGTTTGATCATGCCTTAAAGAAACAGAAGTTTGCCCTGGATTATGGGGATAGTAGACACTAATTAATATCTTTGCACTGGATTTCTAATAGCTGACTTAATAGTCTTGCTGGATGGATTTCACTAATTCTATTCTAAAATTATGACTTGATACTTAGGAATCACCACAGGTAAATTTTACAAGACATTCTGCTCTCCTGCATGACTTTTACATAGTTCACCTTGAGGATATGTTACTCCACATCCAGTCAGCAGAGATATCATCACAGGAATATGATACAGGATATAAAGAACCCAGAGAGTCTGTAAATCTATAGCATTTTACATTATGATGATTGTACTTCATCATTATCAAAAGCCTGAATTAATGGGGGGAAAAAATCTTCAAACCATCAGCAGTTAATTCTGGAACTGTGTGACCCATCTCTGTCTTAATTTGCATGGCATTTAGTAAACAACATGAAAAAAGCTACTGATCCAGTTGGATGACAGTATGGTAATTCATAAACATCCTGTTTAGTCAAACTTTTCAGTTTCTCAGACAAATGTATGCTTGCTTTTGTGCTCAGTCCTTCAGGAATTAATTATTCTTTTACTGCTACATTACCTACTAACTCAAAAAAACTGAACACAATTTGATGCCAGTAAAGAGTATTGCCCTTTATATATTTGTCAAGGGTATCTTAAAGCCTAATAACCATGATGAGGAATGTGCAACAAAATGAGAATAAAATATATGAGAAGAAACAGATCTTGAGTCTATGGAAAGAATAATTGTACACTGTATGACAAGTTTCCTATCTGTCAAATTTATGTGATGTTATTTGTGAAAACTGTGCTAGTGTTCCCTTTTGTGACAGGGAAGAGGTGCAAGAGGACTGTGGATTTGCCACCACTAGTGAAAGAAGGGATGCCTCCCTTGGAGAAACTCCTTGTTAGCATAAAGTTAATTTAGATGCTTCTGTACCAATCCTTCAAAGTCCTGTAGGGGGAGAGGGAGTGTGATTAAGAGTCTAGGAGATACCACCTCAAGTCAGAACAGCTCTGTTTCTGGATTCACAGAGGAGAAAATCTTATGCACACAAATGTACATGAAACCCTCCCACAGGCTGGTATTATGTTAGTCACCCCCATACACACCCCCTGCAATTTTTTTAATATAAGTCCTTTTCCTGTCAAGAAAGCAAACAAAAAGATTCAAGGATATTATAAAACTTGGTAATTTTAATTTATTACTGAGGATTGAAACCTCACCATCCCATCCCCCCACCCCCAAAATAGGTACAAAAGTAACATTGCAAGAGTATCCCAAACTGAACAGATAGAACCATTCATTTCAATTTAATGCATCAGGGTGATTCAGCCTCAGCTGACTCACTTGTATAATGACTGTGCCAGAATGTTCAAAGCTTTATATAGCAACGCCTAAGAACATCTCCAAAAGTCATTGCGTGTAGCAGAGATATGATGCTGCTCCCAGACAGCTGCAAGATGAAGTTCAAGAGTTTATTTCATAGTCAGGGTGACCACAAAGCCAATGAATATACGCGTATATATATGAATGAAATCCCTGCTTTATTATAATCCACTTTACTCTTATTGGGTTTGGCTCTAGTATAAAAGAAAGATTTCTTAAATGAGATCTGTGGAGCTAAGTTTAGAAGAAAGGTTTACAGTGGATTAAGGAAGTGTTTGAGGATGTGATCATTTTGAAATCTATTGTGAATTTAATTTAAATGAGAATATTTTTATTTAATGGCATAAATTTCAATACTTCTAGCTAAAAAATGACATTACTTTCTTTTTCACCCATTTTTACCTTGGAGTTTATATGACAGGGGAAAAAAAGATCATGACTGAAATACCTGTTTCATTATAGACAGTTTAAATACAGAAACTACTTAGACAGTATTTGTAGTCCTCAGTTTATTTTGTATCAAGAAAATATTAAGTATTACCAATTCTTTCCTTGTGATTTCATTTTTCTTTCACATAATCTGATTAATATAAATTGGCACTTTGAGAAATTGACAGAGAAAGAAACAACAAAGCAAGGAAAATGTATAGAATATGTGAAGGACAAGGGACATGAGGGTAGACTTAAATCTTAACTATAGTTGTGTATGCTTACTTGCATTCAACTCTGATAATAAATAAAATGATTGCTCTCTAATGTTAAAAGCAGTTTTGTATGACAGTGTGCTATAAACTAGTTGTTTTATATACTACTTTATAGCTGAAGCAGTAACATAAAATCTAATTTGTGTCTGGTTTTACTCAAACCAGGTAATAAAATTTCAACATTGTGGTTTTTATTTCTTCTTTCTCGTCTTCCCCTCTCTTACAGTCATCTCCTCCTGGTTTATCCAACTTCTAGATTTCCCAAGAGGCCAAACAATTTGAAGTTCAAACCAACAGTTCTTTAGATTATTTTTTTCCCACTGGACATTCAAGCAAGCCTTTAGCACCCATTCTTCAAGAACTGCCATCTCTTGATTTTATAATGACTTCTTTCATTACCTTTGCTTTTTCATTCTGCTTGTTTCCCAGCTGCTTAGAAGGTATGCTAATAAATCAAGGTAAACCTAAGTTAGACCATGATGAAATCCCAAACTTATTTTACAAGGTTCTTTCCCTAAGCCTTGAAACCTTCAGGGTTATCTTTGGTCAGAGCTGTTACCCAGGTGCAACATCCACAAGCTGAGAAATAGCTGAGAAACCTTCCCTAGCCAACACCTGCAACCAGTCCTTCCATTCCTTCGTGCTTGTGTAGGCTAAATAGAGAAGACTAGGAAGAAATGCTGCCCAATTTTCCAAGGTCCACTACTAGCTAACAGGTATAAAAGGGAGAGGCACTAATGTAACACTGCCTGCCTCCTTTTCTGTGTGCTCTTTTTCTTTGCTATGAAGGGCTGTGACATTGGAAGAAAAACTCCACAGCTGTGTTTGTGTGTGGCTTCAACTCATCAGCAGGAAGGTAGCTCCTTGGGCCAAATCCTAGGCTTCTGTGCGACAGGGAGGACAAACCCAAAGCAGAGGTCCAATGTACGTAGAGAGTAAGTTGGCAAGATTTGAGAGTTATTGTTTAGGATCAAACACTTGAATTTTCTTTGTTGAAATATACCCGTTGTGGTGAGATTCAAACATAATGTTCATGGAAATAAGAGGAAATTAGAACCCATATTTAAAAAAAAAAAAATCGGGAAGTCCTGTGCTCCTCTCTTCTCCTGCGTACTTGCGGGATGCACAAGAGCTATGTCATGCACAGGGAAATGCAGAACACTTCTGTCCAACATGAGAAAGGAAGGTGAACTGTTATCAGTTTCATCTGTTTCCTTGTAGATCCCTCAGTGTTTCTCCTGACTCCTTCAGTATATACAGTTTATTCAGCTTATTTGGTTTCACTTGCTCTTGCCTGACTCTGACTCTTGCTCATTTCTAGTGTTTCTGGAAAGCATTAAAACTAGTACAAAAAAAAAATAAATCAAAAAAAATCTATATTGTTGCTGCTTAAGTCTATTTTGTCAGATTTTTCTATTGTGTACCTGTGCCCAGTCCTCATGTGTCTGTGCCTTCGCTGGCTTCTTATGCGTTGAACAGGACTTTGTGTTTCTAAATTTCTACAAGTATATTTTCAAGGGGCTTTATAGTCCACAGCTCTCATTTTAGGGTAAACAGAGTATTTGTTCCCATGCATAAGCAATGTTTAATTAGAATTTCATCCCACTAGTCAGGCATGGTGGTACAGTTGATGCTGTGAATTCTCAAAGCTCACAAAATTAAGATCAACAGAGGAGATTGTAACATCTGTTCTGATGCAAAGAACTCTTTGTTTTTTAGGTCTGATAGATACACAGCCAGGCAAAGCCTTCTTATAATATCATTAAAGCGACTTTTGAGAATCTTAGTGCAGTAGGGTCATATACATAGATTTGATAGATGTAAAAAATAAAAAATAAATCTGAGGTGTTCCTTTTATGCTTTAGACCCATGGTGTAAGGTATGTCCCTGTAGCAACCAACTAAATCCCCCAAAAAACTAACTCAAGCAGTTTTTTACTTTACTGACTAGATTTCTGCAGATTTTGAAGTATATCCATAGAGAATTAGAATAATGACAAACAGTACATGCTTACATGGATGGTGATCATAGACCACCACAATTATGCTAGCTTCAAGCAAGAGGCCATTCAAACATAGTATGAAAATAAACTATATGTTTTGAAATTAAGGCTAGGAATTTTGGATCTTGCTGCTTCCGCAGAATGTATCTTCTGGTGGCTCAGAGGAAACAGGACAACGGGGCAGTAAGTAGCATCAGATTGCAGTTATGAAAGGAAGCACTTTTTCATGCAGTGTGAAACTAAATGTAAAACTGTGTTACCACTACATGCTAAAAAAAGGGAAATAGTCTGAAGTTTCTATTATGAACCGACTAAAATGAAAACCAAGTTTTTCTGTGTGGAATTCCCAGTTCTCAAATACTTTTTAAAGATGCTTTATAGTTGTAATATCAATCCAAGAGTAATCTTTGACTAGTCAACATGGATAGCACTAGAGCAGTCTAGCCACAAGAGAAGACTGTTGTCATTGTTATATGTTATCTGGTCATTTTATTCATGAAATGAGGCTGTTGCATTCTGGAACAAATAAAGATAGATTTCATACTCTGCATAGTTTACCATGTAAATGAACATCATAAAGCAGGCATAGATTACAACACAGGCACACTGAGTGCGTAAGAATAAAGGAAATATCATGATATCATATATTAGGAACCTGTTCTTTGTGTCTGGTACAAATATTTCTAGTGCTAACAAATCCATCCAGCTGTCAGTTTGCAGTAATGAAGTATGCAACTTTAAAAGTACACAATGATTTCCAGCCTTGATGGATTATCACTTAACCCAAAATACAATGCTGTACAGATAAGTATCACAATTGGTTGATGGCCTGATAAAGATTCCATTATATAGCTGGGCTCCAGAGAGGCTTCAGCAATGTGTTTGGAATTCAAACATTCCTAACCTGAGCTCTGATCACACTTTTTTTTCTACTGCATATGAATTATGCAGTCTAACAGTCTTTATTCTAAGCTAGCAGTATGAGAGATTTTCCAAATTAAGAGTCTCTTCTGCTGGAAGCATGTTCACTGTCTGTTTTCTCCAAATTCATCCTGAGTCTCTCCCTCAGGTGCCACAGTCTGCAGGGTCTTAGCACTGCTTCTGCCCAGCATCCACATATAACTAGCAAGGAAACGCTACCCTTTCAAAAAAGTACCTGGGGAGGACTGAAGTCATCAGCATCACCACCTCTGTATAACGCATAATATCAAAGACAGAATGTACTGAAGACTGTAACCATACTGACCATTTCTATCTGATCTCCAGTTGAGGACCTGTTGGAACATTTCGTACTTTTTAATTCATATGTAGCTATTTTTAGTACTCATAAGCAAACAAGGCATGAAACCTATATTATTCATGCTAATTTCGTACTCCAGTCATGCTTAATAATCTTCTGACTTGCAAAATAATAATAACAAAAAAAAAAAATTTAGATATTTGTGCTTACTGCTTTAAAAGTGAGAATTGCACTGATTTTGAGAGACTTTTAGGATCAAGGATTTACAGCTCTGCAAGCAGTTTGGCTTGAAAGTTGATTAAATGAGTTTATTTCATCTAGCTGACAAGTAGTTTTGAGGGTTGGATGACTCTGACTTTTTCCAGTCCAAAGAGAGACAAAGTATTTTTAGCATACTGTCGCTGTTGCCTGCAGTGCCCCGTAAACTTGAGAATGACTTGCAGTTTTGTGAAGAATTTCCTCTACATGGTGAAGAATTTCTTCTACAGGAGAACAGACCGTAATATCCTTTCTTCTATGTAATACCTTACATATACATAAGCTCATTAATTTTCAGTGGGACTATATGTAGTTTAGTATGTTATTCATAGACTAAAATCTGCAGTCTGCCAAATCCGGAGAGACTCATCGGGTCAGTTAGCCTAAGTTCTTGTACCGATTCCACTCTCGCAGATTTATGATGGGGAACAGAAACCTTTATTTTATTAAAGAGCATCCACCAGAACATATATAGACTTAATCTAGGACCTAAAGAAATGGAGAATCCACGATTTCCCTTGGTATTTCTCTTCTGTAGTTAACTATCCTCATTGTTATAAATTTGAGCCTTGGTTCTCAGTCTGAGGGCTAACAATGATACACTGATTCTTGTTAAACCTTTCGCCAGTAAAATGGCCTCTCATTCTGTCTGTATTTTCTCCTCAAAAGTGAATATTTATCACAAAGAAGACTGTACATGTGCTTTCAAAATTAGTGTTGGACTTCATTTGACAGAATTGAATCTATGCTCTTAAGGATCTTTTGGTTGATTTGTTTTCAAGGTGTTTTCAAGTGTATCTTCAATGATGAGTTTTAAGGGAAATACAGCACATTTAACAGACAGATTAGGCAAATAGTTTCTGTTTCATATGTTTCATTGTTACTCTATTTATTTCAAAAGACAAGTCTAACATAGCTGTATTTAGAGAGACATTTATGATATTTAAAGATAGTACCAGTGAAAACCAAGGTCCTTTTTTCTAACATTACTGCATAAGGAAGATTTTGGCAAGTTCTGTGCTGTCAGGATACTGACAAAGTGCTTCATTGTTAAAAACAAAAGTACACAACTAAGTATCATTACAGTTAACAAGGACAACTAAAGCAACTGTTCCAATGTCATGTGGGTTGTTAAAAAAAGACTGTAATGGTGCCGACAAGGTCTGAAAACGAGCAAAGGAAAGAAAAAGAGAGGAAAGTGCTTATAGTTTCAAATTTATTGCTAACACCTTTAATAAAAAATGCACGTCTTTCTCACTAACCGGTGAACTAAAGTCATCAACTGTGCCTTTGAAGCTGAAAAGATTACTCTCTCTGTCCTTGGTTTCTCTGACACTCCACTTGAAACACAGTTAATAGGGAGGGGTGTGAGCCTCACAAAATACAGAATTGATACTAATTATATTAAGGGGTTTTTTTTGGATGAAAGATGACCTTGGCAAAACTCAAAGCTACAGCGCTCCCCAGAACAATAAAATAAAAGCAAAGTCTACAAAGACTGACTTTGCAGATGATTTAATCTGACCTGTTAATGTTTGCATGTGAGTTTACTCAGACAGAAAAGGCTATTTTTAAGATAATATTTTACCATTTTTCAAAGCATTGAAATCAATTTCCTAGCTCCCCATCTCTCTTCCAGCATTCTGTGTTGACTTCAGAGACCACACCGTGGAGAAAACTGGGTGCCATGGTGCTTGAAGAGGGTGGCTTGTACGTACATTTCCCAGGAATAGCTCCCTTGGGAGCCAGCAGAATCATCAGCATGGCTCAGTACTTCGGCTGAGTCTCCTCTCAGACCCGACTGGGGCCCCTCTATGGGATATCTTACTTTTTGTGGGTTATTTTCAATGCGCAGTGTACATGGCAATGAAGGGGCTGAGCAACGGCACCACACAGGTGTGTTTCTGGAGCAGAATGTGGAGCATGTGCTTTGTACATCTCGGCGCACTGTGCCAAAATGCTGAAGATGCAGGGCCTTCTGTAGCAGTGGTGAGTCTCAGATGCACTGTGCTTCTGAGAGTACGGTGAAAGTAGGGTTTCCAGAGAGACTAGAAATATAAAGAGATCATTGCTGTAGTTCTATCATTTAGAATTCTTAACCAAAAATCTTTAAAGGCTAAGATTTTGCTGCAGTGTGGCTGTCAAATTGGGTGCAGAGGAGCAGAATCAACAAAGCTGAAGAGAAAAAAAATTGAATACTAGTGTTTTAAAAGGTTAGCTTAAAACACACCTTAGAGAAAAGAAGCAGAAGTCTGGTTTGAAGTGTACCGTATTGTAAACGGCTGTGCCTAATCACAGCTGAGTTCATTTTTTCATCCTAAAAATTGAGAAAGAGAGAATTACAAACTCATCTACTCAGAGAAATACAGGGTGGAAAACCTTATTCAATAACACTTGACTCATTGTTTGGTTGAGTATAAAAGACTGAACAGGAAAGCACAAATGGAAGTGACTGAAAAAATGAAATTCAGAACCAACACAAGGAAGTACTTTTCACTCAAAGAGAAATACAATTTTTCAATAGCCTACTGAGCCAAGTTTGGAATTAGAGGCACTGGGGTCATTAAAGAAGAAGGGAGATACTATTCTGGAGAAACTGTGTTAACCAAGATGACTTGCAATGGGCTGAATGGCCTTTTCCTTTTCCCCAAATTTATGTTCTTTTTCAAAAACTTTGATTACAAGTCATCCTGCTGTGATTTAGATAGCATGAATTTGAAAAGAATGTATCGAATCCATTCAATCAAGATGCTTGGGTTTCTTTCTAGCCTGAATTCTTGCGAGCCTGTAATAGAAAACCATCAGTCAAGGGAAAGAAGTATCAGGAGTAGCAATTTACACTAATATACAATTTCCTTTTCCAGCATAAAGGTTAAGAGACAAGGATCCTGGACAACAAAGGCCAGAATATAAATCTCTATGGAAATATATTATGGGTAGTCGGGAAGAAAAAAAAAAAGGGAGGGGGGGAGGGATCACCAAGACTAACAAATCCCAAAGACCAAGGAAAGACATTCAAGGAAGCCATTCTATTTATTTTATATACTTTTTTCTCATGGCTAACAAGTCTCTCCTGTATACACATCAGGTCGTGAACTGTATTTAACACCCTACGGAGAAGAGACAACTTTCATTTTAATGAATTCAAAGTACCTTATTGGTCTTTAGCATTGACTTTGGACCAGGACTCAGAACACACTTGACAGATGCTAGGCTTTATGACTATATTAATTCATTAGAGAATGGAACTTCATGGAAGGTTAACATGTAAAATCTTTCCACTTTTTTTTTCCCCTTTGGTGTAGTTTCAATACAGACCTTAGAGGAACATTTTCAGTGTTTAGGTTTGACTCAATTACTGTCTCCAGTGCAGGAATTCACTCTGTTCCTGGGTTGAATTACATTCTTGGGCACACTTTGAGTTTATTTGGCACAATTATTGCCATCAGTCCTGAACTTGTTTATCCCCTGCAAAGCAGTTTTGTTAGTGTGAGTGCTGGGTTCTGTTGTGCGTGGGCATCCATATGTCCCTTTTTTTTAAAAAATTTATTTAATTTTTATTTAGACAAACAATTTATGAAACAATAGCAGCCCTCAGTTAAGTCTTTAAAGGCTGCTTTCATTCCATAGCCCTATATTTCCAATTCATCTCAGAAGCATCTGTTCCCAATATTTCTGGAGTTAGTAACGCTAAGAAGAAATTAGTCTTTTATTACAATTAGCTTGGCTCTCCTCCACCACAAGACCTTATGCCAAGTAATTAATGAGTAGTTTTATAGATTACCAGTCCCTGTGGGACTTTTTTGTTGTTACTGTTATCATAAGTCCCTGTATTATAGCATGGTTGTCGGGAACTGTGCTAATGTTTTTGTGTGATTGAAGTGTCCACTTTTTTACTTCCTGGTGCTTTTGAGTAGTATCCACTAATTCTTACCAAATAATTCCTGTGGAAAATTTTGCTGCAAATTGCTACTATGACACTCAGAGATTTTAGTTTTGATTTCCCATGCAGAATGTGCTTTTCTATATTTATTATGAAATATGAGTGAATTGTAGGATTTTTACGTAATTCTAAATCCTTCTTAACCAAATAAACAATCAGGGGAATAATTCATACACAAGAGAAGTTCAGAGTAGTGTATGGTTGCCTTCAGCATCATAATAAAATAGATGGGTTGTATGCAGTGCAAAGCATCTTACTCTTGGTGTATTTGCAGTGTTATTGAGAAATTAAGAATGTCAGGAAAGTTCAAGGGCAGGAAATTTTCTCTTCTAGTTTATAGACAATGCTTGCATGCACTTGTATATAACAGAATAAAAAATGTTCATGAGAAGAATACATAGGCCAGTCTAAAATACATTTTCTAAGGTGTCTGTTTTATTTAAAAAGTGATGAACTGTTAAGCTATCTGTTCTAAAGACAGAACTCAATGAGCAGGTTTTTTTTATCCTCTTCTTACTGTTGAAAATACATCTAAGTTGTTTTATGTTACAGTCTACTAAGTCTGTTTATACTGCCCCAATTTCTAGTCTGAACAACTTTCAAAATCCTAACATATTAAACCATTTTGTGAAGAATTTTCTGATACTGTGGTGGATGCGTGACAACATTTGAATTTAGTTCTGTATTCAAGCGCAACCCTAAATCACCTTTTGTTACCTCAGTGCAAATGAAAATCAAGCATGCACAACAGCTAGCATGTACTTTAAACAGAAATCATAAACAACATGGTCTTCATTCCATTCAGGAATCATCTGATTAGGGTTTTTTAAGATTGGACATGTCTTAAACCCTTCTCTCTTTTGACTTGAAGGCTACAGGATGGTGCTGATAATTCAGGCTTTCACAAACTTTAGTGGAGAACAAAGATTAAATTTTTAATAAGTATTTAAAATCACAGGTGTCTCAAATTGAATGAAAGAAAATTAGCGGCTTCATATTCATTATAATCTTCTGTGCATAGTAACCTCTATACATTTTCTGTTGCTGTCCATTGAAACCTTGTATTTCTTCATCACACTGTTACTATGACACATAATTTTTTTTATGTAACTTCTACTATTGATTATCTGATTTTAAAAAGGAAGTCATTTAATTAGGGAAGTATTTTGGATATGCCCATATTTAAATTGCCGTATCTATTCAGTTTTAGAATTGACTTTAATTCATCAAACTGAGGAGTGGCTAACAACTCTGGATCTGTCTAGTGTGGAGAAAAGGGGGCTGAGGGACAACCTCATTGTTCTCTACAGCTTCCTGAGGAGTGGACATGGAGAGGGAGGTGCTGATCTCCCTGATATGCAGAGCTAGGATGTGTGGGAAAGGTTCAAAGCTGCACCAGGGGATGCGTTTAAGAGGATTTGGACAATGTTTTTAATAACATGCTTTAACTATTTGTCAGCCCTGATGTAGTCGGGCAGCTGGACTAGACGATTGTTGTAGGTCTCTTCTACCTTGACCTATCCTATCCTATCCTATCCTATCCTATCCTATCCTATCCTATCCTATCCTATCCTATCCTTCTTTAAGATTTCTGTCATGGTAGCTACAGCAGATACTGAATGTTGCACTAGAACTTGCAAACCTCCACTTTAGATAGGTTCCTGAAAAGACCTAAATTTTACATTTAATATCACACATGAAAATCTAGGTCATCTTTTCTTCCAAATAAGTTATAATCAAAGGATTCAAGTTGTGAAATAATATAGTGTAATTAAAAAAAAAAAAAAANATATGCAGAGCTAGGATGTGTGGGAAAGGTTCAAAGCTGCACCAGGGGATGCGTTTAAGAGGATTTGGACAATGTTTTTAATAACATGCTTTAACTATTTGTCAGCCCTGATGTAGTCGGGCAGCTGGACTAGACGATTGTTGTAGGTCTCTTCTACCTTGACCTATCCTATCCTATCCTATCCTATCCTATCCTATCCTATCCTATCCTATCCTATCCTATCCTTCTTTAAGATTTCTGTCATGGTAGCTACAGCAGATACTGAATGTTGCACTAGAACTTGCAAACCTCCACTTTAGATAGGTTCCTGAAAAGACCTAAATTTTACATTTAATATCACACATGAAAATCTAGGTCATCTTTTCTTCCAAATAAGTTATAATCAAAGGATTCAAGTTGTGAAATAATATAGTGTAATTAAAAAAAAAAAAAAAAAGGACAAACGAACATTTAGAAGTGTTACAGTCATATGTTTCCCCATCTGTCGCTGGATTACTTCTATATATGGGTATATAAGAAAAAGCTATTTTAATTCTTTTCACGGGGATTGGCAGATGATAATTTATACTGTGTTCAAAAGACTAATGTTGGAAAAGTGCAGTTGTTTTAGCCACATTGCAATATTAACAGTATTCTAAAATTAGGTCTTCTGGAAAGGAAAGAAATGAAAATGGCAGTTAGATGTTCCGTGTTAGTCTTGGTCAGTTGAGAGTTCCAAAAATCAGCTTTATTAGTCCTGAACAGCAACTAAACCCTAACTTCTAGCTTCATATCTTGGTCAAAAATAACTGTGTAGGATTTATTTACTACTAAATGTAGTAAATGTATTGGAATTTTCCAAGAGTATTTATTTTTCTGTCGAAAAACTCCACTATTCTGTATTTAATTTTTATTTAATCGACCTTTGCCAATATATTTACCCTGTCCATATCTTGTATCTTAAGATCTCAGTTTTATCCTCTGATATTTCATTAGCATTAATTACTGTCTTTGCATTATCTATATCTCAGTGAAAGAAAAATACAGATGAAAACATAGAAATAAAAGCATGTAGCACTGAAAAAAGCGTTGGGTTTTTTTTGTTGTTTTTTTTTAAGACTGTGGCAATAAGTACCATAAAACACATAATGAACATTAACCATTGCAGGAATGCGAACTAATCCTGACTGCATTCCTCAGCTATTCTTTCAGCAATCAAAACCAAAATGATGTATCAGCAGCAGTACTGTGCTGCATTGGAAGCACTACTTACATACATAGTAGGGCAAAAGCATTAGAAGGAATAGGGGTTGCAATCTAGCAGTGTTATTCAGTCTAAACTTTATAGCTGGTGTATTTTGTCAGGCCTGTAGTGAAATCTTAACTTTTCATCACTTTCAAATATACATTATAATTGCACGTTAATTGAATTAGTTTGTGACTAAATAATCACACAGTATGTCGTTAACATTAACACTTTGATAAGTGCCTTCCTGTGATCTGCGATTTCATGTCTTGTGCACAAAAGGCATTAATCAGGCTGGAGATACCAGCCTGATACTGCAAAAGCTTACCTGCACATTTTGTGCCTTATGAGCAATCCCATGGAAATCGGGGAAGCTACATCTGTTTTTTAAGCCAAATGCACTTGTGTCTTTGGGAGATTAGGACCATGTTTAATGTTAGGGCTGAACCCCATTCTTTGAGCTTCAACTAAGAAAGTTTACTTGGAAGGTTGTGTTACAGGCACTCCTTCATAATCATGCCCAAATGTTCCATTAATTTGATTTTTTTTTTATTTTTTTTTTTACTTATTCATTGCTTACTGAGACAAGTAGAAAAAAAATGAGGTTTTTAGTTTGTTCTTTTTTCTTGGCACTCAGTCTGTGTTATTATAGATAAATAATTTTCATGATAAGGTAAAAGCATTTATATTGTTATGCACTTATCAAGCATTTACTCTATTTGCTCATTTTATGTAACACTTCACAACTTTGATAAGACCTGAATTCTGTCTCAAGTGTCCACAGAACCTGCTTCAAAGAAAGAAAAAGTAATAGGATTTCAAATTTTGACTTGTTTTCAAAATATATATCTGAACATCTGCAGTACCGTAGTAGATAATGCTAAATATTACTACTTCTAGACAGCAATAGTACAGCTGTATTTTTATGACAGAAATTTAAAATAAATTAAAAGTATGTGCTCATATGCTAAACAGTCCCCATTCTCGTTTCACAAATCTTTTATGTAGTGAGTATTTAACAAAAATACATGACTACTTTGCAATTCAGATAAACTTTGAAATCACTTTTATGATAAAATTATGAAAGATTTATAATTTTCGGTGTCAGAGTAGTTACAGAAGTCTGCTAGATATTATGCATACTTTCCCTTCATGTACTAAGGGAATAATCCCCCCTTATCCCCTCCTGCCCAGTAGTGCTATTTTCACAAGCCACTTGTAAAATAACTTGAGATAATTCAAGGCTGTGAATAGTACTAGAGTCTTTTGTTTGCTATCTGAAGTGCTATTAATTATTTCACTACCAAGAAACAAGTCATAGGGCCCTGCTGTGTCACAGACAGTCATTTGACCCCACAGCACTCTTGCCCTTCACTGGGGAGAGAAAGGACGACTGCCAAGCAGAGGGAGGAGGAGGAGGAAGAGATGGACTGCACTGTGCAGGGAGAGGCCACTAAACAAAAAGACATGACCATTATGGGCATATGACATTTAACTAACTTTGAAATTTTGTAGAATAGTGATGCAGAAGCAATCTAATAAAAATAGTAAAAGTGATAAATGTGGGTGATATGTTGGTTCTAGACAACCAAAGCAACTGTATGCACTTGAAAATGAATGTGAGGTCTGAATGAGCTGCTTATAGTACTTTGCAAAGACATCTTGGATCGTTGTGGCTAGTTCTTTGAAAACATGTCAGGATTCAGTGACAATACAGAAAGGCGGGTAAAATAGTGACCCCAGAAGAAGTGGAGTAGAAACTCAAAAAGAAATCATTGCCATGTCATTCCATAAATCTATGGTGCACCTTAAATGGTGCACCTTATGGTGTGTCTTACATGCTTAATACTGCACCTCTGTGACAGAAATATTGCACAAAGTTCTGGTTATCCAAAATCAAACAGATGTGACAGAAGTGAGGGGAAAAAAAAAAAAGTGAGAAGGATAGCTGTTGTTTGAAAATGGTGTCTGCGCTAAGAGAGATTAAACAGACTAGCACTCTTCGGTATGGAAAAGAGATAGTTGGAAAGAGAGGTGGTAGCAGTTAAATTAAATTAGAAATAACATGAGAAAAGTGAATGATGTGAATACAGTCACCAATGCAGAAAGATTCTAGTCTCTAGAGTTGGAAAATAGGTCAGTGAAGGGGAACTTTGCATATTCCATTTTTTGTCTGGTTGTAAGTGAAATTAGACTAAATTGTGATGTTTTCTGCTCTACTACACCTATTCCTATATTCTAAGATTTTTCTCCACAGTCAAAAAATGCAAAATTGCTTGTCATTTAAATGAATAAAAGCGTACCAACGTCATGTCATAGCTTTAATTATTATTAAAAATAATAAAATTCTTAAATAGGTCTTTATAACTGTTAGGTTGTTGACTAAGATAACTGTAGACTACAAGGCTATTTTTGTTGCAATGTTAAGAAAAGTAAATTTGAATATATTAATTAAATAACCCAAATTAAAAATACTAAAATACTAGATGACTATGAGGAGCAGCTGAGGAAACTTAGGTTGTTTAACCTGGGGAAAAGAAGGATGAGGGGAGACCTTATCATTCTCTACAGCTACCTGAAAGGAGGTTTAAGACAGGTGGAAGTTGATCTGTTGTCCCACTTGACAAGTGATAGGACAAGAGGAAATGGCCTCAAGTTGCAGCAAGGGAGGTTTAAATTAGATATTAGGAAAAATTTCTTCAAGCATTATCAAGCATTGGAACAGACTGTCCAAGGAAGTGGTTTCTGGAGGTATTTAAAAGATGGGTAGAGGTGGATTAGTGGTGTTTTTGGCAGTGCCAGGTTAATGATTGGATGTGATGATGTTAAAGGTCTCTTCCAATCTGGACAACCCTATAATTCTGTGACTATGATGTATAAACAATGTAAATGTACTGCTTTCCATAACAGAGTTCACTTACACAATAGACGTTAGTAAAATCTTACAAAATCAGACCAAGTCAGCAATCCTTACACAAATCATCAAGATTTTCATAAACTACTGTGTCCCTATTCTTCTTGTGAATTGGCCATTCAGAAATTTGTATTGACATGTGGTTGGTTTAGAAGATGCGTCCTATTATTTTTTGGCAAAACGAGGTTTAACAGGGAGAAACAAAGCATTCTGGAGAAATGCCTTCATGGAACATGGGAACATTTTTGGTATCTTGCCCATTGTGGCTCTGTCTGTACCTGGAAAATGTATCTGTAATTTGAGTACATTGTTTGGAACTCTAAACCAAAAACATTGCTCTGTTATTGTCTGGTAAAAAGAAAAAGCAGTTACAGTCTTGCTATAAACTAGGGAAGCTAGATTGTTTAAGTAGTCTATGATGCTTTGAAAGATTATTTTTACAAAGCCACATTTGTCTACTTGAGTAGAATTTAAACACAGGGCTGAGTTTGAAGGCTTGTGAAAAACAGCAAATACTGGAACTTTTTGACAATGAAAAACATTTTTTAAAGGTGGCATGGTGCATTTTAATTAGGCCTCAACCCTGAAAACATAAATGGGCAACTCATTATGCATGTCTCATAACAGTAAAGTACTTCATGCTTTCCTGAATCAAGTGTGTTTTCTTTAGCTGTTACAAAATTTGCAAGTTCCTCCCCTAAATTTAAGATTTTATTTGTAAGTAAGCCAAATAAAAGTCTAATGGTCATGAAGGAGATGGAGATGCTTGAGAGTGCAGTTTCATTCCCCCGTCATTGTCATAAATAATCGTGATGTAACACATCTTAACAAAATGAATTACAAATTTAAACTCTTTATTGTGAAGTCTCACAGTTTCAATGAAATTATAAAATCATAAAACCCAAGTTACAAGTTTTCTTCCTTCCTGATAATGCAAATATAAATTACAGTTGTAAAAGGCATTTACTCATCGTACTATATAATTTAGTTTATCAGAAAAAAGGTACTGTAACACAGAGAATGCTCACCAGATGTGACTTTTACTGCTGTAAGGGAAAAAAATAGTGTTTCTCCATGACCTGATACTGTGTGAGTTCAATGATAAAGTGAATGCCAAACTAGTTGACAATAGCACTACTATAAACCTACAACTCTCAAATACCATGCACGCTTAAAGAAATATTGTATGGGTGGCTCAAGGCTGTAATATCGCCAAGAGTTCCACAATTAAACAAAGTAGAAGGGGAAACCTAAAGGCCATATGTCATAATAATGGTAGGAATATGAAACATAAAGCCATGTAGAGAGCTAATACAAAATCAGATTTTACAACAATAGGTAAAAATACTAAAAATTGCAAGATGATTAAGTCACAACTATTGTAACTTCTACCTTAATCAATGTAGTTGAACTAAATCTTCTAGTATAATTCACTGTTTTAATGGTAACCTTACTGATGTACAAAACATGTAAATATGCTGCTATCCATATCAGAGTTCATTCACCACAGCAAACCTAAGCAAAACATTTGGTGTAGTTCTTACAAAATCAGAGTAAGTATGTGATAATTACACAAATTTAAATTTGAGTGTAGTATTAAAGAGGCCAGATTTACATGAGCATGAAATATATTGTGAATAATTTATACTTAAGCATTGTCTTTCCCACCAAAAATCCCCACGTGTCTATATCCAGAAGTTAGAAAATCCATAAAGGAAGGCAGAAAAATAAGGATCTTATATAGTGGATTAAATAAAATAATTAATATGGTGGTTTTTTGTGGTGTGCTGGTTGGGGTTTTTCGCTGTGGGAAAAAGAGCTATGGAATTAGAGGCGTTTCATTGGCCTTTTTTTTCTTCTGATGATATATGTAAAATTAAGACAGGTTTTCAGGAGCACTCCTAGAAAGATCATGTAGCAAAGATGATGCTGTTCAGACCTGAGGTGCATCGGCAGAGCTCTTATTGCTTAATGTCTTGAAAGAGTAAGCACTTGAAACTGGCACCCAGCTGAAGCTGTGTCCTGCATCTTCCCACAGAGAGCATGGAGAGGCGTACTCCTCTCTAGGTCCCAAGCTGTACCCCGACTGTAGAGCAGCAATGAAGCTACTGCAGTGTTTGTCACTTACTAGCAAGCCATCTGCATTTTACACTTACACTGAAATGCTGGGTGTGAAACTCTATCTACTAAAATGATATGTATCCTGATACTCTGATACTAAGGTAGTAGAAAGCACAGTTAATTAATATCTATTAATAAATCAGAAACATTACTTTTAGCCCTGAAAGTTTAAAAGCACCTAGATTTTATCTCTTTTATCAATACTCACCCGTTTATGAGCAAGAGAAGAATCACTGGAAACAACTAGAGAGGGGTCAAGGGGTAGAAGTTAATGATCTGGGTAGACATTTTCATCCTAATGATCTAGTTTTTCATAGCTTGAGCAGGCTCCTTGCTACTGCACATTGGTGAAGGCTGTTGAATAACAGCAGCTTACACTACTTGAGCCCTGTAAGTCTGACCTAGTAGCTCCATGTATCAAAAATTGTGCATGTCACACTGGATATGCAAGGGGACATTCAGGTTTGGATTGTTTGCGGGAGTTTTGGTGGGTAGGTGAAGAATGTGGAGGGTTGATTCCTGGCCCATTCATAAAGTATATACTAATTATATCTTCTTTTACTAAAGAAAAAAAAAAGTGATACTGTACTTTAATATAGTGCTACAACTGGAGTAACACGTAAGATGCTTGAAGTACATTAAAGAATAAATAGCAAACAGAACAGCACTTCTATTCCACTAGAAGATGCAGAGAAGACACTGCCTCTGTGTGTAAATTCAGGCGATTGAACTCAGTATACATACTTAAGGCATAATTTTGTTTGTGATAGGGACGTTAAAGTTTCATTTCAGCAGAGTCTCTTGTCTGCTTCAGGCAAAAGTTGGAATCCTGGCTTGGTCCCAACAACTTGAATAAAATCTGATGCCTATACAAATATACATAATGGCAGTCTTAATCATTAGGAATTATGTTATTTTTCTGTTTTTCCAGTAATGTTTCATAATGAATCAAAATGAGCTAGATGGTTTGCTAGTAGTCTGAATACTAATTAAATGGAGACCTTCAGCAGTTTGTGACCACTTCTAATGCTTCTAATTTCTGTTTGTTTATATTTCTGTTTGTCAGTGAGGTTTCTGTTGTAGAAAACCCCAGCATAACAGAGGAATCTTAATTTCTTGCACTCTCTTTCCTTTTTATAACAAGTCAAGATTCCAAATCTGCAGTAAACTCTTCCTGCTCAGATATCATTGCAACTCAGGCTATGCCAACGGGGTTTTCATCTCCCAGAAGTGGGGATTCAGAATATTAAGCAATTCAGAGTAGGATTTGCAAGGAGTTTACCTGCCTAGTTGTCCCATTATTTTCTCACTACTTTTCTTCAGTTTTGCTTCAATGGACAGAAAATGAGATTCTTTGAAAAAAAAAAAGGAATTTAGCAACAGCAAAGCAACCAGCTACTTGAGAAGAGAGAGGGGAAAAAGGGAGAATCTTTTGCCCGACTTTTTTTTTTTCTAATCATGCAACTGTGAATAGAGCATTGGCTAATAGTCTGGCTTGAAATCTGGTGCTAGTTAAGGTTTCCATTGACTTAATAGGCCCTGAGTTTCACCATTGTAGCTATTCCCATCCTTCTCAAAGAAGATGTCATTTTATGTCTCCGCATCCTCTTTTTGATAACATTAAATACTTAGGAACACACATGAACTATGAAGTAGAACATATGAGTTTGGTTGTGCCATTGTTTTAACTGTTATGACTGATGAACAGGGCGAAGCTCAGAGCAGATTCCCTATTAGGAAAAGGCAGCTCTTGAAATGGAGGGAAGGGACCCAGCAGTTCTGTGGACAAATGGGCTACATTTTGCACACCAAGGAAACAGGAGCATTTCCTAAATCTCAGTCTTTCCTTTAGTGGTGTTCAAGTAGAAAATCAAAGATGCACAGGGATATAAAAGCAAGTATTTTACTTCACTGGTGGTATGCATCTGGTTTTCAATGCCATAAGAATAGAAATGGGTGGTAGTGCAATCCAGAGAAATTTGTATCTCATTTCCTATCACAATTTAAAGAATCCCTTGCAGTTTCTTCTAAATGGTGTGTAAAGAGATAGCGTTTGGAGGAAAAAAGCTCAAGACCAGTTCATAACACTAATTCTAATTTTGCCGAATGATAGAGAGAAATATATCTGCAAAATGAAAGTGGTGTTCCTACCTCTACTAATAATAATAACAGCAATAACTAAGAGAAAGGAATACTCATTTTAATTCATTATTATTTTAAGGAATCTCTGAAAATCTGCCTTTCCTTTCCTCATCGCTACCACATAGAGAGAGGAAATGTACCCATTACTTTTTCTTGGTCCTAGTTGGTTTAATCCACAGGCACAGAAACTCCTGCTGAATTTTAGAGCATTCAGTCATGTAGGATGTAGAACAAATCAGAGAGCACAGCTGCATCTCTATGATTCAAAATTGTTTATGAACGAAAGTGTTTATAAAGTGTTCCCAAAGTATTCCCATTGTTTATGGGAAAAAAGGAAGGAAAGAGGTTTGTGTGCCTAGAGTAGATTCTTCTCCCCCTTTCACAGTCTTTCCAGTCTGTTCTGTTTCTTTAAAATCTCTTAAATATTTTGTTTGTTCTTGCATCAAATATGTTAATAGAATGTAAAAAAACCCATGTCTTTGCTTTTTCTGAAATTTCCACAACCAGCATAACATCTCTTTTGTTATAATTGATTTTCAAGTTTGTTTAAAATGTTTCACAAAGCATAACCTATTGAAATGAGTTCTCTGGTTTTCAGGGTATTCTGGGAATAAAAGGTTCCTGTACAATTCAGGTATAAAAACGATATTAAAATGTTAGCACTAGAATAACTCTCCCTAAACATGTAGAAAATTAAGTTTGATTTTTTGATTTGAAAGAACAGTTCAACTCATCGTCAATTATAGTCAGAGCTTATTATGTTTGTGCTGTTATAATTATCAGTCCTTTTATGTCTTAGGTCTTTCTTGTAGCTCTTTCGAAGAATATTTCGGTTTTGATGCACAGCTGCTTGTTTCACACAGGTTCTGCCTCAAAAAAATCAAAATGCTGTTGTCAGCTACAGAAAGCAATCACAGCCACCATTTTTTATGTTTTCTCAAAAGCCACGTATGAGACATTTCAAAGTGTTGTATTAGAGCGTTTCACAACGTTCATTTTGTTCTTTTTAAGCAGCCCCCTGAACTGGTATTTTCGATTTGTCATGGATCACATACACATTGTTGCTTCTTTAAAGGACAATACTCTGAAATTCTTATGCTGTATGGTATTTTACTCCTCACATAATTTTCAGTATCATCCTATGTTGCTGTTGGCATATGAAGAGACAGAATAATTTGAAGTCACATTCTAAGAACTGGGGTTTAAAAGGACAGACTTCCTCTAGCAGTTCCCTCAGTATTGGTTTCTGTATATGAGTCTATGGACTAAATACTGTTTTTTAATATTTTCCTTCATGTGTCATCTTTTAAGCAAGTATTTCTGCAGTAGCTGATTATAAAGCTGGTCTCATATCTAAAAACATAACTGTTTTATAAAACAGCATTATGCCAAAATATGTGATTTGAAATAATAAATATTATCCTTCCTTAAATTCTGCTGCTCAGGCTTGGCTGCTGTTGACATACCAGCATAAGGGGTTGTTCTTTCCCACCAGGCTACGTATACTTCTTTGAGTTTGTTCTCTGCCTTGAGATAATGCGACAGATTTCCATTAAAGATTATAAATCTGGTTCAAGAAGTCTTCTTGATAATAGTGTGTTTAAATACATGCCAGACCATGATGTGAATGCATGCATGTGATAAATACCAGTTCAGTGCTTTTCAGAGTGTTTCCTAGATTCTTTGTATTAAGAAGAAACATATCTTCGACCGTACTGCATACGAAAAAGGTCCTGGAAGTAGTCTGTATTGGCTGACAAACAGGTCTATCAGCCAACAGACCTTAGTATTAGTTTTTAGGTTGTTTAAAATATTTAAAATCTTGAAAAGTGCATTGATTCATATGGGAGAAAGTCTGCATCCTTGAATAGTGAAGTGAAGCAAATATGAAGCATACACAATGTTAAACTCTTCATGGTTTAAACTCTGATGAGGGCCTCAGTCACGATAGTGTTTATTTGAAGGGTTGGCTAGTGTAGTTCTTGATGGACACAATGGAAAACCAAAAGCATTTGTTTTGTTTGGGCAACTTTTGTTTCCAGCATATTTCAGGAAAAGGCAAGTCAACTTCTTTTTTATGCATCTGTTCTGTGAAATGACAGATCTCTCTTCTGGCAAAAAGAGTCTTGTAGTAATTTATCTATCACCAGACAGGTAAATAAAGCTTGAAATGCAGATGTTTCAAAGAATGAATTCAAACAACACTAGACAATGTGATTGTTATTTTTTTGGCCAGATTCACCAATCAGAATGGCCTTTCTTCCTTTCCTCTTCAAAAAGAGGAGAGGAAGACATAAAGAGATTTATAAGTTTAGAAAAAAAAATAAACTACTGTAATGGAAATATTAATAAATAATGAAATAATAATAATAAGTATAAGTATACAATATATACAAAACCACATCAAGCTCCCAGGATGATGATCACATCACCAGCAGTCACAAGGAAAAGTTCCAGACCAGACTCAGTGGCAGACAGGAACTGGATTCTGGATCTGGAGTCAGGAATACTCTGATAGAGAGCAAAGGCAGATGAGCAGACAGGATGCTTCTCAAATATTGGCCATTGAAGAAGGAGGGTTGACCCTTTGATCTCTCAGCTTTTATGCTGAGCATGATGCAAATGGGATGGAATACCCTGTTGGTCAGTTTTGGGTCACCTGTCCTGTCCACTCCTCCCTACAGGTATGACCCCTCTATGTTTTTCTGCTTCTGACCCTCCAGTGGGGCAAATAATGAAATTACCTGGCCTTGGTTGTTACATCGATAAGTATAAGCAAGAGCCTCTCCACATACCATTCCTTGGCATAATTAGGTCTTATCACTCTGGGAGTGAACAAATTTTGATCAATATGCTGTTAATTTCAGAGTTTAGTTAGTTAGAAGAGGCCCAGCTAAAAAGTAAATTACTGAACAGAGGATTGGTTCTGTTTTACCCCAAACTAGGATGTTGATATACATTTAACTGTGTTTCTTAGCTTCTACAGATTTTCTTTTAATAGCGAAAAAATAAATTCCATTAAAAAACAGTGCTTAGAAGAAAACTTTACAAGATTTCGCATACACTGCTTTCTTCTGCGTTCCCATAAAAATGTTACCAGTGTATAAAATTAGTCAATGAATTATAAATTCCTGTCATAAGATGCTAAAATGGAATTGTTTAAACAAAATAGTAATGAATGTAAATGAGAAATGTACCCTATCAACTAAATGTAAATGTGCTTAAAAACATTATGTTCTAATCAACTGCTCTGTCAGAAGCACACACCTTTGAAGAGATGCAAGTTGGAGAGAGATTTTAACTGAATGTCTTTATTCTATGAAACGTACAGCCAGGAATCAAACTAGTCATTAGAGTAAGTAGCAGAACACACTAGTGGCATCACATCCTTCACATATGAAGTATTCAAATAATGCTTTCCAGTTCATTCATAGAGGAATGATCCAGCTGAAAGAGGTTTATATCTTGTTAGGAGTGCTGGGACATTTCAGTCATGCCCAAGGCCAAATCACACCATTGCTGGTAAGCACACACTTGCTCATGCATGAAAGGGAGATGAAAGAAGAGATGTAGAGATGTGTTGCTGCATCCACCACCTGAGTTTTTTGCCAAGGAGGAATTTGGCTTTCTAGGAACACCTCGTCAACAGAGAACAAAGCCAAAGAAGAGGCAATGCAACACTCAGTGCATGACGTTAGGCAGTCAGCTGTAGCAAAGGATGTCAGTGCTGAATTAGACATTTCAAGCTGTTCTTTGGGTACCATAACCCAGGTGTTCACTCTGCACTCTACATGTTGGCTTCAAGCCAATTCAATTCAAAAGTGGTGCTTTCTTAAATTAAGGTCACAAAACCCTACCTCTCAGATAACATGACCATAAGCTTCTGGGGCTTGACTTAATTTCTGTCTCACTGTGTGAAGATGGTCATGGCCATGGCATTTTATTTTGTTGTGGTGATGTCCTTAGGATTTTCCTGCATGCCAGTCATATGTATTTTAATATTCCCTGTTAATTTCCACATCCCTAGTGAGACATAATGATTCTGCTACTCTTCATGTTGCATCTTGAAAAAAATTGTCTGTGGGTAGTACAATTTGATTTGAATTCAGTGTATCAAGAGTGTATTTAACGTTCTTGAGGTAAAACAAATAGTTTGGGCCCACAGGCAGCTTAGGGCTGTAGACACCTACTTTGTGAATTTAAAGCAAATCTGTGGGGGAAGCAGGCACATAGACAATCAGCTCAGCCAAAGCAGTGCTGCCTCTAGGCATGCACCGTATAGCATGTTAGTTATCCAAGGATGTGTTCCTCAGGCACACATTTGCCTCGCTGTCCTTTAAATGGCTTAAGCCACACTTTTGTGAATGCACTTCAGGACTTCATTGCTCAAATTTGACTTAAGATATATTAAATGTATTTAAATGGGCATTTGGTTCTCATCCTGAGCACATAGTAACATTGAATACAAAAAGATGTAAGAAGTCTCATGGAACCTACTTTTGGGATAAAGAAAACTTCTTAATTTCCAAAGCAATAGCAGGAATTAACAACAACACAGTAGCAAGGCAATAACAGGATTTATGCACATGCTTGTGGCACTGGAGAATTAATTTTAAATGACAGCTTTGCTGAAACTGTATAAGCATCTTTCATGAAAAAGTAACAGAGAAGAAGGATGGCGCTAAAGCTGTGGAAGATGCAGAAAACTATGTGGAAGCACACTCCTAAACATAGTTTGAATACTACATCATTTGTAGATTTTCTGAGAATTTTTCCTCTCCTTGAAGTCAAATTACTAAAGAGGAAGGGACTGGGGTGAGCAGGAAGAAAAGAGAGATGGCTGATGCACTCCACATGTTTTCCCACAGAATTTGGGGTAGAGAGGGAGATTTCACATCAGAATTTTTGCAGCAGGATCTTATCACCTCAGGTTTGTGGAGAGGATTTGGACCATATATTTAGTTGTCAGATTGTTGGATGAGAGTATCCACGTGGTAGTCCCATCAGAGCCCCTGCCGTGTTTGGGGCCTACAGTATACTTTGAAAGATGCATGCTCACTGTTATTACATGGAGATAAGCTGCAGTATATTTTTATCTACGAAATGTTTTGTGCATTGAATATCAAGTCTGACAGGCAGAGAAGCAATTTCTGTGGTTGCTGGTTCTTACTCCCTGCTATTACAGAGAAACAACACCATCCAGAGTTTTACTTGCATGACAATTTCTCTAGTGAGTAAAGAGATACGAGATTTCAGATGAGTTGACCTTGCTATAAATAAACTTAGCTATACCTGAGAAAAACAGAATTACACTAGTTTTGTCAAGCCAGCCATAAAACTGAAAATACTGTAATTGCCACAGAATGCTGAAATGTCAGCTCATTCCTTTGCAAATCTAGCCTCTCAGTAATTGTAAACATAATTTGATGGAAAGTCCATTGGAACAATTTTCTGATCTTTGACATTTTTAGTGTGTATAATGCTTTGTGAAACATTATCTGAACTAATCTAGTAGAGATTTTTTATTATTATTATTTTATAATTTTTTTTTTTCAGAATGACTGCTGTGACCCCTGTTTTAGAAATAAAGAAAAAGATTTCAAGGAAAAATTATTAGAGGAAGACAAAACCCTTTATATCATATATAGTTTTCCTCTGCCAACATGCAGCTGCTTTCTGTGGCATAATTTCTCAGGTTTTATATGAACTCCTCCTCCTTATTCAAGTGTGTCCCTTTCTAGAAGGCAGGAGAAAAGTAATTGGAGAACCTGTTGAATTTCTGACAATATGGATATAACAGTGATGGCAACAGTGTAAGACACCATGGAAAGAACAGTAGTGTATCTTAAAAAAAAAATAGTACGATTTCAGCATCCATCTGCTGGATGCTGGTTTATTATTATTAGCTTTTCATTTTAAGATGCAGAAAACTTCTTTATCTATTTTTTCCATGTATTCTTCATTTTGGTGGCTTAGGACCTATTTCCCAGGATTTTAGAATAATACAAGTAGTAAGAGACCTCTGGAGATCACTTGTTCGAAGCCCAGCTTAGAGCAGGGTCACCGTGTATCAGGTTTCTTAGGGCCACATTCAGGTGATTTTTACATATGTCCAATGATGGAGAATCCATAGCATCTCTGGGTAACTTGTTCCAGTGTCTGACCATCCTTGTGGTGAAAAGGATTTTTTTAATATCTAGTTTGAATTTCTGATATTCCAGCTCATGTCCATTGCCTTTCATCTCTGTGTACCTCTAATACGAGTCTGGCTTGATCTTTTCTTCTCCTTCCCATGTAGGAGCTGATGATAGCAATAATGTTTCTTCCCTTAGCTCTCTCTTCTTAAGACTGAAAAAATATAATTCTCTCAATATCCCCTCATACATTATGTATTCCAGCCCCCAATAACATTGTTGACCCTTACTGTCTATGAGTGTGGGCAGCTGCTAACTAGTTGTCCTCTGCAGGATATGAATTTTCTGCTCTTTTTTTATTTGGGGTATCATTCAGCAGGATTTTCATGCTTAGCATATGTGAAATAGATTATATTATGGCTTATATTTGCATAGCCATGGCAGCATTTGGAACAGTATTAGTTTATAGTACCATGAAGATTTAACCTCTTAGACACCATGGCAGCAATGAAAAGCACAAATGTTCCTTGAAATATCTAACATGTTCATGTGCTTGAATAGTTCCTAAGGCTATTAAGAGAAATCACTGTACCTATACACAAAGCAACATTTTATGTGACTTTTATTGTGATTATTGTGACTGCTTTTGTTGCTCAGTTGTCACAAAAATGGTAAGATTACTTTGTACTGCCATTCACTGAAACCTTGACAGCTGGATCAGGTTTGCTTACTTCATGTAGTTTTAAAGTTCCAAACTGTATTGTTGCGTTTGATTATCACACACATAAAGGAACTAACCTTTAAATGCTCTCCTGAAGTTTTAGGAAGCTAGTGTAACTAAATATAAAGAAGTTTTAATCAAAATTTCCTAAGTTTATTTGCAATACATAAATTATTAGTACTTATAAGAAAGCAGACTTTACTGGGATGGCAAAGAAAACTGAAGGCAGGAAACTATACCTGTTCGTTTGTGAAACATTAAATCTCTGCTGCTTTCTTGCATCAGCTGACATACATCTTTGATTATTAAAATGGAACAACTTTTCCTGTTAAATTCAAGATTACTTGTAAACCCAAGGGTTCATGTCAGCCTGTTTAACAATGTTTAGCTACACCCCTAATACTTCTCTGATTGTTTCCATAATCTGGAAGTAGATTCATCCTATTTCTGGTTTATTTCCATATTTCTGTTTATTTTTATCTTCATCAATTATCTGCTGTAACTCACTTTTGTAATGTAGCTGTGTAAGGATATCTTGTTCAGTCTCATCTCTTGGAAATAAAGGCATCCAGCTATTAATTTCTTCATTATGCAAACACATAATAATAGATGCCCATTTTCCAAAGAACAAAAAATACATTCAACAAAAGCTTAGTAAAAATTCAACCCACAAAAGCACAATTTCAAATGTCTTAAAATACTATTATACAGAATATTATTTTGTAGGGACAAGTGAAGTACTTGCCCTACCCCTACTACCACAGTATCTCAAAATCATTCATTCTTCCATGAGTCATTCTTTGAGTCAAGATCATGTATTCTTCATGAGTCTCAATTTATTTTAGGGCAACTGAAGCACAGATAAAGAAAAATCTTTGCCAAACTGCACACCTGGGTATTTGTTGCATGACAAGGATTTAAACCTGATTTTCCATGCTTATACCTGGAAAAACTAACCTTCCTCTCAAGGGATGTCACCAGTGTGGTGTCCTGGAGGGACAGCTCACCAACATTTAGGCTCTATGTGTTGTTGTGAGCAGACTAAGTCATCATTAGGCAGAGCAAGGGTACATTTTTATGATTTTGCTGGGCTGCATGGTGTAAAAGAACCTTCCCACCATAAGTACTGAAATAGATTTTGCAGGAACAAGCCACATGCTGCCTCCTTGGCCCAGGTGACAAGAGCAGCACTTTGATGAGAGGCTGCTGCCAGTGAGGGGGTCTCTCTGATTATGTGCTGCCCAGCCCTGCAGGTTCGCTGCTGCTTCTGGCGCTAGACACAGACATGCTGGTGTCAGAGAGAAGCTGTCACAATGGGCTCTGAATTCATGAATCTCACCTCCACAGGAGGAGGAGCAGCTTGCCAAAGCTTTCCAGAGGACAAGGAAGGCTAAAAACACTGCTTCTTGCAGCAGAAGGAGTTGCAGCTCCTTCTTTAGTTTATCTGTGTCTTCTTTGGTAGCCAGTGTCTAGTAAACTGAAGTTGGGGTTTAACAATCCAGTTCCAACTCAGCAAAAGTACTTTATCCTGTTCTTATTCCCTTTGTTGCATACTTGCTTGTTTTACTGAATAAAGGGCTGCAACACCAGAAAGCTTGAAACCATCCACGTTTGGCATCATATGCTCAACTGTTCAGAAAGAATCTGTTTTTCAGCTGAATGTAGTATCTACTAGCTTCATGTTGGGAATGGTATTCTTAAAGATGTCTGTTGACGGTCATAACTTAAATTTTGCGGACTAACAAAGCCTTCTTCATTGAACAGATTGTCATAATGATTAGAACGGCATTTTTGGAGTGTGTCTTTATTTTTAATTGGTTTACACACCCAGAATAATTTGGAGAAAAATACTGTGTCCCTTACATGGCTCTAATATAAAGAGAACAGACTTACTAGGAAGGTAGGGAAGAAGGAAAGAGATAAAGAAAAGTTGCTCAGCAGTGGCATTTGGGAGAGTTGTGTTAATTCCAGCTTTGTTTAGAATGTTGCCTTTAGCTTTCACATTTTGTGTTCATGCTTTCCTAAGAGATGACTAAGTTTTTAGAGCCCTTTTAAGTGGAAATGTCATTTAATGAACCACTTCAGTAAAGTAAGAGTGGATGCCAAGTGATGTCAGCTAATGAGACAGTTTAGGGTGAAGGGATTATATGTAAGATCTCATGCAGTTAAAACAGAATACGAACTAGATAGGGAAAGGAAGGGAAAGTTACTTGTTCGATTGATCAAATAGAAGATGAGCAGAATATTTCTACAGCAAGAAAATGCCATGAGATGTTATCCAGGCTAATGAATGCTACCAAAAATGTCTTCCAGACCAATGGCTAGAATGAAAACAATTTTAACCACTGCAGTACAAAGATGGTGTCTTCTTAAGGTCAACACTTTGATTTACACAGTTTCCTGGTACACTTTCTGGGCAGAATGAATGTTCAGCAAGAAGGACAAATGTGATACTGTAGACCAGAAGTATCTAGGGGAGGAGATTTGTCTTTTTAAAAAATAAGCACTGATATTTTCAATTTTGAATTAACTTTGTTGTTATTCTGTGAGTTGTAAATCTCAAGGAGCTCTAAATTATAAAAAAGAACAACCCTTGTAACCACAGTTAGTTGCTCTGTGAATATCCCACACATATTTTTCCTCAGCCTTTCTTTCTTACCATAAGTTTTTTAGAAGACCTTCAATAATGTAATAACTTTTAACTCTCCACACATTGCAACCACTGCTGCAAGGAGAGGTGTAAAGTAATGGAGAAATGGCAGCATTATTTTCTATACTTCTCTTGAAATATTTGTTGTTTCTTTTTCAGGTAGCTGGTTGGGATTTTCTTTAATGAAAGACCCTGCATCTCTGAATTTCAATTCAGAGAGAGGCCTGCATTTTTTCAGCAGCTAGAATATGATTTGAAGCTATTGACATGTTTTGCAGGACTTTCCTGATTTTTAAAGTTCTCTTTAGGGACTCTTCCAGCACACCAGTCACAATTATTTCCCCAGCATTTGACTTTTTAGAGCTTTCCAACATCAGGAACAGGCTCAGGCTACTATTAAATTGAGTTTGCCATCTTCAAATAGTGGAAGCACAATCGGCATTTAGTAAAATAAACATGGCCCCATTATTTCTTAATGCCTTGCTTAACATCTTTAAGATTAGACCGCGTCTCCCATACTCCCAGTAGGCAACACTTAAGGAGTGAGTAATATTTCTGTCTGCTGCAGTCAAATAATCCCAAATGTAAGTAATTTACAGGATGGCATCAGGGACTGTTACAAGAGACATATTGTAATATGTCACTGAAAATCAGCCTGCCTCTGCACGTTTGATCAACAGCCAGATGGAGGCTTTTATCACATTTACTTAATCTGAAATATACATAGTAATTACAGTGGACCTCTGCTTTTTCAGTCCTCATTGATGTCTCAAGAGAAGGTAAGAAATTAGTCTGTCAGTTGCGCACTGGTGTGAATGTGACCCCCTTTGTAGGATCTGGATGTACTGCAGCTAGTGGTGTTGACAATAGAGATCATGAGTGCAGCTGGAAATGAATGCATGCTGCCAAGTGAAAAAAAAAAAAAAAAGGCCCATAACCCAAAAACTGTGTAGCTTTCCTTTTTTTATTAATATGAAAAGCCTTTAGGAAAACAAAGATCAGCCTTATTCTTAGCAAATCCATTACCAATCAATGGCATTAAGAGCAGACATTCTCTTACTAATAGCTGGGTGATATTTAACTTTAAGGCATCTGAAAACAACAAAGTCTTAATGTTCCCAGAGGAGAATTTGGTTAAGATATTGAATTCCATCAAGCATGTCATTATTAAATGGGGAAGATATTGTTGTTTCCATTAGTTGAGAGTTTGCATAAAGCATGAATAGCATTCAATTAAACCACAGCTGAAAAATCAGACAAATTGGAGGTAGTTTTATTGCTTGGACAGAAACTTCACTAATGGATATTGCCATTGTCCCAAGGAATTTACATAAGATTTTATGCCCTAATTAAAACAGCTATAAAAGATGCCTCACATATTAACAGAGGTTCTCACCTTCTTATCAATAATTTACTGTTCTTTTCTGTTACTCTGTGCATCACAACAGATTGTCTCTGCTAATGTCTTTTGTATCTCTGTTTCTGAGATGAACTGGGTCAGTCAGCAGCCACTTTTGGATCAGTTACCCTAGCCACAAGTATGCCTGGCTAATGTTCTAGAGATATATTGACAGATAAAATACATTATTAACTGCCAAAGAGGAAATTCTGTTACAGTTACTCATACTGAGTAATTCCACAACATATTAAATTGCTATTCAGCATGAATAAGGTGTCAGATTCTGGCTGTAAGTGGCTGGTTTACTGGGGTGTTTTGATGTCATTATAGGCTTATAATTATTCTAATCTGATTTGGTAAGAGAAAATTAGTGTGACAAGCATAAAGAATTCATTTGAACAATAGGTTTTCTTGCACCACAGAGTAAGTTTTAATTAGAGCTGTTCTTCAATTAAATTAAAGCCGCCTTTCTTGGTTTTAAAACTCTCATGAACATACTACAATGTTCCTTGTGCAACTATGAATCTGTTCATGCCTCTCTGATCCTTATACAACCATACGTGTTCTCAGCTAACTTTATGCCTGCAGCTCTATTTTACTGACAAGAAAGCCTTCTCCTCCCTAGCTTCTGCCACTGGGAATGCCTTTGATTCTATCTCTGCACTTCGCTGAAGTTCTCCATTTGCTTCATACCATTTCTCAGCTGAAAGCATGTATTTCTTGCAGTGTTTATTTGAGGTGGTATTTATTATTTGGGCTCTGCAGTGGTACTGATTAGCTCTGATGATCAATCTGTGAGGGAGTTTGTATAACGGCGTAAAAACAAAGTGGCAAAAAAGTTACAGTGGAAATATTTATGCTACTTACTAGTAGACTTAAGCTATTAGGACTTCCTTAATGTTAGCAGAAAAACTTACCTAAATGCTTTGAGGAATTGCCCTCTTAGCAATCTCACCATAGTTGATGATGGATAGTTTTGGTGATAATGTGGTGCTTTCTCATGCTATATAAAGGATAAGACTGCCAGAGACCACCTGAGTACCTAGCCCCGACACCCTTCTCACACAATCATGTTGATATTCTCTCTAGCAAATCAAAGTCTGTACGAAGTGACCAAAAGCCACAACTATAAAGTACTACAAGGAAGGGAGCAGAAGAGTACATTGGCATCTCTAGTCTCTGTGTTAATTAGAGAATGGTTCATTATTTGTATAGATAATTAACTTCTGATGATTCTGATGACAGGAAAAATTGTTGTGCACACGCACACACACACCTACTCCAGCCGGTGCCTGTCTTTTTTTTTTTTTTTTTTTTTTTATAATTAAGAAAACCGAGAAGAGCAGGGATCCTCCTGTATTTATTGATGGAAAGTCAGAGGAAAGATGACACATGAAATGTGGTTTTTTTTCTCACAAAGTAGGAAGTTGGTCATCTTGATTTTCTAGGTAGGTAGGGATGGGTTCTTTCTTTTTCTTTTTTGAATTGTTTTCTTTAATTTTTAAAGTATTTAATAGTCTGCAATTTCAAAACTTTAATCTGCTTGCTTTTTTTTTCCCTGCAATTAAGAAGACAAAAAATTAATATGCTGGAGGCAGAGTTAAGTCGTCACCTACCTGTTGCTGCAACCCACAGTTGACTCTTTTGGGAAGAGAAACTTAACAGAGAAATTCTAGTCATCTGTGCCACTTGTCTCTTTCCGTACAGCCTCCTGTTTCAGTAGCCAGAAGTTATAGCTGGACAAGTTGCAAGTATGTCTTCAAACCCTGAACTGACTTACTTATCATCTGCAGAAAATAGGTTGAAGGCAAAAATTTGCAGGTTTTCATTCTTTTTTCCTAAGACAAAGCTTGAAGCAATTAATGAGCCTATAGGCGGACAAAAATACAATGTTGTCAATATGAAAAGTCTTTTACGTGCTGTAATTAGAGGAACTGTTCCCTTCAGGAAATGGGAGCTTTTAGAGCAGCATTAAAGAAAAGAAAATTTTAAAAAAGTTTAAGAAAAACTATGTCAATGACACCAGGCACAAAATCTGGAACAAGGCTCTAAGGACCCTGAAAAATATCGTTAAATTTTTGTCTTAACATTGTAGGTATACAGCTGTCTTGTTAGCACTGAAAAAAATACATTTAAAAAAAAAATAAATAGGTATGGGCAGTGTTTTTATTTACCTTTGACAAGGACCACCTATTTACAACTACACATCAGAAGACGCATGAGTTTTTCTCTCCACTGAAAGAACTCTTAGAAACACAAGAGCAACATGGGCTCCTCAAAAGGAGCTGTAGGTTCAGCTGCTGAAACATCCGGGTGAGACTTCTTCTGTCTGGGATGTGGACTCTTTTTAATATGAATGTATGTATAATTCAGTGCCATGAAAAAAAACAACAACCCAACTCTTAGAGGCAAAACTGTGCCAAATGTGCTACTGAAGTAACATGAGAAGAAAAGGCTATCAATTCCTTTGAAGGTTTACAAGTAAACTTTTTTTCTGCCTGTCTTCTCTATGGTTGATGATGTTCTACTATTAAAATAGCAGTTTATATATGCTGTATATTAGTACACTGTTTTGTTCTTCCTTGCTTCAGGCATGGATGGAAAAAGAAGCTTGTCACATATTTTAAGTTCAGACTTGGTTAATAACAAAACACATTTTCAATGAATTTCACAACCAGCCCCTTTGGGCAGCTGTTCTTTGCAATTTAAATGAAGGTGCAGAAACTTTCTTTTCCCCCTTAACAGTACTTTCACAAATTTCACGTACATGTATTTTAGTGGTGAGTGGTATATTACAAAATGAGATTAAAAGTACCTGTTTCAGCACTTCAGGCCAGGCAAGGGAAATTGAACTCTGGCGTGCCCAAATTAAGATGCTAAAATGGATAAATTCTACTTACTGGTATTTATCACACACAGAACTGCTGCCACTTTTCCTAAAGCAAATACCTTGTCTGCTATCACTCCCGTCCTACCACCTATCCATACTGTGAGTAAATTCCTATTTTAGTCTTTTTTCCTACTGGTGTTAGACAAATCATTGAGGTTTGGGGGGCTTTTTAATATTTTTTTTTCCAAAGCTTACTTTTGTGGCACCATTAAAAATTTTGTGGACTCTATTGTTCAATCTGTCAAATTTCATTAGCTGAAATATATATTAAACAACAGGTTTGTTCCAGAAATTGCAGAAAGAAATCTTGTCCAGTTTTCAATGAGATCATACCTCTTGGTTGACTGCCTTTTTAACTGAATTATACAAATACTGTAGTATAAGCTGACCTGTTATGAGACAAGAAAGAAGAGAAGCAGGAAGAGAGGGTATGGGTGGAACAGGAAAAAACTGGAAAGGGCTCAGATGTTCTAAATGCCGCCTAACCCTGTGAAAAGCCTCAAACAGGATCTGTGCCACATTGGACACCAAAGTACTTGCATTGGAGAGAAGCTTCTAATGAAAAATGGATTCTTGAGCATAGATTTTGTCTGAAGCTCTTGTCTCTGACAGGGTTTTTCTAAAAGCATCCTTCCTATAGGTTCTCTGTTATCTAATAAGGTCTGAGCTCCTGCAGCAACTTGTAATTTCAGGTTAAGTTATAGGAAAAACAATAATCTTGAGATCTTTACTGTCTCTTAAAACTCAGTGTAATGGATCCATGGTTCTTAAGTAATTTGGGCAGAGTGAAAGAGCATGATCACAAGCTATCTCTCTGTAGGAAATTCAGCTGAATGGCAGAGAAATTTCAATGGGTAATATTTCTAATTTAAGTTACATTCACTGATGGGCTTCACAAACCCCAAAACTACTTGTTTCCCATAGTTTTTACAATTCGTTATCCTCTGGCTAAGGCACTTAAAAGTAGTGCAGATTTAGCTGTCTTGTGATTTGTGGTCCCTTGCTAGCTTTTCTCCAGAAACATTCACTGGCTTCCAATACTAATTTTCCCCCTCCCCTCATCACCAAGGGTAATTCAATAGCCCTTCAAAAATGACAAAGCAATTTGTTTAATTTTTGTGCTTTTTGAGATTCCCAACCCTAAGATGCCCACTGCTTAATTGATCTGATTTTGACCCAAGCACTTCAAACAATTATTTTTGTAAAAGTATGAAGGATTGGCAAGTTGTACTGGGGGTGGTTAGGAGTCCTTGAATATGGGGAAAGAAGTAGGAGTCACTTGAAGAGATTTTTCTGCCACGTAAGTTGTAACATGGAGCCATGCCCCAGGATCCCTTGCTGGAGTGGTTCTACTTTGCCTCAGCAATTGATTATTCATGGAATCAGTAAAAGTGACTGCAGGCTGGTGCTTTCAGTACTTGTCTGAGAAATGGGACATCCCTGTTCTTTTCCCAGCCTTAAGGAACAGTAATTTATGAATAATACATCTGCTTAATATGTCTTCATGTTGTGAATGCTATTTAGGCTCCACAGCAAATTAGGACCTTTATTTCCAATTTCTCTTTTTGTAGAAATGATCAAAACAAGTTATTATTTTGAATGCTTCAAATGCAGGTACATCTCACGCTCAGAGTGATTTTTTTTAAAACTACAGCAACTTAGACAAAAATACACATTAATTAAATTCTGCAATAAAATGGGACTACTTGATATTCCCTAAAATATGCCATTTCAGCATTCACATATGTGCTTGTTCTCCCTTTGCTCAGGAAAGGGTTATCTGACCCTTTCCTGCAGCCTGCTCAGTCAAGTCAACTATGCATAAATAAGGAGGAAACTTATGCAGGAAGAAAATGAAATTAGATGAATAATTAATATATACTTTATGCAAATGCATGAAAAAATGTTCAAAATTTTTTCTGCTTAACTAATGTGTGCATTCATATAAAAATATTCTACACTGAAATTTTTTTCAGCTGGTCATAAAAAGCATATATTTACTGCTTTAATAGGTGTAAGGTTTATTTGATGTGTTTCATTTCTTAATGAGTTATTCTTTTTTTTTCTTCTTCTTAGTCTTTTTAAATGTGTTATCTCTGTAAATTTGTGAACAAACAGTAACAGGCAAATCTCAGAAGCTGAAAATATGTGCAACTATACAGCATCAGCAAATAGTGTTTTGAAGAGGCTTCCTAAATTTAGGACAAAAACAAACAAAAGATAATTATGGGCCCTTGTGTCATTACCTTACTATAAGACTTCCTTAGTCTCATCAAAAGTTAAAAAATAAAAAAAAAAAACTTTGAAGAAGGTCTAGTCTGATTACGACAGTTTTATTTTCATTGTTTCATACTGGGACTAGTGTGGCTGCTGGTACTCATGCAGTAAAAACCAGTCTGTATTTAAAACAGGAACAGACTAATTTAATTTTTAATTTATTTTTTTTTTAATGGAGGAGTGGATTATAAGTATTTGTTGCACAGTTGCATACTCAGGATTTAATTTGCTGAAGTTACGTGTGTGGCAGGATAGGATTTATCTGGTAGAGTCCGGGAAGCTTATAATGGGAATCTAAAAATGATCTGAAAACTGTTTATTTTTTTGGAAAGCAAACTGTGGAGCCCAAATACACACTTAACACTTTCAGGAGCTTTATTGGGAGTTCCTAATACAAATGCCCAGAACACTTGGATAATTATACATGTTCACTGTATAAATACCTAAAATACAAAATGGTATGGCTTTCAAGCCCTTGTATTTCTATTTTTCAGATATTGTTTGGGCACATTTTGACCTAGTAATTATTTATAAGATGATAGATAACCCCAGATCTATAATTCACTCATGGGTCTTAGGTCATTTCATGAAAGGCAAAAGTATAGTGCATTACTCTGTATGCATAATGTAGAGCATATTTATATTTAATGCTAACATTATTTTTCTATGAGGAGAATTTTTCTGAGGTACGCTTCCTGTTGAGGATATTATTTACGTTGTATATATTTCCATTTTGAGATGAAAGAATGCTTGTTTCCCAAGAAAACATTGGCCACTTTTGAAGATCTTTATTTCCTTCCTTTCCGTCTCTTTCTTCCTCTCCTTTTCCTTTTTTTCTTTTTAAGAAATAAAATGTTCAGTGGTAATATAATGGCAGTAGGTCATGTACAAGTTTTTTCATGAACAAACCTGCCTAGTAATACTTATCAATATAATCTATCTTTCATACCAAGGTTAAGAGATTACAGAAATACAGTACTAACTGTGCAATCCCATGCAGACCTAAATTAATTTTAAAGTTAAAAATTTCAACCTATAGCAGCAGTAGAATCTTATTAATCCACACGAATGGGTGGGAAACTTACATTTATGCTGGCTTTAGGTCACTACATGTTGTCACATCAGGTGTGTCAGAGGAGGAGTGAGTAACTATTTATAGGAAATCACCTTAGGATAAAACACAGAGGCATATTCATCTCAGTGTATTGTGAGGATTTTTAGCTAATATTTATTACAGCTCACGGAGGAGATATGTTGTAAATCCAGGTATTGAGCTAAGGCTGTACAGTGCAATCAGCTTTTCAAAAAATGCCTCTAGATAAAGTCCTGTACTGACCCTTCTCTGGATTATACTCTGCATCAGGAAGTATATTATCCCTCAAAATATCTCCTTTTGCTCTTTAATTTTTATACTGCTAGTATAGTAGCAGGAGTTAGCTTTTAGTGGGAAAACATGTTCATTCTGCCCCTGGCCCAGTACTGGGGAAGAGCATCTCCTCCAGGTCACACGCAGCACTTAGAGACATTGGCTGCTCCTTAGTGCCCAAGAGGGTGCTGACTTTTTGCTGCAGGGAGGAAGTTTACAGCAGCGTTTCTAGAGGCACCGCAGAAGGAGGAATTTGCTAGATGGCTCAAGCAGGCTGACAATTCTGCAGCAAGCTGTCACCTTCCATTTTCTCAAGCGAGCAGTCACCCTCCTCCTTACTTCCCTCGGAAAACAGAACCTCTACAAGGGGTGGGAAAGGATGGCTGCACACTCCAATCTCTCGCCCTGGGGAGGCAATAGTTCAACTATCTTGCATTTCCCTGCGAGGCTGCTGGTACAAAGGACTCAGGGTCATTATTAATCACAAAAATTGGCCCAATGTCCCCACTTAGACTGATTCTGTGTACTCAGCGTAGTGCTGCCAATAGTAGCACCATGCCAGGAGGTTCATGGAGATAGAAGAGGGGACAGGCACAGCTGACTTTATGAGGTATGTCTAGCTTTTTTAAGGCCAATACCTACTATTTGCCATCAGGTCCACAGACATGCTGTGACCAGTTTCCCCAGAGTCCTCTTAGCAGCCAGAAGAGAAAGATGTGGGAGCTCAGAAAGCCAGCAATAAGTGACAAAGCCAGTCAATAAGTGATGGCTTCAGTGACTGTTAAGAGCAGAACTGTATCTGTAAGACTGGCCGTAACACTCTGTGCTCCAGCAAGCCTGAAAGCCCAGTTTCAGTATACCTGAGCTTTTACAAAAGGAGGAGAAAACGCGATTCTTTTATTTCATCTATATAACATTATATTTATGTACACTTTTGTGTATGTAGGCATATCTATATCTATATCTATACATCTTACTGTTATATAGAGGTCCGGGTCAGCAGAAAGTAATATTGGTATCATGGAATTGCACTTCCTTGGCATTATCAGAGGCTCTTCTGTCATCTTTGCAGACTTGCCCTCTTTTCTGTGTAAATATTTTTTCCTGCCTTTCCCTTTTGCAAAGCAAATAAGTTGTTTGCAAACTATTTGTAGAATATAAACTGCTCCTAGAAAGGAAATGCCCTTGAAACAGTAAGATAGACTGATTGCAACATACAGTACATGCTAATAGCATCTTCAGAGAATTACTATTACTTTGTAGCAGAGGCATTTTCATTAAAATAGAAATGTTACCATGATCCTTAGATTGAATTTTTACCTCCTTTTACATATTTCAGGTAAGTCAACAGTCACAGGTTGCTGGTTCATTGTTCAAAGCTCCAGAGAATTACTCATCCCTAAGTAGTGCCGTTTCCCATGATTGCCTCTTCGCAATTTTTGTGAAGCACCAGGCAACACAACAGGCAAATGACCAGCACAGAATGCTTGGATCTGGAAGTATTCCTAGCACTATGCACAGAGTTAGTAAAATAAACCTGCTTATACATTGTTATATCTATTACCGCTTGCTCACATTGGGTGTTAATTGAGTATTCACAGTAAATTCACAAACCGACACTTGAGACTGAATGTTGATCTTTCAGGTTGCCTGATACCTTTATCTGACCAAATTCATGCAGACTCAGCCATGTGCAGAGGAACTTTGCACGGCTGCACTTTATCTGCCTTTTTATTTCTGGTGCAATAGGATAGGAATGAGAGAAAGAGAATATATAAGGGATCCCCACTGAGAATCAGTTCTATAAATTATGTATTATGCAGACACTATTCTGCTGATGCTATCTGATCCCCAATTCTCAGTTCCTCGTTTTTCCTGCTATAAATAGGTATGGCCAGGTTTTCAGTGGTAAAATGGTGAGGACAAAATCAGAAACCTTTCCCATTTAATAACCTCTGCCAAAGAAGAATAAGGTAATATTTTTCATAACTGTGATGTCCTCAGGGCTTTAACAATCTGGGAATACAAGCAGCACTATGTTGTTGATAAGATACTGGTAGTAAAAGTGGGAATAACCATGCTGAATATTAAAGAGGGAAATGCCCTATTTTCAGGATGATTGGTATAAAACTTGGTATTGTGAATTTTCCTGTCAGTTCTCGTCTGTATAGGACCGCTTTTTCTTTTTCTTCTCCCTCTAGATCCAAATGCTTTGGCTGGACAGACTGGACCTGACCACGCTCTTATAGGAGGAATAGTGGCTGTAGTTGTCTTTGTAACGCTATGTTCTATAATTCTCCTTGGTCGATATCTGGCAAGACATAAAGGTAAGACAGATTTAGGGGAAGTTACCTCTGGAAGCAAGGCACGGTTTCATCTGGGCATGCTCTTCCCTTTTGCCTTCCCTCAACTGCTAAATGATTTGGATAAGAAAGTTCAGTTCATAGTCCAGTCATGAGTGAAGTACCTGAATTTCACCCAGTTTTCCAGTGGACTGGCTAAGACAAAGGACATCTAATTACATGCCCAGGATCTTATCATAAGGCAGTGATCCAGAGAGACTGAGACATAAAATTGCCCTTTGGTTTTAGCCCTTAGCTCTAGACTCTTGATTACATGATCTCATAATTTTCAGTACCATATTAACTCAGCAGAATATATATAGATTGAGGGAACAAGATTTTTTCCTTTAAATAAATTGTGCTAATGCTTTAAGTAGGTGTTTGCAAGATAATACTAGAAGCCAGTAGCAAGTTTTCAGATCAGTGAGTCTTTTACCAGTGATCCCACTGGAATAAGGGTTTCATTCCTGGGACAAGATTTCACCTTGAGAAGTCTACCCGCTTTGTTTTCAGTCCCCATTAGAGATGACAGGGATGGAGTGACTTCTGACTAAGTTTCTCTGTGATCCTATTTTGACCCAGTTAATTCCAAAATCATTTCTTGAAACTTAACCTCTGAATGACTTGCAGACGAGTTATTAAAATTCAGGTGATTCCCTCCTTACCCCCACCCCCAAAAAACCACAGAATAGCAAAGAGAGGATTAGTGCTGGTTTTAACTCATTAAATCTTATTTCAGATAGGATAATCATATGGCTAGCCGACATAAGCTGATAAAAACATCTTTTTAATTTTATTGGATTGTGCAGGGGAAAACCAAGATATTTTTTTTTAAATGAGCCGGTGAAAGTGTGTCTGTCTTGTTTTAGTTTCATGGATGAACGCATATACATCTTATGCCAAAATAAACAATATTTTCCACAAAGGGAAAGCTGACTGTTTTCCACAATGCTTTTTATTAATATCCTGAACATAAAAATATCTGTGATAGTATAATCTGAGTCAGTTCAGTTAATAAAGGTAACTCAATTTTGTAATTATTGGAAATGACTGTAAAATTAAAGTATAGATACAATCGTGAAAAAATAGAAATACAGAAATAGTCAGTGACCACTTAAAAAAAAAACTAACAAACTTTATGAATATGTAAGTCTTCAAAGTTGGTTTTATTTTTCATGGGTAGTTGTTCCATGAACGAATCAAGATTTTAGCAATATATTCTATGATTGCAAAATATATTGCATATTACTCAAGTTAGATAAAGTGGATTTTTATCAAAAAGTTCCTTAATCTATTGTAGATACTCTCGAATTTGTCTAAGTGCATTGTGAGTATTAATGCTATAGGTATTTCTTAGACAAATTAGAAGTTGAACATTCCGGTATAATATGTACTAAAATTGTGTAAAATATTTTTCCATGCATGAAGAAATTGGAGCATTGTTAGAAATATACTTCCTATAATGCAGTGTAAAACTAAAAAACCCCTAATCTTTTGTTTCTTCTTTTTTGTTGTATTGATTCCTGCAGGAACATATTTAACAAATGAAGCAAAAGGAGCTGAAGATGCACCTGATGCAGACACAGCCATTATCAATGCAGAAGGCAGCCAAGTCAATGCAGAGGAGAAAAAAGAGTATTTCATTTAGACGCAGAGCTAGAATCTTGGAGTTTTGCTTATCAGGCTGACTGCTGGAGAAAACTGGCTATCGTTTCTCAGAATTCATTTCTGCCATCTCCTGCTATCTTTATTAACTCACATACCTGCTATAAGTAGCCAGTTTATGCCAACAATCAGCTGTTGACATCATCATTCTATAATTACAGTATCATGCGTAAAGCAGGACATTTCTTATTGCCTAAAATTCATATCCACTGCTCTCTTAACATACAGTGCTTGAATATACAGCCTTAACAATGTTAATCATCATCTTAATCCAAGTTTTCTACATTTTTAAATGTTATGCAGCTTTCTTCTTTTTCAGTTTTCTTTTATCATGTCCCTACTAGTATGTCATAGAACAATATTCATAACAAATGCTGTTAGGTAAGGACCTAATTTACTTACATAAAATGTTAAGACTAAGACTAGAGGTTTACAAAGAATGTTTTATATGTGTCTATCTATAATTCAAAACACACACTTGTTTTTGAAACATATGCCCTAGGAGACATAAACTGAAATCTTTTTAGTATAGATTATTTTATGCTTGGAGTTGGTGGAAAACAACTATCAGTCCACTGAATATTTTTGTTTGTTTTGCTTTGTTTTGCTATGTTTTAAATGGTACCTTGACAACAGTGCCATGTTTCAGTGGTAAAAATGTGCTGAATAGCTATAAAGATTCTGCAAAATTAGATAATAGTGCTTCATTTGAAATGAATTTGTCCTGCCCTTTTACTGCTTAGTAAAGTTTAGAGATCTTTCTGAGTGATTTCTGTTTTTATAATTTATTTGCTTCACATGAACTCACCTGCCTACTCAAATTTGAAGTGTTCATGGGGCACAACTGCAAGACATTTTAGTATCTGTATATAGTGCATATAATAAATTCAATTAAACATTATTTGATACATATTTAACTTTTTTGGCAGTAGCTAAGTCAGTCACAAATAAGCATTTTCTAATGTCCATTATATCCCTTTAGATATGACTCAAATCAATATTCGGTGTAGATAACAAGTATTAGTATTTTTTTGTCTGTATGTCCTAGCACTGTTCAGCCACAAACTTTTCTAGTTCTTGTTAATTTTTTCTTTGTTATACAATGGAAGCACAATGTTATATGGAAAAGTAGTTCTAAGCTAACAACCAGTGCACAGCCTCAGGTGTTAAATTACAACCACATATGATTACTATCTTTAAAAAATACTGTTGAGTTGCTAATATTCTCAATTTTTAATTTGGCAGTTCCAGAGCTGCTTCTCTATGTTGGTTTGCCAAAAAAAGGAAAAAAAAAAAAAAAAAGGAAAAAAGGGAAAAAAAAAAAAGAAAAAAATAGAAGTGTTAAAACAAAAGATATATGTTTTGTGTATACAGTAAATGGACTAATTCTTTATATTAAATTCCTGTCTATGCATTTTGTGAGGTACAAACTTATGTCACCGTGAATGATAGAGAATTCCTGCCATGCTTTTAGCTCCACAGTGAAAGTCTCTTTTTGGATTATTTCTGAAATTTTTTGTGTAATTGACAGCTGAAAAAATCACATGCTCTTAAATATGACAACAAAACACTGTAAGCCCATCGGCTTATTTCCTCTTCCAATGAAATAAAAAGGTTGCCATTACAGCTCTTGGAATTGATTCTACACTGGAGAATGCAAGTTAGTCTAGCTGGAGCTTGTCTTGCTCCTAAGTTTTGCACCTTTGACAAGAGTATTTCTCTCTGGTTGCTGTACGTGTGAAGCCTAAAAGCATGATGGTCTGCTGTAAAGGACTTTCTCCTGGGATTTTATTTTTGTGTGGGGAAGGGAGAGCTTGGAATACGACATCATGTAGTATGGTAAAATGGAAGATAAAGGTGCTGTGTCAGATTATTTATCAGAAGAGTATAAACCTTTTAAGGACAATATTAGAGTATTTTAATTGTTTTTGTTGAAACATTTATCTTTTTAATTTCTGAGAGAAAAGGGTGACATCAATCAAAGCAGCACTTTTTTTCAAAATATACAGACATAAGTAATATGATGTGGTTGAGTGTTAACATAATAAATCATATACAGTATGACATTTTAAAGAAATAAGTCTGCATTGATGTGATTGCATGCTTGTTTTTGCAGTTCACTCCATACCCATCTGTGGAAAAATGCAATAATATGTTAATATAATATGGTAGTTTGAGAGAACCAGGTAGGTGCTACTAGACACATTGAAAACTAGTATAGGTTTACAAGATATTCATGTCTTTCAAAACATACACATGAAAAAGGCTGGCAAAGGAAGTAATTTAGTTTAATACCAAAAATATGGGTTCTTGTCACAACAGTGAGTTACATTAGCTACAATACAGTATCACATACGACAAGGCTTTATTTCAGGACCTGGGGCCCAGTTCAACTTAACATTTAAGCACATGCTCAGCTTCAGGTGTGGGAGAAGTTCCGTTGGACTGTAAGGCGCTATTCACATGCTTAAAAATAAGTGCTTCCCTGGACAAGGGCCTTATTTGTACAAGTGGAATTCCCCACCAGTGTGCTTTTTACACCTTTTTTCATTCTTCCTAACTCCAGCTTGCTTGAATAGCAGGATTGGTTCTTAAACCATTGCCTAACCAAGGTCAGGTAGGACCTTCAAAAGCAGGATTGCTTTTGGGGTAACCATTTCAAACCATTTTCTCTAGTGGCATCAGAACAGCATTTCAACTGTACAAAAAGAGATATAAGTTGTATGGTTAGATTATTTCACTGGTTTTCAATTCGAACTTCTCACATGCTCATTTTTAACATGATTGATCTTCCATCCTGCACCTGGTGATGTCCCTTGCATCTGTGCAATGCAGGTGTAAAAAACCCCACACCAAGCATTCTGCCTGGGTAGCACTTTGCAGGCCTGTCTGGTCTTCACAGGTTTAAATTACTACACTAGGTGTCAAGAGGCATCCCTCCTTTTTTGCAAGCAGAGCCATGGCTAAATGCTAATGACATTCAGCAGGCTAAAAGCCAGTCATCCGTTCCCTTTGTCCAAGATCTCACCCTGAAATACCACTTTGATTATGGTGTGAGGTATCCAGTGAAGGCGTAAAACGGAGGCTCTGAATGGGAACTGCCTTTGCTGTGTGTGACATCCTCTCCCACACACACTTGCAGAGTAGTTTTCTGGAGACCAGGTAGCTGGTTTCTGCCAGTGTACTGTTTACAGTGACAGTTGCTGATTATTTTTAAACTTTTTGATGTAGGTTTTGGGTTTTTTTTTTAATGCTTCAAGAACATTCTCATGATTTGAACAAGAAAGCGGTGCATCAGAAGACAAGGGGTGCATCCTCCCACTCTTTTAGTGTCATCTGACAAACCAAGAAACGATTTAAGGAACATGAAGTCTAACTTGAGGCTCAGAATTTAAGGTAGAACACTTTGAAAAGTTTCCGCATTACTTAAGGATGGTTCGTCTTGCACTGAGACTCCCTCTGTAAAGGAATACGTGAAGAAAACCAATTTTTCTAAATAGGACGTGAAAGTTAACATCTTGTGTATTTTCATTACAGTATAATATATATATATATATATAACTATTTCAATGAAAAGAAAGGACGGAATCATCTGTAATTATGTAATTCATGATTGTAACAGCACTGAAGTTACCGTGTACGCACATGTACAGTAGCTATTTCAACAGTTACAGTGTAGTTACATGTAATTCCCTGTAACATAGCAGTTATAGTGTAATTTAGTGCCACTTATTGTAAAGTGTTACCGAAAGGAAAATGGGGTTCTTACCTTTACAATTCCATTCAAATTAAAGGTAAGTCTATTAAATTAGCACCATAAATCTGATATTGCATTTCTTAATTAAGGAGGTGATTGAAAACTTCATGTTCACACTGCAGCTTTCCCCATCGCTTATCCAGACTCCTCCAAGTGTCTAATCTCTACACTCTTAGGAACTGGTAATCTGTGATGAACATACCAAAAATCCAGCTACTTCAACGTTAATTGAATAAGCTGTCTAACAGAGAAAATCTAACAACAGTATGAGTAATGCTTTTTATTAAGTGGCACAAAGTACACACTAAAAACTATGCAAAAATATAGGTAAATACAGTGTACTTACATGTAAGTATCTTGTACTTGCTTTGTATGGATATTGGAAAACCGTGTAATTATAATATGCATTTTGATTATTTCAAGCAGGGGAACAGATGACCCCTAGCAGTCACAAGGAAAAACTGGAAGGTACATATACAAGCAGTGGATATCCTAATGCAATATGTATAATTCCTATACTTGCAATGAAAGCTAATTTATAAAACTGCTTATAGCACTCCTCATTCTCACTAGCTTTGCTTTCCATTTCTTTGAGGCCCATTAAATATCAGTGAAACACCTTCAGGCAAAGCAAGATACTGACTCTGCTAATGGCTCTGCTGCCAGCACTCTCTTTGTCTGGCAACACTGTTCCGTACTCTATTTCTAGCTCAACAGCACAAGTTTCCTCTTTTCTTCTGTCCTCAAGGGAACCTAGTATGTTAAGATGCTGAAAAATGCTGCCATATGCCCTGGTTGTTTTTTAGCATGAACAACAGAGAAAAAGAGAGAGAGCAAGCTGCATTCTTCTGACCCCTGTTTTGCTGAATCACCTCACCTGGAATTTCCACTACTTGTTCAGTAACGCCAGGTAATCTGAAATTGTAAGTACAAAATGCTTCCATCAAAGTACAGAGGATGCCTTTAATGATAAAGCTAACATTTTGAAAAAGTAAAGTTTTGTATTACTGATCTTATTACTTCTCAGCACTTTTCCATCATACCCTTCCAGAAGGAATGCACCGAAAGACAGATAACATAGACTAGCGAAAGAATAAAAGAATATCGTAGGCCTTCTTGTGGTTGCCATTGCTATAACCCTCCTTTGTGTCCTGCATAGCAGGCAAATAGATGTATTTAGCAACTGCCATGAGCATCTTTCCACAGTCTACTATTCCTAGAATATGACATCTACCTCTTAGGCTAAATACTAACTATGAGATATTTGTATACATTTTACGATAGTACTGAACCTTTGGTGTATAAGATCACTGTATTTTATTTTATTTTTCTGTTAAAAAATAGGGAAAAATATTGCCTGGGCTCATAATTTTTGCCCTGTTCTTTACTAATTTTTGCTAATACTTTGAGTTTTTAACAGGTCATAAGGACACAGCCTCAGCTGGTATAAATCAGCTTCACTCTGTTGCCTTAAAAGTGGGCCAATTTACACTGGCTGGGGATTCATCCCAAACAGCTTAAAAATAAACAGCTATAACACATCAATATTTAGTCAGCACTAGATAATGTGCAATCCAACTGCAATACAACTCTTTCCAGTAAGGCATGCAGGTTTGAAGAGAAACTTTAAAAAGCACATGCAAGTTTTTGAATCAAATATGCAATACCAATCCTCTTGAGATATTCTGACATGTCTCTTACTTATTTAAATGTAATATTGTCAGGGCATGTTTACATTACAAATACTCAATGCATGGGGGACAGGGAAGGACTATTGCAAACAATATAAGAAAATTAAATGGACAGAGCAGCCTTTGATGTCAACAGAGCAGAGTAGATACTCTTATCAAGAAAGACTTCCTACATGGTTTTTCAGAGTAGACCTGCTACCTCTAGAGCGAATGGGAGTTGTCTACTTGGCATGAATAGAAGCTAGCACAGTTCTCCTTGCTATCCATGAATCTAACCTAGCACTCTGCACTTGTTTCAACTCAGGAGGAAATAAGGGTACAAACATGGTTTAACAGCACACTTCTGTATCACTTAACATTCTTGGGATGCTCCAAGCTTTGTGTGCTTCCAGCAGCCCTGAAGGGAATTCTTCCAGTGTCTAGGAATCATCTTGTTGCCAATCCACGTTCGTTTTCTTCACAATGTTTAACGTGCTCACAACCAGACAGAAATGGTGTGGAGCCATTATGATGACTCTACAGTACGAGGGGCTTCCAGAGCCTCTCAGTAGATGGTAAAAGGAAATTCTTCATGGCTTCTCTGTTCACTATCGATCTGCCCTTCTGCTTCTGTGTGTAAGTCATTTATTCTCTGCTGGGCTAAAAGCAACAGTCCGATTGGAAAGGACGTAGGAAAAAAATGTCTATCCTCTAAAAGGAGCAGTCTGTGATATTATTAAAGACAAGTTCAAGTTTTTGGTTTGGTGGGTTTTTTTTGTTTTTGTATTTTTGTTTGTTTGTTTGGGGTTTTTTGGTGTTTTTTTTTTTTCCTGTTGGGTTTTTTTAAGATTCCATGTACAAAGCCAAGCCTGTTGGAGTCAGCACTTTATCACTTTCCCTGTGTTCAGGGTCAAGCCAGCAGTGTTTCATGCGTGAGCTCTGATCTTGCATTTCAACACAAAATACAGACAGCCTTACCCTGCCCTTATGCATAGTGCTGAAAATCACTGATGCTATTTTCTTCGAAACATACTCATTTCTTTAGTCTTGCTCTACAATGAAATTATTGAAGGGTTTTCATAAAGAGTTCAAAAGGAGGGTTTTTAAAGTAATAACTTGTAAAGAAAATAATGATCATCATCAACTGTTTATGTTGATTATAAAGAAGAGGAAAATCCTTAATTGCTGGACTGAATTCTTTATCACTTCCTCTTTTTCTCCTTTCTATGCATATTGATTAATGTTAGTAAATATGCAGTTGCACATGTTGTCCTTTTTCAGTGAAAGCAGATTTCCTTATACCCCCATATAGCTTTCATAGAAATATGCAAATATGACCTAACAATCATCTGCTTCTGCATAAACAGTGAGCCAAGAGAGTGAACTCATGGATTAGTGGAGTTGTATATGTCCTGCTTCCGTAAAGGCTGGGTACAATATACCTATTGATTTCAAAAGAACAAGGCTCAAGTCCTTAATGCACATCTTTGAGTTGCTATTTAGCTCTTTTCCAACAGAATTATAAAGCATTCATTGTGCATCTTTTACTTTTAGCCTAGATATTTTATAACTACAAAAAACCTTCAGTTCAGCAGGAAGTTTCCTAGAATAAATGATATGGCATAATGTGTGAAAGGACTGTAACAATTTCATGTATTCATAGTCAGCGTAAGTGACTCTTAGGAACTCCAGTGTGCCCTGCTCTCACACTGCAATTGAGGGCCTTGGGAAGGATGTCTTTGCATGGGTCAGAAACGAAACCACTAACCTGAAAACAATGGGAATTAAACATATTGCACTGATGATGAGACACATTTACTTGATTTAATTTCTTCATTAAGAACTTTAAGCAGACAAAATGCATATTGTAATGTTAGGTACATGACACTTGCATGTTGCTATGCCTATATACTTACAAAGTATTCAATGTGTACTTAGTGGCGCTTAAAAAATGTCATGTACAATTCTTCTAAACATTCTTACAGGGTTCCCATTTGCACTTCATCTTCCAGAAAAGTCTTGTCAGAAAAATGTCTGATGAATATTATTGAAAAAAAAATAAAATTTCAATTTTAGTTATCTGTTGGACATTTCTGAATCGTCTATTCATTTAATACATTTCCTGGTGCTTGCCAGTTTGGCAGTGGAGTTGATTTAGACCAGTGGCTGTACATACAGACTGTTCACTGAGCAGATTTTGCTGTTTCTAGTAGATTTGTTATAATCATACACTTCTAGAATTTTGAATAGCTATCCAAGAAAATAATCTGTGAAACAAAGTAATTACAAATTCTATTGTTTTATTTGATGTTAATGTACTATTTGCTGTGTATTGTTTTATAGTTTCTTCTGACTGACAAAGTAACAACTTTTGAATGTTGTCCTCACTGTAGGAGAAATTCATGCTCATGAAGAGGTCAAGTGCTGAAAAAGCATTTAAGCTTGCAGGACTTGAATGGTGGCTTAGCCATCTTGAGGGAGCTTGAGAATTCATGTGAGGTTTTCTATACACTTACCATGCTTGAACTTATGTTTCAAAGGGCAAGAAGGCCCCTAGTCTCAAAGTGAGAGACACAAATGTCACAGGAAGAGGAAATTCTGAGAGGGTCTGTGTTTATGAAAATGAAACACATCCCAGATGCAGAAGGAGATGCTAACTGAGTTTGGTACCTCTCTGCAGAGGATATCCCAGTGTTGTTGCACATCTCTGATGGCAGAGCTTTCCTAAACTGACTGAATTAAGCTGATCTAAACTAAGCACGGAATCGGCAAATGTGCAGCCCTGTTGCATACATGAGATACAGTCTTGTCTTTATTACTTTCATTTCTTATCACTAATCCAAAATATGTCCCTTTAAGCAATTCTTGATGTGCAATGACATACTTCTTAAATACAGCAATGATGGAGAATTCCACATGATCTTAAAAGTCATATGCCCATGATTTAGGGCAAAGTTTGCTGGAAATCCAGTCTGGCAAATGACACAATCACTGCTGGATTTGTAGTTTTGTGCATTCAAGTGGTAACTCTTTTAGTCCTGTCCTGTTTTCCTTCAGCGGGGAAAGGTATCTGCACTTTGCTCTGTGCCTTTCCCTGGCTGAGGTAGATTCTTACAGTGATTACCTTAACCTGATATGTCCCTCACACGATTCTCTTTGAAAAAGAGGCCTAAATCTATAAATGCTGATAAGGAATCTCTTTCATCAACAACCAACAAAATACCTGCCCTCCTCCCTACCCTCTGTAGTAATAAAAAACAAATCCCTTTTTTTGTCTGGGTTTTTTGGTTTGGTTTGGTTTGGTGGTGGTGGGGGGTGTGTGTGTGCAGTTTGCGATAGGAATACTGTGAAGGGAAACAAACATTATTTCTTTTAAACTGTTAAGGCTGCTTGAAATTTCACTGAGTAGTAAGAATCATTGAATCGAATACAGTCTCTGTACCAAACGTGTGTCAGAAGAAAGACACACTTTTTCAAAATAGTGTTACAGAGCAACATTTGGCCAACCTCTGCTGGTAAGTGTAAGGTAAAGGTAAGTGCAATTAGTGAAATCCAGAGATAATCAAGTGGGGATAATGAAGATGATTTCTCACTTGACAAAAGGGTTACACTACATTGCCTTCTGGTTCTGCTTCAAGCACTTGGCAACATCCTGAACCACAGGAGGCACTTTTGATTAGCTCCGGGCTACTTACTTGCCCTAGCCCTTGCTCCTGCTGAGTTTGTAGCAGTAGCTTCTCTGCTGCTCAAGGCTAAAAGGCTGGGGCCTTATTGATTCTGCAAGCTGCATGCAGGAAGAAAAGAAGACAGAGAGGAGAGTGTTTTTAAGCAAGCCGGAAAGATTTTTTAGAAAGAGGCCTCTTCTTCATTCTGTGGCAATTTACAGGAAATTAACACTAATGTCAGCTGGTAAGGAGAGTAACCATCCCTGCTTGGTGTATTGTGGGAGAGCACATCCACCGGGTTGTGCCAGCTGGCTGGGTGAAAGAAGGAGGTAGTGGAGAGAAGAGGGTAAGCTGCACACATGCCATGGAGCATGGGAGACAGGTTTGTCCCTCTGTAGGTGCAGGACCAAAGGGGAGCCTGGTACTCTTTTCACTCTGTGTTCACTCCTAGAGCTTCAACTATAAGGGGTGGGGAAAAAAAAAACTGGTGTCAGCACCAGAATCACAGAGCTACTGTGATAGCACTGATGCAAACACCTGGCAAACAGGCTTTGAGTTGATTGAATTTGTAGAGAGAAGGGAATTTATAAGATACAAAGAGAGGAAGAAGAAACAAGCAAATCCAAATTTGGACCTTGACAGATTAAGTTGGATAGAAATTAAAAGTAATTGAAATGGAAAAAATACATTTTTCAAGGGCTTTCAGTTCTGTATCAGAGCATTAGCTAGCTGTGTTTCAGGACACAGGAAATATTTCATATAGTTCTGTAATTTTTCCAGTGGATTTTCATTCTTTTTGGAGCATCTAATGCTAACCTTAGAGACAAAAGTGCATATTCCGTGATGTGATCCAGTTAAAGTACATCATTATATTGCACTGACTAACGTAATATGAGATTACCCTCCAGAACAGCACTTAAGCAACATGACTAAGAGCTGTCATTTTTCTTTTCTCATCCACTCCCTGTGGAGAAGTATGTGTGCAATGAAGCATTGTGGTTTGTTTATTTATTTATTTATTTATTTATTTCTCTATTTTCATATTTTCCCTTATGTTTATGTAAGAAGTTTAGATTTAAAAAGCACTTTGTACTTGGAGATGAAACCAATACTGTTTGTGGTGGTTCCTTCTTCCTGTGAGGTTCAAAGTTCCAGTTATAGAAAATAATCCCTGTAAAACCTTCAGTGTGACAGAAGAATAAAGTTGCTGATGATGGTGTGCATTTATGAGCTCTAGGGAGACTTCCAGCTCCACAGAAATTTGTCCTTTGAAAGAAAGTCCAAGACCTTGGACTAAATTCCAAAAACTGTAAGAAACCAATGTAGACTGCAGGGAACGGGTGGACCTTGTTTGTTACTAAGAGGATGAATCCAAGTTTTGCATGCCTTTGAGGGTGAATGAGGACATTCTTCGTGCCTACCTATATTGCACTGCAGTAGCCTACTTGAGAGGTGACATAGATGAATTGTTACCTCCACCTTCAAATCCATTTCTTGCTTAAAGGTGGTAAAAAGCAATGGTAATGGCTGCTGCTGTTGAGAAGGGTAGAAATGCCCCTGTTGGGAGGGTGGCAATGCCACTGGATCAGTTTTGGGCCTGGTTTTGGCATACTCACGCCTAAGAGTTATTTACCTGGATGCAATTGAGATAGATACCCTCTTCATGCAGCTAGCACATGAATGTATTGCATCTGACCAACCAGCCTTCCTTCTGCATGGGGATGCTGAAACTGGTGTAGGTGAGGATTAATTCCATGGCACTGGAAAGCTGTGAGATGAAGGTATGTGTTTCCATAACTACTTCTTGGGTGCCTCATGCCAGAAAAGGCAGTTTCAGTACCTTCGCCTTTTACAGAAACCCTTCTGCAGCACTAAAAGAACTCTTTAAGAGCTTTTACAGAGTAGATGGGAAGAGGGTCACTAGGTCGTTACAGAGACTCCCATTTATATATTATAAGTTTCTCCTCTGGCAGATGATTTAGGAACTGTAAGAAGACTGTTCACAATTAATATCACAAGTTTCTGAAACAGTGACTATGGGGTCTTGTTCTGTTAGAAATTAACAGTGGGCTATAATTTAGAGTTTTCATTTTTCAGGTTGTATGAGATCATACATAGGCACAGGTGCACAGAAACATATACACACATAGTTGTTGATCTCAAAAACATACAAGTTGGGCAGAGAGGAACTTGATGAAATTCAACAAAGGCAAGTGAAAGGTGCTTCATCTAGGGAGGAATAACCCCCTGCACCAGTACAGGTTGTGGGCTGACCTGCTGAAGAACAGCTCTGAGGAAAAAGACCTGGGAGTCCTGGTGGACAACAAGATGATCACGAGCCAGCGATGTGCCCTTGTGGCCAAGAGAACATATGGAATCCTTAGGTGCATCAGGAAGAGTGTGACCAGCAGGTCGAGGGAAGTTATCCTGCCTCCCTACTGTGTCCTGGTGAGTCCCCATCTGGACTATCGTGTCCAGTTCTGGGCTCCCCAGTTTAAGGACAGGGAACTTCTGGAGACGGTACAGCAGAGGGCTACAAAGATGGTTAGGAGCCGGGAGCATCTCTCTTATGAGGAAAGGCTGAGTGACTTGGGTCTTTTTAGTCTGGAGAAGAGCAGGCTGAGGGGGAATCTAATAAATGCTATAAATACTTAAAGAGTGGATGTTGAGAGGAAGGGGTCAGTCTTTTTCCAGTGGTGCCCAGTGACAGGACAAGAAGTAATGGGTACAAACTTGAAAATAATAAGTTCCATCTAAACATGAGGAGGAACTTGTTCACTTTGAGGGTGACAGAGCACTGGAACAGACTGCCCAGAGAGGTGGGAGAGAGTCTCTGTCTCTGGAGACATTCAAAACCCACCTGGACATGTTCCTGTGCAATCTGCTGTGGGTGGACCTGCTTTGGCAGGGAGGTTGGACTAGATAATCTCCAGAGGTCCCTTCCAACCCCATATCATTCTGTGATTCTCTAGCACAGCACTTCATAGATTTTTCTATTATTTCTTCTTAACCTGGTAGGTATATTCCACTTGCTCAACTACTCCAAGCTCATGATTTTATATATATATATATGTCTGTCAGGACACAGCCTTCTCCTTTTCATGTTTGTTTTATAGCTGTAGAGCTGCCCATGGCTTTGTGTGGCACAGGTAAACTAACTCATTGATCAGCAACTTTGGTTGAAATTTTCTCACTGGGAGGTGTATTCAGGCTTTCTAAAGGAGGCCCTAATATATAAAAAGGGGATGGGGGAAAACATTTTGGATTTTCCCACTGTAGTCGGGACAACTAGATTGTATTCAGCGAAGAGGGAGAGAGATTCAACATCGGTCCCTGAAGCTGCCAATTGTTGCACCCAGGATGGGAAGGAAACTGTTGGTTGTGTCACTACTTTTTGGTTCTGCTGCAGCTTGGCAGAGTGTTTGTGTCAGCAAGAGCACCAGATCAGGACATTATTTGTCCACCAAATCACACACTTTTCTCTGCCAGTATCATTCTTTATTTCTTGCAGAGTGGGACGAAAATAGTGTGGCTTGTTTTAGTGCCCCTGGGGTCCTGAATCTAAGTTTTCATTCCAGAAATGTAACATAATCATTCTGCCTTGCTGTAGGGCAAAAAGAGATGATACAGAATTTACCTTTAGTGCACAAAGCTAACAAATAACTGCTCCTGGGAATAGGGGGAAGAGAATAATATAGGTTGGGTGGGGTGAAGAAGACCAAGAAATAAAACAAAAGTGAGAAATGAAGAGTGCTGGCAGGAGGAAATTCTACAATACCTCACCCAGCAACTTGGTCTCTTGAGGTTCACAATTAAAGAAGGGGGACCTAGCTAAAGATTCAGATAAGACTACAAAAACTGTTAAAGGCTCAGAGAGGGAATTAAATAGAAATTTCAAAGCAAAGGCAGAGAGCAGGAAAGGCCTAAGAAACAAGATGATGGCAGACTGACAGAGTGTCATTCAGCACTGCTGATATGCTTTAAGGTCCCCGGAGCTGGGACTGAGGAGGTATCACATCAGGTTTCCGACAGAAAGGACTTCCACTGTCACTCACAGGCGGCCTTCGAACTGATCAAAGGGTACTACTAAAAACACGGACTGAAGTCAGTAGTCCAAGAGAGAGCAGGTCGCTGACATGCAACACCTTCAGCATAAAATGCGTAGCAGACAATAAAGCAGAAGGCAATTGCTTGAGGTTCCTGTAGCCACAAGAGGCCCCCTCCCCATAACTGATGGGAAATTATGACAGTGTCTAAAGCACTCCCTGTTCTTTTGGGGTATAAGTATGCTAGCAACTTCAGTTGGAATAAGCATATTTGTTATAAATATTAACATCTGCATAACTCTCATCCCTAACCATGCTGGAGACATAAGGAACTCGGCAGCAGTTGCTTCAGGCCAATGCTCTGCTTCAGCTATCACAAGAAAACGGCAAATGCAGTCATAGCCTTTGTCATCAGCTGCCACCCACTTACTCGGGCACTTGCCAAGAAGACAGACAGACGGTTAATCTCTGACAATGGCAGAAGCTTTCTCACTTCTTTATAGCTAAAAGGAACTCTAAAACTCCTCTGTTAAATTCATAGTGAAAGAGGCTTAACCTTGGTGCGCTATTAATATGCTCAAGAGAAAAAACTTGGAAATCTCTCACCTTCATACATACCTCCGGCAGGAATTTCCTCCCCAGAAATAATCTCATTTATAATGAGGCAATGAAATGTGTTACAATTAACCAAAAGAAAGGAGTGAAGACCATTGTCAGAGTTTCATGAGCCACAGAGTTCATTGTACAAATCATGAAATTCTCTTGCAAATGGAAATGAAGTATTCTGTAGAAATCAGGATCATTATATATGAAGATAAAGGAAAGCCCTTGCTTCCCTGTCTCCATAACGAGCAAGCTAATTTTTGGTTTGATTTAGTTTTTCTAATAAAAAACCAACAATGACTTGGCAGTCATTGCCAAGTCATTTCACATCATGAAATAAGGTGAAACAGAGAACCACAGAAATAAATCTGAATTATATCAAAGCTGGCTCAGTTTAAAATCAGTCTCACTCCCTGGACTTCTGTGAAATTACTCCTTATTCAGATGGATGTAAGTAACCATAGAACCCAATTATTGCCTTTGTGAAGGGCTGGATGTAGTGTCATCCTAGAGCAACAAATGAAGAAAGGTTTATTTCAGGCCTTTTTTCCTTTTCCCTTTTTGAATGACCTCTTATGTCAAAGTTTTCATTAGGAAGCATCAGAGCCATTTGAAAAAACATGCCTGAAGTCTTATAGCCCTGCTGACTTTTCCCCACACCTCATTTAGCCTTGATAAAAATCAGTAGCGTGTTAATGCACTGACCTCTTCCAAGATACAGAGACAGCTATACAGCTTGTTTCTAAGCTAATGCATAGAAATTGGGAGTGGGAGGATATTGGGAAGGATGAATGTCTGGCACAGTTGTATATGGGTAGTGAATTGTTCATGTTTCAAGTTAGAAAATGTGCAATTGCAGCTGGACAGGGAAAAAATACCAACCTGAAAACAATGGGGGGACTAGGTATTTGCTTGCTTGTTTGTTTTCTCTGAAGGCCTATATATTTACTGGAAGTCACGGGAGAGCAGGCTTTTTTGTTGGTTTTTTTTTGTTTGTTTGTTTGTTTTTGTGGTAGATTATGGGAGGATTTGGCAAATATGACAGAGGAAAACCATGAGCAGATATTCCCAAGAAGTCATTATGTGAAAGAATTGTGAGGCTGCAGAGAAAGGCCTGGGAGTTCAATGTCCTCATGAAATTCACTATGCAGAGCTGCTTCAGTAGCTGTGCTAAGCTCCAAGAAATGCAAATGACTGATTTTTAAGAATGCAGAGCCCAGTACAGTGTGACTAACTCACATCCACTTGCTCCTTGCTGGCCAAACAGCCACTCTAATGCTCAGTTTGCTGCGAAAAACTAACTCCTTTGCTAGAACAGAGCTGGCACCAAGAACTAGATACAGCTTGTATGATGGGACTGACCTAACAGCTTCATCTGACTGGTACAGGATTACAACAGAATTCCTTAGTGGAGAACCTGGCTTTAAACTGAAATCAGAAGGGGCTCTGTAAGACTCCTGTGCAAATAGTCCCTTTGCAAATCATCTCTGACGAGGAGACTTTCCCTTTCCCATGAGCTGCTAAAAAATACTAATAAAAGTATAAAAAGTCTTTTTCAGTCATCCCTTAGCTTCTTGATATTCACAATACTTTTCTAAATTTATTTATACCAGGTAACATCCCATAGGAAAGATCTGATATTCAAAAAAAAAAAAAAAAA